>JACGTP010000099.1:22870-77870 GCA_023678845.1 Mischocyttarus mexicanus | reverse complement strand
AGGTATTTTTTTTTCTTTCTTTTTAATCGTTCATTTTGTGCTAGTTACAACGACAACATAAGCCGTTTTTTGTTTTATATGCAGAATTATTATATAAGTACACGAGATATAGTACAAGAAGAGTGCAATAGTGTAGTTGAATATCTAGAGGGGAGGTGCCATGTAACAATATATTACTAAAACTACAATTGATCTGTTACCCGTAAAAACATAACAAGTCAAACGAGGCGGATTTATTGTCGTGATTGTATTAAACTCATATTGTTTGGCCTTCAAGGAGATATATACTGCATTTCCTTTGAAATGCAGATGCGACATATGACCACCTCCTACATTTCGGTATCTATAAGAAAATAATTTACGCATAGGTATTTCTTGTCAAAGTATATGGCACGCGGATCGTCATCAAAATGTGCGATCATAGAAATGAAGGAAATCATTTAAAAAAGCTCAGTTATGAGCGTACAATAAATATAATCGTTTTCTTTTTCTTTATGTTGCAATTTTATGTTCACGCATTTATGTATAATATTATTATTATTATTACCGCGTGCCACATGGCGTAACAGTACGAAGATACCTTTAGGATGATACTTAAAGCTCTTACAACTTTTACAACACACTTGCGTACAGACAGTAGTAATAGCTGGGGTTCTCGACTAGACATGATGGGGTTGAAGATGGGGCAATCTGTTGGATCAGGATTTCATATTAGAATCGTCCATTCGCCTCTCCGTTCCTACCCTTAATAAATTTTCAAATTCCATTTCTAAAAGTTGCCTTGCCTGCAACGATAATAAATGTGATAAATACGTGAGAAGTTGTTATTATATTCATTATATCATATTATATCCTATAAAATAGGGTATTTAATACAGACCTGTGTATTTTGTGTAGGAATTTGCAAAGTAAGAGCAAAGCTATTTGCATCAAAACTTTCATCTAAAGCAATTAGGGCACCGTGTACCCCAGATTCTAATAGATGGTTTCCATATTCCTATGATAAAAGATTCAGATAAATTATTTGTCATTTTTCAACGTTATTAGTTTTGAAATAATTGAATTTAATTGCACACCTTTAGACCAATCGATTGTACCCATCGTATAACTTGATCGTTACTCCATACAAGAACATCTGCATTAGTTCCTTCCGCCAATCGTCTCCTTTCTTCTAATTGTGGTCTATCATAATTTAATCTCTTCAAACACGAAATTCCGTACTGCAAACTTGTTCTGTAATAAAACAGATCAATAGAATCAAAAATTATTTTACGATATATATTTATCTATACTTTGATCGAATATATATATTTATTCGTACCTATGAAAACTATCAATCATTCTAAGTTGACCGCGCAAATCCTTTTTAGTGAGATGATCCAACATTCTAGCGTCAACAAGGCACTCCATGAAAGTGGATCGATATTGGGGTAATCCAAGACTCGGTAACCATACATTTCCAATCCATTCGTGATTCATATCTCCAAAAGCTAATGTTGTACGAGAAGTTTTAGGTGCAGATGGACTTGTAAGTGATACCATCTCTTGAATTGCTAGCCTCAATTTCAGTCGGTGCAAAGAGTTACTATAAATGACGTCATTCATTACACTTCACATCTCGATCTTTGAATAATTTACTCGTATACTAACAGAAATAAAATAGCAACAAGAAAATATACCTGATACCGATCTCGCGTTGTATTTCGGTGTCACTCAGTGCACTCATTATAGCACCACTTTTGACATTAGCTCGACACGCCGCGACGTACCAGGTAGGCATGCCAACCCAAAGCTCCAACCAAGCAACAACAGTTGGCCCATTCCAAAGAGCAAAAGGTGTCCCAGCTTTCATTGCTTCGGCTAATAGCTCATGTCGCGAAGAGTCCAGCATACTACCAAACATATTGGGATTAAAACGGGTCCAATTTGTCAATAATCGCAATAATCATAAAAATAAAAACTTTCTTTTCTTTCTTTTCACTAAAGAAAATTCTACTCTTCTTCTTTCTTGTCGTTTGTTTCTTCTTTTTACATTATTTTATATTTTATATTTTATATTATTATTATTATTATTATTAGATTATTGTGTCCATTGAACTTATATAAAAATCAAGGAAAACAAATATACCTTTTCTTTTTCCTTCGATCAAAATCACTTTTGCTTCCTAATGTTCCTGCCACGGAGACGCTATCCCCATAGTCGGGATCTGCGGGTGTACTTGCACCTCCCATACCAGGTACATCTCCAGGCATCGTCGTATCCTTTCCCTTTATCTTATATAGAAAAGAAAGAAAATAATTAGAATGAATATTTCTATAGTTAAAAAAAAAGTTGGTACATAACTACCAAAGATTAACCTTTTCTTTTTTACTGAAAAATCTGCCAAGGCTACTCTTTATGCCTTTTTTCTTCTGAGCTGCTGCCACTGCAGCTGCTGTCGCTGGACTCATAGTTGCTTGCATGTGTAGAGTCGTCAATTGTCCAATAGGTAGTCCAACACTGGATAGATTATTCTTGTGTAAACTGTCCTGGCTACTGTGGCGTGAGGACAATGGGGAAGGAGGAGTCCCAGAATTGAGTGCGCCGTTGATAAGTTGTCCATGCCTGCTGCATGGAGCGCTAATCTAGTTTCTATTTCTACTCTAATCAGGGTGCTACTACACTAGCTCACACAAGACATTTCTACTTCCTTGTGTGCACCTTCTATATGATTTGTTATATCTATTATATTATATCAATTATGTTCAAAAAAATCAAACATGACTAATTACGTCATATAATTAACGGAGTACCGTAAATTGATTGCATCTAATTTCTGCAATACTCTCAAATCTATAACTAAATTGTATTATTCATACCATTTGTTATACGCTTAATAACAGAATAGTATACTCTGGGAACTTACGAAGATCAAGTAAATTGCAGATGATATATGTTATGCATTAAAAATTAATAACAGCCAATGACAATAGGCAAAAGTATTATTAAGCATTAATAAGCATTAATAAATAATATATACAGCGTTTACTATGCCAATAAAATTTACTCTAATATTTTATTTTAACATTATGCCGTCCGCACGTCTAATCTAGATTTTTTCGTGTCGTGCCAATAGAACTGACTTGTTGGATATTTGACTTGGATACTTGTTGCCGGTTGCATGGCACCAACGTGGAGCCACCGGACGTCATAGTGTTAATATTATACGTTATATAAAAGATCTATTTGTTTGTTTGCTTGTAAACAAAAAAAAAACAACCTTGATGTCTGACGTATATCTTACATGGCATGCAACTCTTTTGATTTCGTAAGTTCCCTTGTCTGTTTGAAACAACAATGTCTATCACGAACTTGATAGGCTTAAATATATGATGCATGAAAGAAATTACTATCACTTTCTTCCAAAAACTCATATATCTAGTAGAATTATCGGGTGCTTCGTCGTTGCCACTGTGCTTGAAAATTAAGGCTGTAGGCATGTATGGTTATGCCTTGGACACTATAAATATATATATATAAATATATAAATATATATATTTATATCTTGTACAAAACATACAACTAGTAATTTACTATCATTAAATTCGTTTTAGCCGATTCCAAAATTATTTATTCTATGCCCACATTTGTCTTTCAAATATGTCACGCACGGTGGCATGTAATGTGAAATACATGCGGTATTAGAAACTTTAATTAACCTGTGCGGGGAAAAGCCACTGCTGGGGAATCCCGTTTGTCCAGTACGTCTGATAGCATGGATAAATTTATGATACTAATAATTTGCAAAGTTCAATATGCATCTTTCAAAGTTGATAGTTATATTCCTCTTCTTAAGCAAACTCGTTTGAATTTCTTCAAAAGTTTATTATATATTCTAAAATGTATTTATTTCATACATACCTTCTTAATTCTTCCTGGCTATGAGCAAGTGCTTGCACAACACGCTCTAATCTAAGCGATCTCGCTGTCAACGGGGAAGCAGCATCGCTGCTAACACTTCCAGCACCACCTACGCTGTCTCTTTCACTCACCGAATGCAATTCTTCTCCGGACAACTGCAACTGCCAAAGGCAGAAAGCATTAAGCACCCACTTTTATTATTTTTCAATTATCTTAAAAATTAATAATATTGCAAAATATATGTCCATTCTTTTATAATGCCAATTAAAATACTGATAAGCAATAAACCTGGCTTGCAGGAAGCGATTCTGAAAGTTGTCCAGGACTAGCAAGGGATGCAGCATACTGATGTAAATGAGCAGGAGACATTGATGCTGGTGCCTACACAAATGATGAGTTTTTACTGTATCCTTTTAATTCCATATATATGTAAACAATAGAAAAATTGAATGTATATTAAAAATAAATACGTAAGAAACTAATAAATGCTCACTGTATGATATTTGTGTAAATAATCTCTGTTAGGGCTATGATGTGATTTTGGTGTAGAGCGACCGCTTAATGGAGGTGACGCTCGTTCAAGACTGCGTCCTCTTGCTAATAAATTCATATGTTCAAAGCTACCTACTCGAGATTCTAATTCTTCTGCTCGTGCTTCCGTGTTCTGCTTTTCTTCCTGCATCAAAACACTTATTTGTATTATTATCTACATAATATTTATATAATAACAGTTAATATAAATCTTCGTGAAAAATTTATTTACCTGAATCAATCTAATCTCGTTATTAATGGCGTCTAATTGTTCTTGTAACATCAGCGCAAGTGTTTGAGCATCGGTGTGTCCTGCCGGACTAATTACCTCCGCCGAACAACTGAAAATACTTTCATTATCACCGTCACCTTCGGCATCGCTTGAAACATCAAATGCTTGTTGTACGTTTGCTAGAACATGAGCTTGTTGTAGTTTCTCCCATTCTTGTTCCGCAAGAGTACGTACTACATAATTCTGAAAAAAAATAAAAGAAAATAAGAAAATAACAAAATAAAGAAATATATAAAAGATATCCTAATGTTCACATAATTCTTATTAAAATAAAATATAAATAAAATATCCGACACAACACCTTGGAGGCATCCTCTTCCATTACAGCTCTTTTCCCTCCTCTTCTAGGTAATGAGTGTGTGTCAAAACTACTATGACTTGCGCTTCTAGAAAATGAACCAGGATCCGCTGCATTTGGCGAAAGACTTCTAGTCAATGCGTCAGTTTGTTGTATATTGAAAGCAATTTCTTGTTGAAGCATTTGTCTCTTTACATTGTCAATTTCGAGACGTGCTTTTCCTAGCTCTTTAACGATATCTGCTTTCTCATTTTGTAAATCTTCAGCTATTTTCCTCGTTTTCTCAAGTTCTTGCATTATCACATTCTTTTCATCTATTGCCTTCATTCTTTCTGATAAATGCGTTTGTAGCCTATCATTAGATTCTAAAAAACAAGAAACAAAAAACATAAAATATAAAACATTTAGATTATTTTAAATTGCATATAATGCGAGATATCAATGTTTATTTTACTATTTACCAGATAAAAGTTTATCAACCGTTGCGCTCAATCGAGTGTTATGTTCCTCGTTCATCTTAAGTCGTTGATTGACGCGCATTACTTCTGCATTTTTCTCTTCTAATTGTGCTTCTAACCTTTGTATTCTATCCTCTGCGCTACCATGTCTCTCCTGAGCCTGCTTATTAGATATATTTGATATAGTTAAAATTAAATGTTGATATTAGTAGTCTTTGAAAAACTGACCGATAATACGTTTGAGATATATTTTCTTTTTTTTTTTTTTCAAGTTCATTTTAAAGGAAACATTGCATATTTATCAAAATTATTTGACATAATCATTGCAAATGTTAAATTGTAAGTATATAAAATCGTGAAGTTTCTAAAGCAATATTTATCTCGATTACAAGTTTTTAATTTTTCCTCCCATTCCTCCCTTTTTTTTCTGTATCTACCTCTAATAAACATGAAAACTACTTTCCACAAAATATTAGAGTAGAAACGAATATAGAGAAGCGGAAGAATGCATATTATTATAAAAAATAGAAAAATTTGTGCTTGAAGAATAAATTTGTTTCCGTGATGTAACAAGAATCGTATATGAAATCATGGCAAAGCTTTAAATATAAATGTAAAGAGAATGATATATGTTTGAGATTGTTTGTGGGTTATTTGTAATGAGAAAATTAGTCAACCAGGTAAGCAGCGTGTTTCTGTATGTGTACACCAGTATTTTGTGGGTAAATAATATAAAAAGAATTCGTAGTGTTTTTAACATTGAATGCATCTGATAAAAATATAGTATTGTATGTAATACATTGAAGTATTGCTTAAATAGCACATTTGTAAAAAAAAAAAAAAAGAAAAATGAAAGAAGAAAGAATAGTAAAAAGAATGAAAAAAGATCAGCTAAATGTCATATGTGTTGCACATCACAGATAACTCGAAAAAAGTTTATCAAATAAAAATATAAGAATACAAATATTTTGCATTGATGATGCAAGATATATTTAAGAACAAGCTTTCTAGAGAGAGACATGTATGTATATATTTGAAGGGTTCTCAGTAAAAGTGCAGAGGAATAAAAAAGGGAAAATTGACAGTGCAATTATATGATTCCCCTGCGTACCTGGTTGGGCCTCCTCACCTGGGTCAGAGCCTCCATCCTCTGCTTTAATTGTTCTTCCATTTCAGGTAACTTAGCATATTGAGTTAATTTTTGTTCTGCAAGTTCCAATTTTTCTTGTATGGCTGCTATCTTTTCTTCTTGAAGCTGTAATGATTAAGAAGAGAGAACGTTATTTTACGAAATGATCAATTTGATTAGATTCGATCGAATATCTGCGTTAGAGTACCTTCAATTGAGCTTTCTTATGTTGAAGCTCTTGTTCTAATTTCTCATTGAGATCCTGTAAACTAGTTGATTCCCGTTGAGCATTGAGATAACGTTTCTCAAGAGTTGCAATCCTTTCTTCTTGGTCCTCTTTCTGTGCAACATTTTCACACAGATCTCTTTGCAACTTAACATTAATCTCTTGAGTTTTAAGAAGATCTTTTTGGGTTTTAGAAAGGGTTTCTTCTAATTCTGCAACTCGTCCGCTTAATTCCGCCACACGCCGTTGCCATGTATTTAACTCAGTACTCTGAAACGATAAACGAATGTATTTTTACTTATAATTATACTAATATAAATATAGTTAAATGGATTGATGCTGTATTAGTTTTGTATGTAAAAAAAGGGTTTAGAAAATAATTTTGTGAAAAACATATATTCTTGTAAGACTATTATATTGTATTATATCAAAATAAATGTAAAATTAATATTGTATATATTACAGTAAAGAGTGGACGCGTACCGAGTTGTATAAAATGTCTATGTTAAGTATTCCCATATAGAAATTGTACATTATGTTCAAAATAAACTTATATTCAAATAAAATCAATTCTTAATTGCTAAACATGCAAATACAATATGCTTGACATATACAGTCATTCAATATCGTGCCATAGGCATTGTCATTTAAGATAAGATATTATAATAATAAATGCTTCAAGTTATACTATCTGAATGATATTAAAACATTACGAATATAATTTGCTTATTAAAAATTCTTATATGAACTATGTAATTAGATAAATTAGTAAAGCATATAATATCTAATATAAAAAAATTAATATTATTTCTAACGATCTGGGTTAAATTATAAACCTAACTACATTAAATTTGATTATTTTTATAATGATATAATAAAATGTAATATACCAATTTACAAATAAATATAATTGAATTTGTAAAAGGTCCTACATATCTTCTGTCATTTATATTACAATAATCAATGTTATGTATGTAACAAATATCTTAAAATACAACTTCTTATTAAATGAAACACATCATGCGTTTTATAGTTAATAAATAATTTCATAAATATAACTTATATTATGTATTAAAGAAACAAATATTGTATAATATTATTTTAATAATTAAAATAATATTTGGTGGACTATATATATATTATTTATCAAGATAAAGAATGAAAAACATATAATCCAATCGTTGTAAAATAAAATTTGCGCGTTATGCATTTATTAAATATATTAAAATAGAAATAGATTTCATGCAGAGTATATTTTTTAAAACGCTTTTCATTCCATGAAACATCTTCTTATGGAATATATCATATACTTTGTTATATAAATAGAGAGAGAGAGAGTAAGTAAGTAATAAAAATAACGAATACACTTAACATTTTATATAATTAGAGATCTACCTGAATCTCTATAACGATAATAATGTTTCTAGCATCTTGCTATAAAAACAGTTTCCATACCTGTTTATCAAGAGTGGCTTGCAAGTCTATTACTCGTACTGCCGAATCCTGGTCGGATGGGTCAAGACTTCCATTGCTCAATCTGCTTGGTATCTCTGTTGACTTCTCTGTACCTAGCTTTTGTATTGCGTGTTGCTGTTGTAGCTGCTGCTGCTGTTGTTGCTGTTGTAGCTGCTGTTGAAGCTGCTGCTGCTGCTGCTGTGGCTCCTGCTGACTTTCAGTCTGCTCAGTCTCATTCTGCCCGATCACAACACTACATTCAGAATGCCTCGCTCGCATTGCCTGTCCTGCATTGCCGCGTAATTTCCAAAATCTACATATAACAGCTACGCGAACTATAGTACTACCGTGCACTACTGCTGCAGATGCATTCTTATAGATGCAAGGAATAAATATGGATAAAAAACAAAAATAGGAAATATAACTAATATAAACCTTATCACCCGTATTAGAAATTTACAAATATTTCACATTTCACTTCACTAAATAAAAATATTTGGACATATAGGATAGTAATATTTAATATTATTAAATAAAAATATTTAGGAAGATTTTCTTTTATAAAAAATAAAAGATAAAATTGTATCGACGTTATTTCAATAATATACATTTAGAAATGATACTTATCGTTAGTTCGATTATTTTTATAAATTTTTTTAACATAACTTTGATGCTTTCGTTTATTAAGAGGTCTCCAGGAATCCTACGTACGCAGTATTCATACATTTGAGAAGTGTACCACCGATGAAAAATGAGATGAGAACGATAAGAAGGAAACCGAAATCCGATATTATTAATAATAATCCTCTGCTAATATTCGCCTATTATTTAAAACAGAAGAAGAAGAAGAAGAAGAAGAAGAAGAATAAAGAGGTTTATATTTTTCTAACACAGTGCAACTCCAACGATACCAAAAATAAAATCCCCAACAATTTAGCCGACGAAAGAGGATTTTTTTTATTATACTAAACACGAGCATGCATAGTGAAATATTCCATAAATGCAATTCATGACTCTCAAACATTTTGAACACCTCCATGTAAACATGTTCAATGTGAGATATGAAATATAACAATGTGTGTATGTGTGTATGAAATTTTTTTTGTGATGTGTGAATATATCAATGTGCAATGTTGGTTGTACCGGAGAAACGTTGTTTGTTTCATACCTTGTTTTGTTGTTGACCGTCATCCGTTTGACCATTTTCTTTAGGTTTGTCATCGGTGGCTTTAGGCGTAATTCCACTTACTTTATACTGTTGAAGCTGCAATTCAAACGATTAATGTGTATAATTAATAAAAATAATCATAAGAGAATCTCGCGAAATATTGTCCGAAAAATTCTTGCTATTTTTTTTTAAAACGTAGGTAAAGTCGCGTTAAATATTAAAATATTAAAATATTAAAATATTAAAATAATTCTCGTATTTTTGGTAAGAGAGTTGAGAGTGGATTGGAAAAAATTAACGTTTCAGAAAAGTGGATGATCTTAACTTATAAAAATTTCAGAAACCCTATATTCACAAATACGCATCAATAAGTATATTTGTATTTTATTTGAATTTAAATTCATTGAAAAGATGACATATTAGGTTGTTCGGAAAGTCGTTTCGTTTTTTTTGGTTTTGAAATTAAGATATGTCGTTTTATGTGATCATGAACGGTCGAATTCGACAAAAAAAAAATTACGAAAAATGAAATTACTTTCCGAACAACCCAATATAATACAATAATAAACAGAAATTTGTATAAACAGGTCAATCAAATGAAACGTACCTCTTCTTTGGTATGTGCCAGTTCCTCTTCAAGGCTCGTATTCCTTTCGAGAGCTACGCGTAATCGTTCACGTACCTAAAAATGAATGGAAATAGAAAAGAAGAAGAAGAAGAAAAAAAAAGAAGAAAGAAAACCGATTAGAATCGATAAAAAAAAAAAAAGAAAAATTCCAAATATGAATATACCAAATACGACAAAGTTATATACCTTTTCGTCCAAAGCTTTATGATGTTCGAACAAACTCTTTAAAGCTTTTAGTACTTCAACTTCTGACGACACACCCGATTGTGCAGCTGCTTGACGTTTTACGACCGTCATCCTCAGCGATCGTTCGTGTCGAGAAACCAAACATTCTAGATGTTCTAGTAGAAGCTGAACAATCAATAAATTTATCGTTCCAAGATAATAACGTTTTAGTTTTTTTTTTTTTTTTAATAATAATAAACAAATGCATGTACCTTATTACGAAACATTATAAATATTAATACATAATTAGATATATACGAATATTTATATATATTTTATATTAAAAATAGAAAAATAATATATTCACGTACACGTGTGTTGTTGCGTTCTGCTTTCAATTCGGATATTTCTTCTTCTCTTTGTAAAATATTTTCGCGCGCTGCCGCTAACTCCTTCGTCAATTGTGAAAGTTCCTGTAACATTCGACAAAAGCATAGCTGTTAATTTTAAAAGAACTTTTTTTTTTTTAAACCTTTCAAATTTTTGTTGCAACAAAAATCAATTATTTCAACAATTTGCAAATATGGCGCATCAAAGATCGAAAATTAGTTTCTAAATAAAACATAGATACATACGACAGATGTAAACTAGACTATTTTTCTCTCGAAATGTGAAAACGTTTAATAATTTCTGCTAAGCGAAATGAATATTTCAAAAGCATCGCCACTTTTGTCCATGTACCTTTAAATTTATCTCCGAGAAAAAGAAGTAAGAGGAAAGGAAGTAGAAGAAGGATGAAAGATAGAAGGATGAGAGAAATTTAGGTCATTGCGAAAGATCGTCAATACGGGAAGAGAGAGAAAAATATAGGTCGCTATATTAATCGTCCTTTTTAAAGCAAATTATTCATATCCTTTGATCCCATATACGTCGATACTTCTACGAAGAACCTGAATTAATACATAAACGTTTTTATGGATACTTCACATTTAAACTAATCGATTTGTAATTTTTAAAGTGAAAATATTTAATATAAGTATTCGTATTAATTAATAAAAAAGCACATTACTTTTTATTACGGTAAAAACTTATGATACTTTTTTATTTAAAGTAACGGAGGTAACGAGATACTAAGGTACGAGAAATTAAGGTAATAAATTAATAACAATCTATGAAAATATATACTATCTCAATGAGTATATAAATTAACTTTTTTAATAATAAACACATTTCGTTATGTTTTAATTTGACAAAGTTACATTTTATCGAAAGAAATCACGAACGTACAGTCATTTTCTTCAATTTCCTTCTAAATTGTTCGTATATAATTATTAGATATTTTCACTTAATATTCTAATAAATATAAATATTCTAATAAAATTTGAAATGAGGAAAAACAAAAATATGTCGTAAAGAATACCGATAGCACTGAGTCATTAGAGTAATACCTTATCTCATATATTTAATGTTATCCTTAGAACGATTACAATTAACATTCAATCGAGATAGAACAAATTTCTCGCTTCTTCGTGTTCTCCTATCCGTTTAGAATTATAAAAAACCACCAAGAATAAGATACAACATCACGTGGAGTTTTATTCTTCCAGATACTCGAGATGCAACAAAAAAAAAAAAAGAAAAATAAAGAAGAATCTCCGTCCGCATCATCTCATTGCTATTTTAATGACATGATATGGAAACGTATAGCGCGCAATACCTGCATAATAAATGAGAAATCATCAGACTTTATTACGTGAATTCAAAGTTATGCAAAAATATGGAGAAGCCTTTCCTCTCTTTTTCTTTTCTTTTTTTTCTTTATATTTATAATCGACGACAAGTTTTTTACACGCTTTTCTCGACGTTCCTATTTATTACGAACATTACGACATTTTTCGATTCATTTCGTATTCATAAATTGACGTCTATAACCGTCATCATTTGCATACATACACCTTTTTACAAATATATGCTTCGGGGTGGGAAAGAAAAAGAAAAAAAGAAGAAAAAAAAAAAAGAAAATATTATCTTTTTCGCATTAATCATTTATTAAAGATAGAACGTTGAACAAGTAGTTAGTGGGTTAAAAAATTTGGCAGATTTTGAATAAACATAAACTTAAACTTAAAATTACAAAAATAAAATAAGAAAGAAAAGTCGTATTATATTACTCGACAGCATTATGCTCTAGCGAGTCCTTCTTGCATATTATATAAAAGGTTCGATCAAGAAGGTGTGTACATATACGTGCGTGTAAAGCACGGTGCGTGAATGCATGCTTGCGTGTTTATCAGTGACAAAGAGAGAAAGAGAGAGAAGGACTCGCTTATATTCGCACGCGCGCATAGTACACGACATGCGTTCGCGGTTCAATAACGCGGCGCAGGTTGGAAACTGCAAACGATTGCTGCAATATCCGCACCCCTGTGCGTTGTCTAATCGCAAGAATGGAAACGCGTTATTCTCGCATTTACCGTGATTGCAAGATGTAACTTTCTATTTCTTCGATGACACTCTATCCGCAATGCAACGCGATGCAACGCCGGGTCAAATCATGTTTTTTTTTTTTTTAATTATTATTCTACCAAGATAATACTCTGGAAATATACCACATTTGTCGTTGTTTTATTTATTTCATTCGTAATTTTTAAAAATAAAACTAATTATAGATATTATTAATTGGATATATAGAAACAATATCTGAATTATCAATATTTTATATCCAATCGAACGATAATATTATTAACCTTTTTTTATATTCCATCAACCTTAATAATATACTTTTCTGATATTCTGGATAAATATTATAGAAATTATTGTTGTAAATTATTATAATACTCGTCACATAATGTAGGGAGGGGAAACTCATTGAGATACGAAGAAAAACATACGTGACGTTGCAAAAGAGACCGTAAAGTGTAAAGGATCAATTGTTTTTTAATTTATAAATTACTGAAAACAATTGTTGTTTTATACTAATATGTCATTTGCTATTTAATATTTTTTGTTTACAAATAAAAATTAATAATTTTGTATATAAGTGTTGTCATATAAACACGCGTTAACAAATTCGACGAGACAGAAATAAAGAAAATAATTGTCGAGGTATTTGAAATAATGGTGGAAGAAAGATAGCGAAGGAAGACTTGGAATCAGCGAACGGTTTGAGAGAAGGAATGAAGGAACGGAGGAAAGGGTAAAGGGGAAGAGAAAGAGAGAGAAAACTCGCACACGTTATGACTGAATCGTCGTGCACGCGAGCAGTTTCATTCATACGTGGATTTAGGCTTCGTTCGCAATGAAACAACCACTTGAGAAGCAGCTTGGTGGGCAATTTAATTCTCTCTTACCGTGCGACCTCTTCCATCCCTTTTTTCTCTTCCTCTTTCCGTGAGTCAATATAAGTACAAAGTATCTCAATAACTATGACAATGATTACTATGTATCGTATATTTGCATGTATTAACAAATTATTGATCAGTTATGATTACATTCGCGTTCACACGTGCATGCAATTTGTATAACTGTTCAAAATACGAGAATCGATTCAAACATTCTAAACCTATTATTTTTTTTTAAACTTCTTAGACTACTTTGAAAAAATTAAAATTGATTTAAGCGAAAAAAAAAATAATTGTTTCTGTATTAAAATCAAAACGGTTCAACTCAAAGTTTACAATTTTATTATAAAAGTATAAACTGTTACTATAGTGTTTGTTCTTATTTGCATTGAACAAAATGTTTGTTTTTTTATTATAATTTTAAAATAATTAGATTTGAACGTAATTATGAATATAAACGGTAATACGTATGACTTATTTCATATAATAGGTCAACAATAATATTTTGACTATGTGGAGGATGAAAGTAGGAAAAAGAGTGCATAAAAATGTATAGTTATCGCGAAAGAAAGGATCGAGTTAATGACGATAACCGAAAAAAAGGGTAAAGTAATTTAAAGAGAGTAACTAATCAAGTTAACGGCCTCGGCAAAGCATTAAGAGCACCTGCGATACATAAGTAAGATCGTATTTCCTTTCAGTAGGTATATCTGGTTGCTTTATATTAATAAGGTATGCATTCTCGAGGCGTGGCGAAAAATGTTTGATCGTGTATATGTAAAAAAGAGACAGAGAAATTTATTTATACACACACACACGCACGCATGCACGCACGCATAAGAACAAGACGCGTGACAAGATCTCTTCTGGCAATGACGAGATCGTCCACGAGTCTGTGGCTTCGATTTAACAGTAACGTATGTGTATGTATATGTGTGGTGTGTGTGTGTGTGTTGAAAAGGAAAGTACTCGCCTACATTTGTCAATAAGAGAATAACGTCGTGTTACTAAGATTTCGCTTAGCGTTGTATCAATGAGAACAGATTGAAAAGTTTTAAGCCTCGACTTAAAAAATATAATAATTTTAAAAAAAAGGGTGTTTTTCAAGAAGAAAATATTTCTACGTTAGCCTAAAAGCTTATCGACCTATTCCTCCCTACGTATATCGAATAATTTTTCGCGAATATCGTAGACATTTTTCCATTAATTTCCGTCAGCATCACTTTATCCTGGTATTCAGCCAAATCGGTATTTCAATAAAAGAACAAAGAAAAGAAATAAAATAAATATAAAAGGGGAAAAAAACAAGTAATAGACAAATCTAACAATACGAGTTGTAAGCTTAATATGAGCCTGATGCGCATATACAACTGTGTGCACTTGCCAAACGTGCTTATTTCTTGCACGTCAAATCACTGCTGTTCTTTCTCGCACATGCGTAACTTTCGAAATATCGAATAAAGAGACGTTCTGGAATATTTAAAGCCATAAACAACAATTTTGCGAATTATATCGAACTCATTTTGCCTACATATATTGTCTTTCTTTCAGGTTTGATATTATATTCAACGATTTTATCAATCAAATTAATCAAAATAAATAATCGAAAGGATCTCTCAATCCTTTGAGAGAACGGTTGCAACAATTGAACGGTTATCATTTGAAGTATAATAAATAAAAAAAAAAAATTACTGTATTAAAAAAGTAATCAGGAACTACGTAATTGATTGGTAGTATTCGATCAACAATAATAAACAAAGATGATAATTTTTTGAACTCATTTTTTTTCTGTTTTACAAAGTAAAAATAAAGATCTTCGAAGGTTGAGAACCCTGAGCTCGATAAATGTAAGAGGTGCTGCCGCTTGCTAGCAATTACAGCAGCCAAGATGACGACGACGACGACGACGAAAGCAGAAACAGTGATCGACAGTAGTCAGAATGAAAAAAAAAAAATAGAAAGAGAAAGGAAGAAGGAGAGAGACAGAGAAATAGAGTCGAGGTCGGGGTAGGCAAGTGTACAACAGCAACAACGAAGAGTTGTACACAAGTAAAAGCTCTTAGTATTCCTCTCTCCTTCTTGCAATCGCCATCGTCATCGTCGTGGTCATCGTCGTGGTCATCGTCGTCGTAGTCGTAGTCGTAGTCATCGTTGTCGTCGTCGTAGTCGTCGTCGTCGTCGTAGTCGCGGTTGCATCGTCAAGTAGAGTGTGTAAAAGGCGAGGTTCATTCATGCGCCGCTGACGGAGCGAGTGGGTGGGGTGTGTATTGATCGCTAAGTCGACGTATAACCCCAACCCCTCTCTCTCGCGTATGTACGAGAGAACACCGGTGCATTGCACCCATGCCTCAGCTTCGTCCTAGAAATTTTTACCCCAAACCGCACCATCCCCCCCCTATCCACCACCATTACCGTCTCCATTACCACTACGATCACCACTACCACCATCATATTCTTCTTCTTTAGCTTCTACTCCTCTTCCTCGTTCCATAGTAGTTTCTCTCTCTCTCTTTCCCCCTCTTCCTCTCTCTCTTTCTCTCTTTCTCTTTCTGTTGCTTTTACCACAAACTCTCCTCTTTTCCATACTAACCATCCGACCTTTTTCGCGACCCTTTCCACGCTTCCGACATTACGCGTCGAAATCGAGAGCGGGTCAGTTTTACGACGACGTTCGATCGCGTGAAAAATAATAATAATGATGATAATGATGATAATTAAAAAAAAAAAATAGAGGTAAAATATTAGCTTAACCAAAACGGGAAGTTTTCAACATTTATGTACTTAGAAATAAATCAAATTACTTTATTGGACAATCTTGAAACATATCTTATTTTTTCATCTTTTTTTTTTTCATTATTAAATAACTAATGTTTTTTAAATAAAATATTTAATAAAATATTCGAAGCTACATCGCGATCGATCATCGGTCAAGCTGCACGTTCCAATATGCAAAATTTAGCAGAGCTCTATGACCGAATTTCTGTTGAAATTTTAATGAAACCCTAACGAATGAACCAACGAACGTAGGATCGATATTAATGATGGAATGAAACAATGAATAATGATTAAGGAAAATAATTAGGATAGGAATAAAAATACATTATTATGCATTATTAAGAAAGAAAACGTGTTCTTTAATTTTCTCGAAAAAAAAAGGTAAAATAAAACATTATATCAAATTAAATGGAAATATGTATGTGAGGATGAAAATGAAAAGACAGATAGTAGACCGAGCAACCCGTTGCCCTTCGCACTTGGATCGTTACGACGATAGGGCCGATAGAGCATGCATGATGTTCCTCATCTAGAACTGCAATATAAAGTGCTAAGATTGTCCTCGTAACAGATATGTACGCTGATAATTATGAAACCTGGCATAAATTGAAAGCAAAATAAATGTGAACAAAATCAATTTTTGATGGCATATTTCGTATTACAAATGTTTATATAATAAAATAAATCAATGGTTTTTTTTTTATTCTATCCACTTCATAATTTATAGCCCCACATACACGGATGAGCTGAACATTTTCAAACGTAACATAGAAACGATACATTTTTTAAACAGGCTCAGAACTTTTTAACCCACCCTTTTATGAAATATTTAATCATAGTACATTAGAAAAAAAATCTAACTAACGTCTGTCATTATACTAATCGTAAGCTGAAGTGAGAAAATAAATAGGAGAAGCCATTATTAGCACTAGACGATTAGATGGGAATAAAAACAAAGAAAAGGTGAACGATCTCGGAGGGGATATACAAAATAAAATTCGTATCTTCTTTGTTTTTTCCAAGTGCATCAGATGCAATGGGAAAATACTTGGACCCACATCGAACGCGTGTAAGTGTACGTGATATGTGACATCCAAAGGCAATTAAGCACCCGAGGATATTTCTCTCAACGTTAGAAGAGGATCCAACGCGACACGTTAATTTTTCTTTCCTCTCGCTAATTCCATTTAACTAATCAGCTCGATAAATGAAGAACCCGAAGAATTCAACCTGTTAACGATCACTTAACGTCGATTTGATATTCGAACGTAGTTCATTCTTCTCATCTCACGAAGATTAAAAAGGGAATAACGAATTGAAATGAAATTACGAAAGATGTTATCAAACGAATAAGTACAATAAACGACAAGTACGATTAAAAGGATAACAAAAGGATTTAAACGCGATAAAACAAAAAATTGATTGATTGATTGATTGAATGAATGGATGGATGGGAAATATTATTAATAAAGAAAATAATTATATAATCGTAATAACAACCAATCAGATCGAAACTTGGAGAAGGCGAAAAGGCAGGACGCAGACTATGTTATGAAAAGTTTTATTTAATTCGATCCTCGTTCCGATACTTATTTAAAAATGTCAATGAATTCAAATTGAAATGAAAAGTTTCTTTTTTTTCAAATATGTCTCAAAAACGAATCTTGTTACTTATTGTTAAAATATTACCAACAAATATTCGACGTTTGCAAATATTTGTTAACGAAGGAAAGACTTCCCTTTTTTTTTCTATTGACCTTGGCCATTAATCATATTTTTTTAGATAAAATAAAAAAAAAGGTTAATTTTATCAAAGTAGTCAACAGCAAACACCGACTTGATTCTATTGATTCGGTACACGCATGGGTATACGCGAACGAGTAGTTTTAGAAATTTATGCTGATTAGCCAAATCATCAGAAACGATTATACAAATATTAACAAAGTCAATAGAACTCGTTTATAATTCTTTATCCGGAAACGAAGAACTTCGCGTAATACGACGCGACATCAAATATAGAGAGTCTGGCATTCACGTAAAATAATTTATATACATAAAAAAAAAAGGATGAATATATTAAAAATCATTTCAAATAATTATTTTAATTTTTTCTCTTCCAATTGCTATTATCAATTAATATTCGCTCATTGCTTTCTCATATTCATCGAATAATAATAATAATAATAATAATAATTAATCGCTCATTATTCCCTTGATTATTTTCACTAGAAACAAATTAAATTCATTCAACGGCATGTCTCTCAACTTGTTAAAAAAAAAAATAAAACGATGTTTATACAAATCCGTAATAGCAATAAATTATCAAACGACTTTTTTTTATCGTTGATGTGCGCAGACGAGGTCGAATGGTACGATGATCGAATGATAACGAACATGTGCTATAAAACGAATTGAATACAGAAATGATCTGTCTCAGGTAAAAATTAGTTTGAACCGATTGAGAAAAAAGAGGAATTATGAATAATCACGTTGATCAATGTATGCAAATGTTAAAAAAATGTTCAGTTGAATCGTTTTACTCTTTTCCAATATATTTACTCAACGGTAGCCATTTTTTCGCAGCATAGTAAAAGTTCACTCATCAAGCGCAACACGTTGTAAGATTCTTTACGGTTCAAAAGTTAATCAGAAAAATATCATATGATAAAGTGAATCAAAGACTAACAAATATTGAATTATATTGCATTTTATAGACTACTGAATTAGGTGTTTTTCGGAAAGTTCTTCTTAATTATTTGTTCAGCAAATTATTTTATATATCCTAATTCAAAAAATGTAATTTATGCAAAATCTGATCAGAACATATCTTTACACTTACATGAAACAATATAATTAAAAAGAAACGTACGTTTTCAACGAAAGTTACGTACCGTATAATGTAAATAAAATTGAAAATACATATATTTATCATTACTTTTATTTATAATATAATAATTTATTTTACTAACTTCAAACAAAACGGGATTATTTCTCAATTATAGTAATTTTTTTCTTATCTAAAAGCTCACGATTCCTTACTAAAGAAACTCATAAAATGTATCATCGATAAGTTGAGTTATTTTCAATAGAGATATCACAAAAAAAACCAATATTTACACTATATAAATCATTGATAATTTAAAAGATTATGTTATAAGATAGAAGAAGCGCAACAGAGCATCATCCACGAAATGAAAGTAAGAAAGACTACTAAACATCTTTCTCTCTTTCTTTCTATATTCCTCTCGACACGTATATAAAAGCCAATAAGGCAACGAATGGATCGATGTAGCCAGCAGTTTCTCTCCCTTAACCTGAGAATATATCGGTGCTCTACATCGTAAGTTTTTTCTTTTCCTCCCTTGTTACGAATACTTGCTTGATATTTATTTATGTTCGAAAAAAAATCATGTAAAACAAACGAACATGAATATAAGCAAGATCTTTCGTTTAGATTCTTTTTTTTTATAACAAAAAAAATACGATTAGACAACTTACAAACGATCCTTCTCTCCTTGATACGTAATCTTTAAATAAAAGAATAATATATAAGAAGATATATTAAAAAATGTGTTTTTGTGCGAATTTAAGCAGTTTATTTTTGAAAACAGCATAATCTCTTATCTCTCAACGTTCCATTACAAAAATCTGACAAACCACGAATTACTTTTTTGTATTAATGGGTTTATCCCGTAAAATAAAATAAAATAAGTCACTGTGTGCGTGTGTGTGTGCGTGTGTGTGTGCGCGCGCCGTCTGGTCGACATCTCGTTTGGTCGACATCGGTGCATGAGACCGGCATTGTAAAGAGTTTGGATATTAATGACAATTACAAAATTTCTGTTAAAATTTAGTGAAATTTATTAAAATATTTTAAGCAAAAATGTAGCTTTGATGTGCACACATTACAGTATGTAACAACTTGCTTTGTGATTTTCCTCGCTAACTGGCGTCCGAACATTTTTGTGTTTGTGCTGTAACATTCAGCACAGTATTTTCGAACTTTATGCGCCTTTCCTTCCTTCTTTTGACATTTGTGAATACGTCTACTTACATCGGCTGTTCTGAATCAAATGCTCACGCGCTACCGCCTGAGCGAAAAGTATAACAAAATCGGCGCCGCATTCAACGTGTTAAGTCACTTATGTCACTTTCAAAATAAATAGCTCAAATGTACGTTGTAGGCTTTTCCTAGCGTGGGGCTTGTTGTTACAATGAATACAAAGTTAAGTATGAAATATACGTTTATATAGTTCGTAAAAATTAGAAAGGTATGAAGATCTTACGTCGAACATATATGCACATACAAGTACATATAGACATTATGTAAGATCGGAAAGCATTTGCGCGTTAACCATATCGATCCATCCGCATACCGTTGGAATTGGACCAAATCACGGACAATATCGATTCTCGAACAGGACGTAACTCTTTATACGCGTGATGCACATTAGGTCAGCTTGATTAAACACGCGTCATCTTCCTACTTAAATTTGACATACATTTATATAAACACATAGAAATAAAAAGGATGTATTATCGATTACCCCGATGATTGGTGCTTAAAAAGACGAAATCTTTCGAGCATTATTGTCTAGTCTTCGTCAACGATTTTAAAACGATAATATTGATTATTATTTATCAATCATTTAAGTTTAAATAGTCCAATCATTGCACGCGTGATTCGAAGTTTGAATCTTTGTACGCGAATTGAAACTACGAACAGAAAGAAAGAACGTTGTTCCATCACGATATTATCCGACTTGAGTTATCGTATTCAAAGATTCTTTCTAATAGTGGACAAACAAAAAAAGTTGTAAAATTAATTAGTATTACACAGTAGTTAACGAATGGATGATATTTCAAAATGAGACATAACTATCTGGGAATAGAAGCTCCGATTACACAATTGGTAATGTACATATCTTCTCTCGCGAAAGTAGGACAACGCGCAAAGATAACGCGGGCAACTGAATAGTCTTGAATCGTTTCTACCGTAATCATTACGTAAACGTTCCAGTAATTACAGATCCATAGTAGAGTTGCGTTAGAACGCAATTAGAAAAATTCTACGGTAGTCGTACAAGTTCAAGTCGGTTATGTTGCATTTTAATTAATTGCGAATCCGGCCCATCTTTGTGAAATTACGTTTCGTGGAATCGTATTGTTTCTTTTTTTTCCTTTTTAACTAATCGTAAGCAAAAAATAAAACTACGAGAGCCGATTGCAGAAGATCGCGATAAACACATATTCAAAAGAAAATCATTAACAGGTAAATAATATATAAACGTTAAATCGTATCACGAAAAAGAAACATGTTGAAATGAGTAAATTCGCTGGACGAGATGGGGTCCATGGGCGGTACGTGAAGGCACGTTTTACAGGCTACTGTGCACGTGCTAGTTGTCTTCAGTGCCTCGACCTTTCTCTCTCTCTGTCTTTGCCCCTCTTTAACCTATTACCACCCACAGCGCAAAAGTCGTGAGTTTTAAACGAGTCTCTACATACAGGGTGTCTGATAGTCTCTGAGGTTTTTTTTTCCAGCCAAACGATATTTAATGTATTCTATAGACAAAAATAAAAGAACAAACCATTCTATAAATCATAAGTCAGTTTAAATAAAACTTTATTGTTTACAAAGTGTCCATTTACACAAATGCAAATCCAACACCGACATTTTGTAGGACAAAATGAACATTTTTTTCGCATAATTTTGAATGCACGTTCGAAAAAAATCTATGAGATGTGCTATGCTTTCTTTGCCAGGAAATCAGCATTGAACTTTCTTACAGTAGCCAGAATATTTCCTATCGCACAAATTATACCACGTAACAAATGTCCGAATATTCTTGATTTGAAAATATTTTCAACATTTCGATCGGTAGTATCCCGCGAAGAAATCTCAAGAGAATTAATATCGATTGAGATTCCCTAAATCGATTCGAAATAGTAAACATCAAAGATATATGTAAAAAAAAAAAATGGTAAACATAATCAATTGGAAATTTAGGGACAATACCATTATTAACAATGAATGTAAATTTATAATTGCATTTATAATTTGCATTATAACTTTTTAATGTAGCTTTAAATGATTTATGTTAATATGACATTTTTTTCTTTTTTTATTTTGCTACATAAAATACGTTTTAAACAATTTGACCAGAAAATTCACAGACACCCCGTATATAAAAATTAAGATAAAAATCGATTTTTCAAGAGATTCTTTGATGGAAGTAACTTATTCCTGCAAATGATATGCGGTTACACTGGAAGTTTTACAGAAAAATTACAAAATTTGAAACAGTCGTTTACAGAACTTGGACGCGTTATGCATAATCCGTAATTAAACGATGTGGTAAATTGTGTGTTAAATACAATAATTAATGAGAAAACAAACAAATATGGAACAAATTCTGAAAAGTTATAAATAAGAATGCAAAAATAAATATTTGCTTAAAATTATTTTATGAAAAGAGACTTTTATCTCACTCTATATATAGAAAGAAAAAAAAAATTAGATAATTTGATCGTATTTCGTATCCTAACGTAGATGAAATAATGAAATAATAGGATTCTCATACCTGGGGAATGTTGGCGTAAATTTGACGATTAAGGGAGTCTCGTTCCTTTTCGAGTTCCCTGACTCTGACTTCGGCTTCTTGAACACGTTCTTGACACTCTCGCAAAGAATCCATTAACTTGTCCCTTTCGTCCAACATCGAAACCATTAATTGTTCGAAGTTCGCGTCCTCCCCAGAGAACTGCGAACTTCTTTGACTTATGCTGTCCTCCGCAATCGTTGGCATCACGTCACACATTGCACTCCACATTTTGATGTCGCTATTTCTTTCTTTCTTTCTTCACTCTTTCTCTTCTCTTCGTTTAAACACGCCCGACAAATTTTCTTGTTACTTTAGTGTGCAAAAAAACGAATAACAATAACAATGACGACGACGACGGCAGTAGCAGCAACGATTCGTCGGTCGACGACGTATTGGCAACGAACGAAACACACACGACACTACTACACTTTACAAAGGAACACACGTGCGCGAAAGCGAAAGATAGTAAAAAAAAAAAAAAAAAGAGAGATATATAGTGGTATATAGATAGATGAGTAAATAGATGAAGATAACGAAGAAGATAGAGTGAGAGAGAGAGAGAGAGAGAGAGAGAGAGAAAGAGGGAGAGAGTTGCGACGTGCAAAAGTGAAAAGAAATATACCGGCAGCTTTTCTTTCTTCCCTTGCACTTTTTCTTCCTCTCTTTCTCACTCACATACACACTCTACCGTACGTCGTCGTCGTCTTATTTTCTCTTCCTCTTCTTCTTCTACTCCTGCTCCTTCTTCTTCCTCCTTCTTCTCTCACTTAATCATTTTCCTTGATCTTCGCTTCCTTCGTCCACGAGTTTTTGTAGAATTAACCAAATTGAACGACATTCAAAGAAAGAAAAAAATAAAAAAATAAATAAAAAAGGAAAAAGATGTAAAAATATGAAAAATGAGAAGAGGACGCAACCCTCTTTCTTGGAAAAAGCGACGGTAACTGGTGGTAAGCGGAGCGCGTAGAGGCGCGCACGGGAGTAACCGGCCCTCTAACGGTGCACTTTCAAACCTTCTGACCACTGTTCTAAACTTTGCCGACGTTTGTTCGTTTTATTGAAAACAGTAATCGCCGCGGCTTGATAACTTTAACTCTAACTATTTCGTTACCAAAGAGATATTTGTATCATAGATAAACGAATCATTGAAACTTTATTCCCAATGGTGACGACGATTACGACGATGAACGTGCACGAATATTCGTGCTCATGTCCGATGTATGCAATAAGGGCCACTTAATCCTTTTCTTTTTCTTATCTTCCCTTTAATCCTTGCTCCTTATTACACCTAATTTCTTGTCTTCCTTCGTTTCTTCTTTCTTCTTTCTTTCTTGCGATCATAAAAACGGACTATAGCAGAATTTGACCACTCGAAATGGAGGTACGTTCTGGTTCGTTCGTTCGTTTGTTCATTCTCTTTTCGTTAGAATCGATCGCACAAAAGAGCAAAACCCGACGAATAAAACGATAATGGAATACACTTTCTTCCACGATGATAAAACTTTACCGAGTACCGGCCACCACTCAGTATTTTCCCATTTTCATTTGTTCACTTCTCCACTCCTCCTCGCCTTTTTTTATTCACCCTATATATATAATATTTTTACGTTACTATATTTTATTCATGTGTCATTGGACAGTTGCAAACTCGATATCTCTTTCTCTCTCGATCTCCGTTGATGTCCAATCAACGAGGACCTTAGTCCAGAATAGAAAACACAGCGATGGTGAT
The DNA here is from genome assembly GCA_023678845.1 of Mischocyttarus mexicanus. Taxonomy (NCBI): domain Eukaryota; kingdom Metazoa; phylum Arthropoda; class Insecta; order Hymenoptera; family Vespidae; genus Mischocyttarus; species Mischocyttarus mexicanus. Next base: position 53,166 of record JACGTP010000099.1, on the reverse strand, counting down.
AACAAAAATCAAAGAGAAGATAAGCAGTAATTGTCTTTTTACCCTTTTCCTCCTCCTCTTCTTCCTTTAGGTTTCATTCAGACAGTTACAGTTTTTCTTGCGTAAATAATTCTCCAAAAACGATTAATTTGAGAAAGGGGAGAGAGACAGAGAGGGAGGGAGAGAGTGAGAGAGAGAGAGTGAGAGAGAGAGAGAAAGAGAGAGGAAGAGAAAGAGGAATCGTTTTTTTTTCTTCCTTATAGAAATTTCAATATGCTTGCGTTTGATTCCTCAACAAGGACAAACAAGAAAGGAAAGAGAGAGAAAACGAGAGTTGTAGACAAAAGAGAAAATTGCGAGCACTCGTTCCTCTTATAATCTTTTTTTGATGAATGAATTTTATCTCTCTCTCTCTCTCTCTCTGTCTCTCTCTCTCTCTCTCTCTTTCTTTCTTTCTTTCTTTCTTTTTTTCTTTCTTTCTTCCTTGTGACGGTCAGTCCTTCGTGGTTATACGTATTGTTTAGTTTTGTTCACCGTCCAAGAGATGCCCGAAGGAATGTAAATGGTAATCGCGACTCAGGACACTGGGAGTCGCGCGAGTCTACGTGTGAATCTTGGCATCCCGATGACAACAGCATTATCGCGGGGAAGGCCGAACACTGACACACCTACGCCGCTCGATTCCAATTATTCTTCCCCCCCCCTGCTCTTTCTCTCTCTCACTCTTTCTCACTGTCACCCTCTCTCTGTCTTTCTTGCTTACTCACTCTTCCTGTCTTTATCTTTCTTTCTTTCTCTCTCTCTCTCTCTCTCTCTATCCCTCCTTTTTTTACTCCTTCTCTCTCATTCTACGTCAATTTCAGTTTTAAAATTCCCCACCCTTAACATATCGTTTCACTCGTGATCCTAGTTCGATGTGCTGTAGCCCAGAGACAGTGGCCATTTTGTGTCTGACGTCATCTAACAACATACGCTCTCGTCACTAGCTTGATCACGTAAATAAGAACGAGCGCCCTCCCGATGGTTGATTTTCATTCGATACATCGCGATCTTGAACTACCTTCGTAAACCTACGCACGTATTAAAATAGTTTATTAAATATCATTATATCAAGTTTCAACGGTATTTGCTTAATTGTTAAATTACAAATTTGAAAAGCACGCATATTAGATGTATAATGCTATTTGATTCAACCAATTCTAGTCAAGCAATAGTTAGCCAATCGTTTTGAAATGATTTACTAACTCGAAGCTGATTCGCTTATATGAAATACATTATCCACGTATGATTAAAACCATTGCAACTATTTTGCAATTATTTAAAATTTGGTTCTATGATTGATTATTGATAATTGATACTATCAAATGTAATATTTGAGAAACACGTACATTAGATGTGTAATGATATTTGATTCGACCTATCCTAACCTATTCATCATTGACCAATCGTATTGAAATGATTTACCAGCTCGAAGCTGATTCGTTTATATGAAATACATTATGCACGTATAATTACACCATTGCAATTATTGCAACCATTTTACGATTATTTAATTTACGAAGTAAAATTTACGATTTAAGTTTGAAATTCGATTACTTTTTATCGAATTGTTATTGCTACCAATTGGTATTAATTTTTTTTCATGTTATATGTCAGATAATGATATGGTATATTTTTTAATATTACGAATGAATTTCTTTAATGGAGGGTACTCTTTAATTTTATAAAAAAAAAGTCTTTGATATAATTTTTATTATTTTTTTCTATTCCGAAGAAACGTGCTTTTTCGCGTTTCATATATATTTATATGAAGATATTTCAAAGGGAAATTTTGTTGAAACAGAATATGTTTCTAAAGTAAATTGATAAACGTATATATATGTACTTATTCATACAAAATTCAATGTAGTAAAAAAAGATGCGTGTATTTAAATATGTTACATAGATAGATCAACTGGGCGCCACTTTCTGAAGAGAGAATCGCGCTACACCGTGATGCTGTGATCAATATCGGTGTTGCATCTCGGCTTCTTCTAAACCATCAAATGCCAGACGGATCTGAAAATAGAGGAAAGAAAGGCGAGATGAGAGCCGTAACGCATACTTGTACGTCAAGAAGTGGTAAGTATGGGTACACAAAGTCAAATGTAATCCAATAAATATATTTCTATATGTTTTTTTCTTAATAAACTACACATTAAAATTTCTCTGAAGGTTTGACGTTGTCTCGCTTTACCCACGCAGTTTTTCTTTAATAGCATATTACAATTCCTTGCATTTTATTTTATACGTTTACTGGATTTCTTTAATAAAAACAACAAATATATTTGATTTTGTTTAATGTTACCATATTTTTCCAATTTATTTTATAATAGATAAAACAAATTCTAATTATTTAGAAATATTAATTAATTTTTTAATTTGTTGTATTAATCAATCGAACATTTTTTTATTTAACAAAAAATTGTACTAATTTGTTTTCTAAATTTCAATTTAAACCCACAAAACTGCTGTGAATTTTTTATTCGTTGCAGTTTTAGATTTTCCGGAGGGTGATTCAATCGAAGACATTGCCGAATCCGTCGACGAATTGCGTGAAAAATTAGCGAATATGAAGAGATTAATGGAGGAACGTAAGGGAACGACTCTAGGGGAGATCAGTGCACGTAAAAGGAAAGAAGCTTCGGATATAATAGACGGAAATTTTCTTTCTTGGATTTTTGGTTCTGCACTCATTGTCATATTGAGCGTTAGCTTTTACGCTTTCTATAATCTTTATCACGCGGTTCTCAAAAAATTCCCTTCGCACCATACGGAGTTGTAAAAAAAAAAAAAGAAAAAAGATTTTAAAAATATAGAAAAGAAAAAGGAGAAAGTAAGAGAAAGCAGTGAAAAACTCGTCGAATGATCTGTTCGAACGGTAATTTTGTGCTCATTTTTTTAAATTTCCCTTCGATTGTATTTAATTACAACAAAGTTAAAATCGCCAACCAGCGATAACGAGATTTCTTTTTCTACCCTTTTTCTATCCTTTCAGAAGACACGATACAAAAGAAAAACCGAAATGGCTAACATAACTCACCCCCGGAAGAAACACCGTATTCTCGTGTAATGCGTTTTGTTTGGTTTACGGTATAATCGTGACTGACAGATCGAAAAAATCTCTAATTTCAATTATTTCAATTATTTCAATTATCAGTAGAAAAGTTGAAACAATATTGAGGCGACACGTGATATTTTTGTCGATGAAATGTTATATTACAAAAAAAAAAAACAAAAAAGAAAACGTGCATTTCACTTTAATCAAAATTATACACGCATGCATTACGATTCTATAAATTTTTGCTTATTATTATTATTATTAGAGAAATTAATTGAATGAATGATTTGAAAATTATGCGTAAAATACTGACACATTAAAAGGAATAATTAAGAGGATGGAGAAGAAGAAGAGAAAGACAAAATAATAATCGGCAAGGTATCGAAAAAAACGAGAAAGTGCCTTAATTTGTCGTTCCGCATAATTTCTACCCTGATGTACAAAACGTGTAATCAGTATTACATAAAGTTGACTAGTCGTTCAAATATTAATTTGTTTAATTCGTAGTTAATGCATATATAAATTCCAAATATGATTAAAAATCGTTAAGTATTACGTGTTCACCTCAAAATGAATTTGAATGGAATTTATTTGATTACTCGATTATTTCTTAAGCACATAAATTGTAATCTCGATAATTATATAAACATCATTTCTTTCGCGTTAAAATATTTCATTGTAATCGAACCGTATGAAAATAATGATTCCAAATGTATATACAGAGTTAATAGAAAAATATAAAAGATCTTAATATTTAATAATTATTGATCATTATCGATATTAAAAATAGTTTTATTACAGAAAAGTCAGCAGAGATTAAATCCAATAACCAATAGTATTTTATTTGGAAATATTTTCTTACGTACTTGGTAATCGAAAATGCATGGAAGTTTCGTTTAAAGAAAATAAACATTTCTCATAACCGAAAACTATATAAAAGAACAATAAAATTATATACATAAGAAACGAATATTAAAAATCATTTCAAAAAGATTTAAGTCGATATACCGCATCCTGACCCTTTATTTCCCAGGTCTTTGATGAAGTGCACGAGCATCGTTTCGTACTCTTAGTGTTGCTAAAATAACGTTACTCGGTGTTTCAGTTTTTTTCCACCAAATTTTGTCGGGATATTTTTTAAGTCAAAATAAAAACACTTATAGTGGTAAAATTTTACGGAAAAATTATGAACTAATTATTATTAAACTTCGTTTATAATTAATTTTATTCGTAACAGATTAAGATCAAAATAAAAGATTGGTTTGAAAATCGAAAAGATCGATTCAAATTGGTCGACATTTTCCCGGGGTCGTTCGAACAGTTGACATGGAATTAAAGAGATATAATCACGATGAATCTTTCCTCGATTAAGGTAGACATTAAATTTATTATATATTTGAAATTTATTTCTCTTATTTTGATTTTCTTCCCCTTGTCCAAAATAGATGTCCAATTTTAGTTTTAAGCAAATTGTGTCTAAATTATTTCTTTATACGAATTTCCAATTGTATAAATTTTAAATAGCAGCACACACGTAGTCATTTAATATTTCTAATCGACGAAGTATTCTATACATGTCAAATCTCTAAAATTTGTCAAATTGTCAAAAATAAATTTTTGTGATATATCATTTTTTTATAAGCTATTTAAATTAATGTTAAGCAAAAATAAAGTTGATGTTAAGTCACCTTCGTAAAATATGTATTCGCGTTTTGTTATTAAAAAAGAAAGATACAAGGAAGAATAGAAAATATTATTCGTGCTTAACCAATAAAAATGGAGTCTATAGATATTATATAAAAAAGTTACTTACGTTAGCCACGATGCGAATAATGTTAAAAGTTACTTAAATTAGATCAGCAAAAATGTTACTTAGTCATGTCAATCGCAGATCGTTATTGCAGGTGCAGGAACAGTTACTAATTCTGTTTCCTATCACCTTGTCCTTAATGGATGATACGATGTTCTGGTACTGGAACAAAATAGGTCATTTCAATTAAATCAATTAATTTTGTTATTTCATATTACATTATTTAGAAATCAAATTACTACAGTACATTGTACACTTACAGAATTGGTAGTAGAACATCACATTTTGGATCCAGAACATTTGGTTTATTCAAACTCATTTCTCGTAGAAACTTGATATCTTACAATATTAAATTATATCAGAAATTATAAGAAATGGGATATGATATCGGATTCAAATAATGCGGAAACATAAATTTAACGCAAACTAAAGATAGAATAACAGCTTTAAAAAGGAAAATGACATACAATGTTCCAACCAGTTTGCATTGCGAGGTAAATATTATTTAAATATGATATACAGTATATATTATAAAATTAACACAGATAATTAAAAATTACTGCGCAAAAAGATTTTAGATAAAAATCATCTAAAACTAATTGCATCCATACCTGCATGTAAATTATCACGAAAGAGCTATTTGGGTACCGGAAGATGCAGTAGCAGATCTCAGTACTATTTGTGAAGTTTTAGCTAAATTAGCCAAACAAGGAGAAGCAAGATATATTGACAATTGTCACATAAAGCAAGTATACACTAAAAATATATGTACTACTTTCTTCATCGATGGGGCCACTAGTTACATATAATGCAAATGGACTACAATTGTAACGACAAGAAATGCTCATAGCTAGAACCTTTAAATTCATAAAATCATATTATTAATAATATTTCAAAATACCTATGGATTGCTATCTTTCTTAATAGACAGTTATTTTTAAACATACATAGCTTGTTATATTTTGTTTGATTAGTTCCCAGTGAACACATTTACGTAAAAATGACGTAAATTTGACGTCATGAAAAATAATCTTGGACGTAAGAAATCAGTTCAAAAACGAGTCATGTGAAGGTCCCTATTTCGCACTTTTTGACGAATAATTCTGACACAAATATGACTTATATATGACATAAAAATGACTGAAAAATGACTTTCTTTTTTTCTAGTATTGTATAGGGAATTTCAGAATATTAGGGATTCTTAAATTTTTTTTTCGGCGGAAAAATTTCAAATTTAAAAATCTTTTAATTGAAAATCAAATTAATACAAATAAAATTAAATAAAACTAAGAATACAAACAAAATAAACAATATTACAGATTCAATACTTAAAATTATCGTCTTGAAAAGACTATCACAAAGCATTCGTTTGTAGATCTACATAATGAACTTATGTATGTAATTTTTATTATTAATGTAGTAATTCCTTGCAATTTTTTTTATAGTATGGGGTTTAGTAGATGATATTTTAATCTTTTGGCACCACTTCGCCTTGTGTTTAGAAGCTCTTTGATTTCCTAATCAGAACTAATTACTACCCGTTTTGGAAAATGCAGCACTATCTCACGTAGGAAATTTCTCCAATATCACATCTGGAAAAATTATAATTACTTCAATATTATACACATTACAATATTATAATAACAATACACTAGGAAATTAAAGAAGGAACTTATATACATGTACTTTTTCGTTTCATCTTTTTTGTTTCGTGATATTCTTTATAAGTCGATAATTTTGACTCGAAATCAGAAACTGATTTCTGAGTTTGTAGTGGTAATTTTTGTCTTATATTTTCTAAAATGTCACGGTTAACATTCGACATATTTGACCACTATGTGCCATCAGTCCTTGTTTCAAATTTTTCATCTCTGATGGAAGTGTTCCCAGAATAGTTAAGACTGCATCAATCTTATCTGAAATCATTTTGATAATCATAAACTGACTTATAACTTAATTAAAAAATAATTTTTTTTAAATGATAGTAGCAAAAGTTAAAATAAAAAAGAGAGAGATAAAAATATATTAGATAGTAATAGTAAAAGTATTATTTACATTGTAATATGCAATGTGCACAGAGTCCGAAGAGGTTATATGTCATATTTAACACTTACCGTGCGGGCAACGTATTTTTACGTTTTTTCCAGTCTGTCACTGGAGCGCGTGTCACGTAAAAATACGTATTTAGTAGATCCTAAAAAAATTAAAATAAAAAAAGTTTCGTTTATAAAAACGAAGTAGTTTTCGATTAACTACGATTTTTCTGAATAACCAAACTTCCGCGCGATTCACGAAAAAACACCCTTTGCACGCGTTATTTGGCGGCGAGTTATACTCGCATGCCATCTATCGACGTAACATACAACCAATGATTTTACACCATGAAATTGTATGGCTTATTTATGACGTAAATAATATGAAAAAATTACGACATCGAAATGACATCAAAAAATGGTGTAAATTTTATGTCAGATTAAGGCCATAGTTTTTACAGCAAGATTATACGTCAGATTCTAGTCATATTTACGTAAAAATTTTATGTCAAAAAAATGATCTAAATCGAACGTCATTAATGTTTTGTGTTAACTGGGTATGTAGTGCATTTATAAAATTTTCCCAACAGAATTTGACATATTATTACTACAAGAAAATTTGGTATAATATTTTTGATTCTAATAAATCAAAATTCGTACTTATAACAGAGCAAATTTACACTTTTAGTGTATACACAAATTATAATAGTACAGAATTCTGATTTTAAGTTTACACATATAATCGAATTTTAACCGTCACTAAGACGTGACAGTGTAATCACAACTGTATATCATTTCAAATTTAATTTAAGACAATACTGTTATTTTTACCAAACATTGGAAGTGTTAAATTTAATAATTAAACTCCTCTTCGCACCTAAAAATCCTGCAATCATTCAACGACTGGTAACCATCTCTAAAATCTAAACCAGCGTGACAAATCAAGGAAGGCATCCGAGATTAGCACGAGGACCACTGAAAAAAGAAAACACCTTTCTTGGATTCTATAATATCCAGAGCAAATAACACCATCATAGTAAGTCACTGCTCTTACCTACATCAAGGAATAGGCTCTTCTAGCCAAGATCCCAAGGTAAAGTACTAGCTTAAGAGGCTGACCCAAAAATAGGGCACTCCATTCTCTGTACCGTGTAAAAGACAAAATATTAGAGTCTTGACCAGATCAAGAAATTAAAAAATTGTAAAGCTCTTGTGACATTCCCTTCCGCGACGTCAAAACGTTCTTATTTTTTATTCAATTACTAAATTCAACTAAGTGCAAGTTTATTGTGATAGAATTTAAAGATATATTCTTAATAAAAAGAATAGAATTTAAAGATATATCTTTAATCAAACCTAAGGATTATTTCTGCTATTCAGCAGTTATTTCTTATCGAGGCGCTAAAATTATAGACGCTTATAAGAGTATTTCTTTAGAAAAATGAATTTTCAAATTCAAGTTATTAGATTACATCGAAAAAAATACCTGGAAACTCCGGAATTTTTCAGGTTGTGCTGAAATCTCAGCAATTGCACGGTAAACGCTTCCTACTATTTAAAACAACTTAGAATGAATTTCTTGTGATCGATTTTAAAGATACATTTGGAATCAAACCAAATGTTTATTCCTGCTATTTAAAAGTTATTTCTTAACGAGGCGCGAAAAATAAGGTTGTTTCAAGGAGTATTTTTTCAGAAAACAGAATCTTATAATTTAGGATTTTAGCTTACACCGAAAAAAAAGCCTAGAAATTACGGAATTTTTTCGGAATTTGCAGAAATCATAGCACTTGAACGGTAAACGCTTATTACAATCTAAATCAACTCAAAGCGATTTTTTTGGTATAGATTAAAAAAAACATCCTAAATCAAATCTAACAAGGAGTCCCCCAACACGGTCCCACTCAGAATTTATTGAAACTTCACATACGCTTAGATGTCGATTAGTACTATCTACTTTACCCTATAAGTAAGGGCAGATGGTCAACCTTTTCCGAGATATTGACCGTTGAAATTTTAGTGAATAGTCTAACATGCATATATACCTTTCAATTACACAATTTCCCATAAGCCGCTGTTAGCCTAGCGCTAAGGGCGTAGGTTCGTAACCGTTGTGTCGCAGGTCCAAACCTTGCTCGTTTTAATTTTTTTTTTTTTTTAATTTTTTATGTAATGTATGATTTATTTATTTTCGTATTTTTGGCAACCTTTTAAAAGTTTGTTATGTTATTTGAATGCAAAATAAAAAAGAAAATACGGTGATTTTATATTATAAAACAAATCATATTTCTTTTATTTGTTAACATTCTAAATTTATTTAAAAAATACAAATTATTTATTACGCAAGTAATATAATTTTTAATTTTAAATTAAATAACACAAAAAAAATAATGCACTTCCTTACCTCCAACTCTTGTCAATTATTGAAGTAGTCTTATTGCTAAACAAAACTAAAATCGATTGATCGAAAACATAAAAGATGAACATAAAATGCATTATATTTTTGTGTTATTTTGAAGCTAAGTCTGTTGTGGCCACTCTGCATTCACCGAGTTTAGCCGGGACCAGGCAGGTTCGCTCTTTCGAAGATTAATCAACAACAAACATGGCAACAAGCGCGCGTCTGATGGAAACTATGAGTAGGTTGGAGAAAGGAAAATGGTGATCGGGAGTCAATATCGCCGGGGGTTCTGGTTATAATTTCATTTACATAATATTTAATACTCACAATGAAGACGAAAGAAACAATTAATCCGCAGATGGTTTGGATAACAATCAATTAACAACACTCGCAAGAAGGCAAAAGTAAACGCTACAAAATTAAGAAAAAGGTGAATCGGCTTCTAGCCCTCAGCAGCAGCAGTCACGACCCTCGCCCTCGCCCTCATCTCCTCTACTCTATTCTACTCTACTATATTCTCTCTTCTCAACTATATTTTCTCTTCTCAAATATATTTTCTATTCTGACTATATTTTCTCTTCTCAACTATATTTTCTCTTCTAACAAGTGCATGTATGCTCCGTTCTTATATATGTTCCTATCTCACGGTTATATGATATATGCTATCACGTTATATGATACCAATCGCCTACTTAGGTTTTTTGCCATGCGGCATTGCACGCCCAGGAGCTCAGTGTTTCGCTACGCCAGCAATTCAGAAATATTTAATAAGTATTTAGGTAACTGTTTCGAAAATTTCTTTATGTATTGATATTTGATACATCACGCGGGCAATGATTTCATCGATAAATCCATGTCTCACGTGCGATGCTTTCACCAATGGCCCACCCATTATGTTACACCACTGGACACAGCATCGCTCGTGAGCTAGTTTACTACTGCGAAGAAAATAATATAGATAAACGTGGCGTGACGTAACACCTCCCCCTTTATTTACTATCGGAATTAGGCTATTGCTTACTTGTTCTGGCGCCAGATAATACAATTTTTATTATAATTTCTTTAGAATTTTCTGGTATCGATATGAGTTTGATTTGATCATTTTTTTTTTTTTTCGATTTTAGCAATCAATTTAAAAATTTTTCTTTGTGATAAAATAGCCTCACAAGCGACTATGTTCTTAGTTCCTTGTTAAGAAATTACTACTGAAAAATAGGAAAATCCCTTACATTCAATTTGAGATATTTTTGAATAATTTATCCCAAGATATCCAAAGTAGGGAATCTAAAGGAGATTAGAGTTTGCAACGTTCGGATACTGTGATTCTAGCATACCGCGAAGAAATTCCATAGTTTCAAGGCCTTTTTTTCGCTTTTTGCAAAATCCTCAATTTGAAAATTCTTCTTACTGGAGAAATAGCCTTTCAAGCAACTATAATCTTAGCGCCTTGTTAAGAAGTAACTACTGAATAATACGAAAAACCCTTCGCTTCAATTTGAGATATTTTTTAAAAATTTATCCCAAGAAATACAAACTAGGTAAACTAAGAGAGTTGGGTGTGTTCAACGTTCTGATACTGTAATTGTAACATAACGCGTAAAAATTTCTTGGATTTGGGCCTTCTTTTTTCATGCTGGCAAAAACCTCAATTTGATAATTTTGTTATTCTGGTAAAATAGCTTCACAAGCGACTATGTTCTTAGCGCCTTGTTAGGAAATTTCTACTGAAAAATTGGAAAAACCCTTACCTTCAATTTGAGATATTTTTAAATAATTTATCCCAAGATATACGAAGTAGGTAATCTAAGGGAGATTAGAGTTTCCCACGTTCGAATGCTGTGATTCTAGCATACCACGAAAAAATTTCATAGTTTCGAGGCTTTTTTTCGCTTTTGGCAAAATACTTAATTTAAAAATTTTTCTTTCTAGAAAAATAGCCTCACAAGCGACTATATTTTCAGCGCCTTGTTAAGAAATTACTACAGAATAATAGGAAAAACACTTAGCTTCAATTAGAGATATTTCTTACTAATTTATCCCAAGAAATACGAACTACGTAATCTAAGGGAGTTGAGAGTGTTCAACGTTTAGATTCTGTTATATTAGCATACCGCGAAAGAATTCCATAGTTTCGAGGCTTTGTTTTCGCTGTTTTTATTAAAATCCTTATTTTAAAAATTTTTCTTACTGGAGAAATAGCCTTACAAGCGACTATGTTTTTNCTAAAAAAATCCTTACTTTAAAAATTTTTCATACTGGAGAAATAGCCATACAAGCGACTATGTTCTTAGCGCCATGTTCAGAAATTACTATCAAATCGTAAAAAAAACCCTTAGCTTTAATTTTAGATATTTCTCAATAATTTACCCTAAAAATTACGAACTGGGAAAACAAGGGAGTTAGGAGTGTAAAACGTTCAGATACTTTGATTCTATCATACCACGAAAAAGTTCCATAGATTCGAGGTTTTTTTTTCGCTGTTAGCAAAATTCTCGATTTGAAAATTCTTCTTTTTGAATAAAAAGCCTTTCAAACGTCTAAATTTTTAGCGCCATGTTAAGATATTTCTACCAAATCATAGAAAAAGACACTAAGTTTCAATCTGAGTTATTTTTTAATAATTTACCCCAAAAATTACGAACTGGGTAATCTAAGGTAGTTGAGAGTGTAAAACGTTTAGATATTGTGATTCTAGCATACCACGATAAAATTCCATAGTTTTGAGGCTTTTATTTCGCTTTTGGCAAAATCCTCGATTTGAAAATTCTTTCTTTTGAATAAAAAGCCTTACAAACGTCTAAATTTCTAGCACTTTGTTAAGAAATTACTACTTTATCATAGAAAAAACCCTCAGTTTTAATTTGAGATATTTTTCAATAATTTACCCCAAAAATTACGAACTGGGCAATCAAAGGGAGTCAGGAGTGTAAAACGTTCAGATACTGTGACTCTAGCATACCACGAAAAAATTCAATAGTTTCAAGGCTTTATTTTCGCTGTTGGTAAAATACTCAATTTAAAAATTCTTCTTCTTAGAGATAGAGCATTTTAAACGTCTAACTTTTTAGCGCCTTGTTAAGAAATTACTACCAAATTATAGGTAAAACCCTTATCTTAAACTTCAGATATTTTAAAATAATTTTCCTAAAAAATGGCAAACTTGGTAATCTAATTGAGTTGCAAGTGTAAAACGTTAAGATACTGTGATTGTAGCATACCACAAAAAATTCCATAGTTTCGAGGTTTTTTTTTCGCTGTTGCAAAATCCTCGGTATGAAAATTCTTCTTTCTGGAGAAAAATGCTTACAAACGACTAAATTTTTGGCGCCTTGTTAAGAAATTGCTATTGAATATTCGGAAAAACCCTTAGCTTAAATTTGAGATATTTCTTAATAATTTACCCAAAAAGTTGCGAACTGGAAAAACTAAGAAAGTTAGGAGTGTAAAACGTTTAGAAACTGTGATTCTAGCATACCAAGAAAAAATTCCATAGTTCCGAGGCTTTTTTTTTGCTGTTTGCAAAATTCTCGCTATAAAAATTCTTCTTTTTAGAGAAAAAGTCTTACATACATCTAAACTTTTAGCGCCTTGTAAAGAAATTACTACCAAATCATAGAAAAAACCGTTAGATTCAACTTCAGATATTGATTATAAATTTCCCCCAAAAATTACGAACTGGGTAATCCAAGGGATTTGGAGTGTAAAACGACGTTTTTTTTTCGCTGTTGCAAAATCCTCGGTATGAAAATTCTTCTTTCTGGAGAAAAATGCTTACAAACGACTAAATTTTCGGCGCCTTGTTAAGAAATTACTTCCATATTATAGAAAAAACCCTTACCTAAAATTTGAGATATTTCTAAATTATATACCCAAAAATTACGAACTGGGTAATCTTAGAAAGTTTGGATTTTAAAATGTTTAGGTACTGTGATTCTAGCATACAACGAAGAAATTCAATAGTTTCGAGGCTTTTTTTTTGCTGTTGGTACAATCCTCTATTTGAAAGTTCTTCTTTTCAGCGAAAAAGCCTTTCAAACGTCTCAATTTTTAGACCCTTTTTAAGAAATTACTACCAAATCATAGGAAAAACGCTTACCTTCAATTATCGATATTTTTCAATAATTTTCCCCAGAAATTACGAACTGGGCCATCGACAGGAATTAGAAGTGTAAAACGTTTAGAAACTGTGATTCTAGCATACCACGAAAAAATTCTATAGGTCCGAGGTTTTTTTTTCGCTTTTGGAAAAATCCTCGATTGAAAATTCCTTTTTCTGGAGAAAAAGCTTTATGTAAGGTCGATTTTCGACCTTATATGATCTGCCTGCTTTATCATGAGAGCCCGTATGTAGTTCGAGAGTTTTCACGTAGAGTTTTCACGTAGGCTCGCATCCCCACCAAGAGTGCTGCTTCGGGCGGCCACATTCATAGGACCCACTTTTCCCGAAACAAGCCTTCATTCTGTTTCCAAACGCCCTACTGAGTAGACGGAAAGAATTCGAGCAATAGACGACTTACTATAAAGACCCTTTGTGCAAGACAAAGACCGAGCGACTATAAAGCTAAGTACCTTTGTAAGACTTTCTATTGTAGACCTCTAAGGTCTCGAACCTTATATTTGTATCAGCATATTTATTTGTGTATTCCCCATCTTCAAGGGGTTTTTATGCCGAAATGCTTTTCCCCTTAGAGCCAATAAAGGAACATAGTTTCTCTCAGGCTCAACCACGTGTCTTATTTATCGCCTAATCCAAATTTCCACCTTCACAGCTATTAATAAAAAACAATCGCGAGATGACTCCATGTTGGAGGAATTTCGCACTAAACATTTTGGTGCCTTCTGTGAGGTGTGAATTCCACGGCTGGTTTACGAACTAGGTGACTAGATCGGGTAACTAGACGATTTCCAAGATAAGAGCTGCGTGGTCGAGTATACTGAGTTTTCTCAACACGACGGTTTCCAGCTCGCTGGGCTACGATAGAAGTTCTACACAAAGATAAGTACATTCAATTTCTCTACGTACGCCGAGGCGTACGTAATAATTGATTTGACTTGATAATACATAAGATCCGTGGAATTGCGTCTTCCATCCATTCTTTTGGTCGTTCGCGATTCCCTGTGAGTCTTAATTTGGATGACCTAATATATTATAGAGATATAATTAATTTTGTTTCAATATTGAAATTATTGTGGTACTACGTACATCCATACTCCTATCGATTCGAGAAATCTCGGTGTGTTGCATGTGAAAATCATATTTTATCCGATTCAAGAATTTTCGTTTGCACGTGTAAGGTAATACTCCTTTGTTTAATTTGAGAAATTTCGGTGTGTTACTTGTAAAATTTGTATTTCTTAACCAACACGAGAATTCTCGATTGCACGTATAAGGTAATACTCCTTTGTTCAATTCAAAAAATTTCAGTGTGTTACGTGTAAAATTTATATTTCTTTGTCCAAATCGAGAATCTTCGATTGCACGTGTAACGGATTCCCTTGTTCAGTTCGAGAAACTTAGATATATTGCACGTGGCGATAAGTTGCGTCATATCCGGTTAGAGAAATTCCGGGGCGTTGCACGCGGACGGTAATACAGTTTTGTCGAGCCACGAGACTTTTGTCCTTGTCTTGTAAGGAATTGTGGTAGAGGGGGGAGCGATACTCGCCGTGAGCGGGGCACCTTTGGATTCCGGGAGTAGGATCGAGTCTGACGTCATCACGGGCCGGCCGTCCCCACCACCAAGCGATTAACACACGCCGCGTAGGGATACTTATCGCGCGTTAAGGTGTAAGCGTAGGGATACACAAGGCGCGTTAAACTCACACGTCGGGGTAACAGTCCAGACTACGGCATTTCGAAATTCGTGTTAATAATTAATTAGTCGACTTCGCACGAAATGGAGGTCACGAAACGCCTTAAAGGTGAACGGGGGCATCTTAAGGCGCGATCGACACACCTAGAGAGGCTCATAGAGCAGGGAAAATTAGATATAAACGAAATGAGATCCCGTCACGGTAGGCTCCGGGAGCAATTGAAGGACTATGAACTGTCCAGTGTAAAGGGTTTAAACGACGGCGCGGACAAGAACGAATTTACCGACTTCGACGAACTGGCTGACCGGTACTACGCGATCGAAACAAGGATTAACGGGATCGCGGGTGCTAGCATTCCGACTCCGAGCCCGAATCCGTCGAGGGCGACGGTCGAAACTCCGCGTGCGATAGCATTACCCCACATCGACGGCGACTTAGAATCGTGGCCCGCTTATAAAGAGAATTTCGTGTCTCTTATCGATGAACGCACGGATTTATCAGAGGTCGACAAGTTTTCGTATCTGCGAGGTTCGCTACGAGGTTCGGCTCGTAAGGTCCTCAATAGCTATCACCCCACGGCAGCGAATTATAAGATCGCGTGGAATACGTTGTTGGAGACGTACGACCGACCGCGATTATTAATAGCACACGCGATAGACGTGATATTAGACTTGGAGATACCGAGGGATAACGATCGTGCCGGTCAATCATCTAACATCATTGGGATTAACCCCGCTGACTGTACTGACACACCTATACGCACGACTGACTCCAAGACAACACCAGGCCGAATGGCGCAAACGTGCATGTTCAGACGCGTATCCCAGCATAGAAGACTTATTTACATTTTGGACCGATAAATTGGTAGAGTGGCCTTCGACGTCTGTTCGAAAGGACAGAGGACGCGATCATCCGGGCGCGAGTTCGAATAGATATCCTAGGAAACGCAAACGAGATGACAACCGAACAACATCGCGACCATCGAGGGGGAAGATTGATCGCGCCGCAGCTTTCGTTACCGGGACCAAGGGAAACTGCCCGGGGTGCAATCGCGCGAGTCATCAATTATCTAGATGTCCGCGGTTTCGCGAGCTTTCCCAGGAGGCGAGGTGGAATCTGGTGAAGCGGCGTCAACTTTGCCAGATTTGCTTGCGTCGACACACGGGGATATGCCGGGCGGACCCCTGCCTTGTTTGCAATAAAGCACATCACGCGGCGTTACACCCCAACGAAGGGGGTACCGCGATCATTACCGAGGCGCAAGAAACGAGAACGGGCGCGAAAGAAGAAGTTGTCGCGACGAATACCCAACCGCAATGACTAATTCCAGTGTTACAAGCGAGTTTATTGGCAACGGCCCAGTTTATGATGAGTGCGATATGTCAAGTTCGCAGAAGAGACGGAGACTGAGTCGATTGTCGCGCTTTATTGGATACGTGCGCGGCAGCCCACTTTATAACCGCGAAAGTCGCGCGGAGATTAAATTTACCCATAAGACCGTATTCTATTCCGATCGGTGCGATAAACGACTCACAGACACGAACGACGGGAATTGTAGAAGTAACGATGCGATCTAAGATTAACGAATATAGTCGCATTTTATTAGGAGATTAATTTAGTTTCCGCCCGCAAATGTTAGATGGCAATGTAAACAGTTCTAAGAAGTCATTACTAACGAAACAGGTAGTTTGTGTTAATTTCGACATTTCTCGATAACATTCAGTCAGCATACACAATTATTTTCCTAAACAACAATCTCTTTTGCTTTGTTTAAAATGGAACGCGATAAAGTGTTTTTTCGACATGTGCTTTTGCACTATTTTGATTTAAAAAAAAGTGTAGCAGAAGTTCATCGATTACTTGAAGAAGCTTATGGTGATCGAGCTCCATCACATACAACATGTAAAGAGTGGTATAGACGATTCAAAAGTAATGATTTTGATGTCAATGACAAACCACGCTCAGGACAGCCGAAAAAATTCCCAGACGATGAATTGCTAGCATTATTGCATGAAAACTCAGCTCGAACGTTACAAGAACTTGGAAACGAGCTAGGAGTTACTAAAGCAGCTGTTTCCAAACGTTTACACGCCATGGGAAAGATCCAAAAAGAAGGAAGATGGGTACCACATGAATTGTCTGAAAGTGCCATTCACAACCGTTTCAATATCACGGTTTCGTTGCTTGCCAGGCAAAAAAAGAAGAGTTTTCTGTGGCGTATTGTGACTGGCGATGAAAAGTGGATCTACTACGACAATCCCAAACGCAAAAAATCATGGGTAGACCCAGGACAACCATCAACATCGCAGCCAAAACGGAACATCCACGGTCATAAGGTAATGCTTTGCATTTGGTGGGATCAACAAGGAGTGCTGTACTACGAACTGCTGAAACCAAACGAAACTGTTACTGCCGATGTCTACAAATGTCAATTGAACAAATTGAATGATGAGCTGTTGCGAAAAAGACCAGCAATAGCGAGTAACAGGCGCAAAGTTATTCTCTTACACGATAACGCTCGGCCACATACTGGAAAAACCGTCAAAGAAACACTGACGCAGCTCGAATGAGAAACTCTTCCTCACCCAGCGTACTCACCAGACATAGCGCCTTCTGATTACCACTTATTCAGATCGATGCAGCACGGCTTGAGTGGTACACGCTTCCGAAATGTTGAAGAAGTGCGAAAATGGGTGGACGAATGGATTGCTTCGAAACAAACATCGTTTTATCGAGATGGTATCGCCCAGTTGCCAGAAAGATGGCAAAAAGTTGTTGAAAATAATGGAAAATACTTTCATTGAAATAATTTGAACAAATTCTTTACAATAAATGCTTTTTCTTAGTATTTTTTGGGCGGAAACTAAGTTAACCACCTAATAACACTACTCGTGGTAACAAAAATTGCGGATAGGGTCCCACACGAGGAGTTCCCGCGCGAATTAATACGTATTCCACCCAATCAAAGACTAGCTGATCCGAAGTTTCATTTCCCGCGACCGGTCGACCTCCTTATCGGTTCCGGAGCAATCTTGGCTCTTATGTCCGTAGGACAGTTTCCCCTTTCACGCGAAGGCGGGGACTTGATAATGCAAAAAACCCAGTTGGGGTGGGTGGTAGCTGGCGGAATCGAATTAAGTAAGAGAAAGGGGGGAACCACCCTTTGCGCCGCGACAAGATTAGAAAGACAATTAGAAAGATTTTCGGACATAGAAGACGCGGTCGTAGCCAAACCCGAAGTAATGATAGGGATAGATTGCGAAACCTATTATGACAAAACCACAACGCGAGACGAAACCGGACGATATATTGTGCGTCTACCTTTCCGCGATGAGGAACATAAGATCGGCGAGTCGCGCGCGATAGCGCTACGTCGATTTCGAAACTTGGAAAGAAAATTACACGCCAATCCGATTCTTCGAGCCGAATACGAACGCGTTATGCGGGAGTATATAGAGTAAGGACACATGTCGCCTTTAAATGAAGAATCAACCGAAGGATATTATCTCCCCCATCACGCGGTCATTAAATCAAGTAGTACGACGACTAAGCTACGAGTTGTGTTCGACGCGTCCGCGAAAACTAGCACAGGAACTTCGCTTAACGATCTTCTGATGGTCGGACCTACCATTCAAGAAAAATTAATAGAACATTTGTTGCGTTTTCGAACTTATCGTTACGTACTAACTGCAGATATCGAAAAAATGTACCGTCAAATATGGATACATCCGAATGATCGCCGTTATCAACGAATATTTTGGTATCAAGACGGACAACTCCGCGTATTCGAGCTTAATACGGTAACCTTCGGTGTCTCGTCGGCTCCCTTTCTGGCAATTCGAACCATACAGCAACTCGCGACGGATGAAGGCGCGAAACACCCTCTCGGAGCCGAGATCTTGAAACGCGATATATATGTAGATGACCTCATCACAGGCGCGAATGACCTCGAACAGCTCAGGAGAATACGCGACCAAACGATCGGAATTCTAAAACGCGGCGGGTTTAACATTCGTCAGTGGGCGTCCAACCATCTGCCTACACTAGATCGATTAGATAAAAGGACTATCGACGTGGAGTTGTTTTCCGGGGAGAAATCCGTGCTAAAGACGTTGGGGATATCATGGAACGCGTATCACGATCATCTTATCTACGCTGCAGCGTCAATCGATCTCGGCGAAAGGGTTACTAAGCGACAAATACTATCTGAAATCGCGAGAATATATGATCCGCTCGGGCTGCTAGGACCAGTCATTATGACTGCTAAGATTATCATGCAGAATTGTTGGAAGACGCGAGTCAAATGGGACGAATCAGTGCCCCTAACTTTACATTCCGCGTGGTCAACGTTCGCAGAGCAATTAAAATTAATCAATCAATTGACGGTAGAAAGACGCGTGACGGTCGACAACTGCGCGAATTTGCAATTACACGGGTTTTGTGACGCCAGTCAAACAGGTTACGGTGCTTGCATCTACGTGAGAGCGCGGGACGAACGCGGTAATACACGCGTGCATTTACTCTGCGCGAAGGGGCGCGTGGTGCCACTTAAAGACGCGACCATACCGCGACTAGAACTATGCGGAGCACTGACCCTCGCGCGACTGTATCGCGAAGTCCGGTCGGCGGGCGGATTGAACCCAAATAGCGTAACGTTCTGGTCCGATTCCACAATCGTTTTGTGCTGGTTAAAAAAATCACCAGATATTTTGAAACAGTACGCGGCGAATCGCGTACGGGAAATCCAGCAACTTAGTCGGGGAATCGACTGGCGACACGTACGGTCCGAAGATAACCCCGCGGACGCTTTATCGCGAAGCCAGTTAACTCGCGAATTTTTAAGAAACGATACGTGGTTTCACGGACCTCTGTGGCTCGAACAACCAGAGTCGAGATGGCCGTCGCGATTAGAAACCGAGATCGACGAATTACCGGAAATAAAGATTTCGCACGTGTTGACAACGCAAGTAGAACCCACTTATGTTTTCGAGCGATTCTCAGACTATACGCGGCTGCTTCGCGTCGTATCGTATTGTCTAAGGTGGAGAAAGACCAATCCTTATCGAGGGCGCTTATCGGTGAACGAAATCGCGAATACCGAACGACGCGTCTTAAAGATCATTCAGGAAGAACGGTTTTCCGAAGAAGGAAGGAGACTGTCGACTTCGGGGGGAGTGAAGAGCGCAAAACTCGGCGCGTTAAACCCTATACTCGATGACTTCGGTTTGATTCGATAATTGATTTGATAATTCGCGAAACGCACGAACGAAATTACCACGCCAGCATACAAACCACCCTATACGCGATACGACATCGGTTTTGGCTCGTCGACGGAAAGAGTCAAGTACGCAAGATAGTGCGTCATTGCGTACGATGCATCCGTTTTCGAGCGTCGGGCATTCAATACCAAATGGCCGATTTGCCGGTATCACGAGTGCAAGAAGCCATCGCGTTTACTCATACGGGTGTAGATTTCTTCGGTCCGATAATGGCTAAAGAAAAGAAATACCGTAACAAGGGTTCTGTCAAGTTATATGGTTGCGTGTTCGTATGCATGTCCATAAAGGCGGTACATATCGAACTAGTTAGCGATCTGACTACTGACGCGTTTCTCGCGGCATTCCGGCGTTTTATCGGGCGACGAGGCGTTCCCGTCCATGTGTATTCGGACAACGGGACCAATTTCGTCGGCGCGAATAATAAGTTGAGAGAGTTGTACGCCCTCATAGAATCAGACGAATTTCAAACAAACGTCGGTAATTTCGCGATATCAAAAAAAATCACTTGGCATTTTAACCCCCCATTCTCTCCCCATTTCGGGGGTTTGTGGGAGACCGCAGTGAAATCATTTAAACACCATTTAAAACGGGTAGTGGGTGAGCTTCTATTCACGTACGAAGAATTAACCACGTTCACAATTGAGATCGAAGCCATCCTCAATTCGCGACCTCTATGTCCCATTTCGGCGGACTCAAACGACGCCATGGCATTAACTCCAGCTCATTTTTTAGTAGGCCAACCTCTAACTAGACTGCCCGAGGATGATTGCATCGGCATTCCTACCAACAGATTGTCGTCCTGGAAGATAATTACGAAGGCGCGACAAGACTTTTGGCGTCGATGGCATCTCGAATACCTCCACGAGCTACAACAATGACAGAAGTGGGTCAACCAGAAGGAGAGGCTCAAGAAGGATGACATCGTCATTCTCATCGACAAAAGACAGCCCTGCATGCGATGGCCGTTGGGACGAGTCGTCGACGTACATCCCGGAGATGACGCCGTCATCAGAGTCGTCTCGATCAACACAGCACAAGGAACAGTCAAGCGAAACGCGACGACTGTTTGCCCTCTACAACCCGATGTACCCCCTACACGTTACATCGGTAGAGGAGCGCCTGAGTCGTGAGTTGGCGTGACCACGACTCAGGAATCTAATATTGCAATTTCGTAATCGGTGGCCACTAAGTAACACATAATATAAGATTAATATCTTATTTAAGTTTCAGTCGTCGACGACATAGTTTATCTAAGGCGTCCTTACAGCCGTCATTAGCAATCTGCGGGTTTCGCTCAACGGAACCGAAGTAGTAACCTATTTAATCTTAGTAAAGACCTTTTCCACCTCCGCGTACCTTGCAATTTCCCTTGTACGTACAAGATTAGGAACCTCGCTCGTCCGGCGAATTGAAACCGGCTAAGAACAACCCTTTAATCAAACTCCATATCCCCACCCTTCACTCATGAGCTGTATAGTTGATCGCTGACCCTCTCAACGGGGGGAGTATGTACGGTCGATTTTCGACCATATATGATCAGCCTGCATTAACATGAGAGCGCGTAGGTAGTTCGAGAGTTTTCACGTAGGCTCGCATCCCCACCAAGAGTGCTGCTTCGGGCGGCCACATCCATTGGTCCCATTTTTCCCGAAACAAGCCACCATTCTGTTTCCAGACGCCCTACTGAGTAGACGGAAAGAATTCGAGCGCTAGACGACTTACTATAAAGACCCTTTGTGCTAGAAAAAGACCGAGCGACTATAAAGCTAAGTACCTTTGTAAGACTTTCTATTGTAGACCTCTAAGGTCTCGAACCTTATATTTGTATCAGCATATTTATTTGTGTATTCCCCATCTTCAAGGGGTTTTTATGCCGAAAGGCTTTTCCCCTTAGAGCCAATAAAGGAACATAGTTTCTCTCAGGCTCAACCACGTGTCTTATTTATCGCCTAATCCATAATTCCACCTTCACAGCTATTAATAAAAAAGAATCGTGAGAGGACTCCATACTGGAGGAATTTCGCACTATACACTTTACAAACGACTAAATTTTAAGCGCCTTACTAAGAAATTACTACTAAATCTTTGAAAAAACCTTTACCTCCAATTTGAGATATTTCTCAATAATTTACCTCAAAAATTACGAACTAAGTAATCTATGGGTGTTGGAAGTGTAAAACGTTCAGATACTGTGATTCTAAAATACCACGAAAAAATTCCATAGCGTCAAGGCTTTTTTTTCGCTGTTGGCAAAATCCTCAAATAGAAAATACTTCTTTTTGGAGAAAAAGCTTTACAAACGTTTAAAGATTTTGCGCCTTGGTAAAAAATTACCACCAAATCATCGGAAAAACCCATAGATTTAATTTGAAATAATTCACAATATTTAACCCCAAAAATTACGGTTTGGATAAAATAAGAGGGTTGGGAGTGTAAAACGTTCAGAGACTGTGATTCTAACATACCACTAAAAAATTCCATGGTTTCGAGGAATTATTTCGCTGTTTGAAAATCCTCAAATAGAAAATACTACTTTTTGGAGAAAAAGCTTTACAAACGTTTTAAGATTTCGCTCCTTAGATAGAAATTACTACCAAATCATCGGAAAAACCCTTAGCTTTAATTTCAGATAATTAACAATATTTTACCCTAAAAATTACGGACTGGATAAAATAAGGGAGTAGGGAGTGTAAAACGTTCAGATACTGTGATTCTAGAATACAACGAAAATATTCCGTATTTTCGAGGCTTTTTTTTCGCTTTTTGCAAAATCCTCGATATAAAAATTCTTCTTTTTGGTGAAAAAGCCTTACAAACGACCAAATTTTTAGCACTTTGTTAAGAAATTACTACTGAATCATCGGAAAAACCTTTAGCTTTAATTTGAGATATATCTTTATAATTTATCCCAAGAAATGCGAAATACGTAATTTAAGGAAGTAGGAAGTGTTCAACGTTTATATAGTGTGATTCTAGCATACCGTGAAAAAATTCCATAGTTTTGAGGCTTTTTCTTCTTTTTAGGCAATATCCTCAATTTAAAAATTCTTCTATCTGAAGAAATAGCCTTACATTGACTAAGTTTTTAAAGTCTTGTTAAGAAATTTGAACCAAATAATCGGAAAAACCCTAAGCTTTAATTTGAGATATTTTTCAATAATTTACCTCAAAAATTACGAACTGGGTAATCTAAGGGAGTTGGGAGTGCAAAACGTTCAGTTACTGTGATTCTAGCATACAACGAATTAATTCCATAGTATTGAGCCTTTTTTTTGCTGTTGGCAAAATCCTGAAATAGAAAATACTTCTTCTTAAGCAAAAGCCTTAAAAACGTCAAAATTTTTGGCGGCTTTTTAAGAAATTTCTACCAAATCATAGGAAAAATCCTTAGCTTCAATCTTAGATATTTTTAAATAATTTTCCTCAAAAATTACGAACTGGGCAATTCACAGGAATTGGAAGTGTAAAACGTTTACAAACCGTGATTCTAGCATTCCACGAAAAAATTCCATAGGTCCGAGGTTTTTTTTTCGCTGTTGGCAAAATCGTCAAATAGAAAATACTATTTTTTTGAGAAAAAGCTTTACAAACGTTTAAAGATTTGGCGCCTTGGTAAGAAGTTGCTACTAAATCATAGGAAAAACCCTTAGCTATATTTCGAAATTATTCTCAATATTTTACCCAAAAAATTACGGACTATGTGATCTAAAGCATTTGGGCGTGTAAAACGTTGAGATACTGTGATTCTAGCATACCACGAAATAATTCTATAGTAACGAGGCTTTTTTTTTGTTGTTAGCAAAATCTTCCATTTGAAAATACCCTTTTTTTGAGAAAAAGCCTTACAAACGTCTAAAATTTTAGCAACTTGTTAAGAAGTTTTTACTAAATCATAGAAAAATCCCTTAGCTTTAATTTAAACTTATTCTCAATATTTTACCCAAAAAATTACGAACTGGGAAAACTAAGGGCGTTGGGTGTGTAAAATGTTCCGATACTGTGATCTTAGCATACCACTAAAAAATTCCATAGTTTCGAGGCTTTTTTTTGGAGAAAAAGCCGTACAGACGTTTAAGTTTTTCGCGCCTTGTTAAAAAATAACTATTTTATCATAGAAAAAAACCTTCGTTTTAATTTGAGATTTTTTTCAATAGTTTACCCCAAAAATTACGAACTGGGTAATCAAAGGGAGTTTGGAGTGTAAAACGTTTAGATACTGTGATTCTAGCTTACCACAAAATAATTTCATAGTTTCGATGCTTCTTTTAAGTTATTGGCAAAATCTTTGATTTGAAAATACCTCTTTTTTGGGAAAAAGCTTTACAAACGTCTAAATTTTTAGCGCCTTGTTAAGAAATACCTACTTAATCAGAGAAAAAACCCTTATTTTCAATTTAAGATATTTTTGCATAATTTTCCCCAAAAATTACGAATTAGGCAATCCACAGGAATTTGGAGTTTAAAACGTTTAGAAACAGTAATTTTAGCATACCACGAAAAAATTCCATACTTTCGAGGTTTTTTTTTCGCTGTTAGCAAAACCACTCTATTTGAGAATTCTTCTTTTTGCATAAAAAGCATTACAAGCGTCTAAATTTATAGCGCCTATTTAAGAAATAATTGCCAAATCATAGGAAAGACCCTTAGCTACAATTTGAGATATTTCTCAATAATTTACCCCAAAAATTACGAGCATGGTAATCTAAGGGAGTTGGGAGTGTAAAACGTTCAGTTACTGTGATTCTAGCGTACAACGAATTATTTCCATAGTATCGAGGCTTTGTTTTAGCTGTTGGCACAATCCTCGATTTGAAAATACTTCTTTTTTGAAAAAAAGCCATACAAACGTCTAAATTGTTAGCAACTTGTTAAAAAATTTCTACTACATCATAAGAAAATCCGTTAGCTTTAATTTTAAAATTATTCTCAATATTTTACCTAAAAAATTACGAACTAGGCAAACTAACGGAGTTGAGAGTGTACAACGTTCAGTTACTGTGATTCTAGCATTCCACAATAAAATTTCATAGTTTCGAGGCTTTTTTTTGCTGGTGGCAAAATCCTCGATTAGAAAATAACTCTTTTCTGAGAAAAAGCCTTACAAACGTCTAACTTTTTAGCGCCTTGTTANATCCCTTAGCTACAATTTGAGATTTTTCTCAATAATTTACCCCAAAAATTACGAACTGGGTAATCTAAGGGAGTTGGGAGTGTAAAACGTTCAGATACTGTGATTCTAGCATACTGTTTGAGAAGAGGATAGAGATGGTCAAGGGATGATAGAAAGAAGGATAGAAATGAGATGACTAGGGGACTGTATAGGGGTAAAAAAGACTGGTTTAAGTTGTAGCGTAACAGGTTTATTGAGATGAACAGACAAAAAGAAAGATAAAAGAGATAACAGAAATAATAATATTATAAGATTTAAAGAGATGGTAAAGATTATGAGATGTCGATGCACGTGGACAGGAAGTGCCCGGAAGTGCGTTACCCGAGAAGACAGATAATGAGCAAAACGAGAAGAACGGAGTGATCAGAAAGAAAGAGAGGACTTAGTTAGGTGAGATTTTCCAGCAATAGGGAAAATATCACGCTATTTGTGACATCACGCACGACCAATCACCTCCTTCCACGAGAAGTGGCGTGATCGATTGTTCAGTAGGAACAATCGATGGATCTTCCTAATTGTGATGACAGGCGGCATCTCGATCACGCTGATCGAGAGGTGCTGACGCCTAGTTAAGTGGTGGGATTTTCGAACATTCTCCCTCCCAATTCTCGAGCGCAGAACTAGAATTTGATATGACCAAGAAGAGAAAAAACCGCTGCACACTCTTCAAAGTTCCGTGTGTGGTGGAACAGGCAGCGGGAAGAGCTTGACGATTAGCCTGGTGATGGTGCTCGTGGCGGTCTTCAGCGTGATGATATGACATAGACCATCTTTTCCTGGGTTTGTGTCTTGAGATGTCTTAGGTATTCCCCGACGGCTGACGAACCTCCAGAAAGCCCTGAGAAACCCTTCTGAGATGACTTTGATAAACATGAGATGGACGACTTTAACATAGATTTTGAGATGACTACGTGGGAACTAAGATTTCCTACCAACACCTCAATGTGATGGTGCTTTGGTTTTGGAGGAGGAACGAGAGGGTGGACGATGAGATGACGATGGTCGAGATGACTTGTGAGAAGATGAGGAGGATGATCGAGAATGAGATTTCTGTTGGTGAGATGACGGGGGTGCTGGATATGACTTTTGGTGAGAAGACGGGGGTGGAGATGCTTCTGACGAGCTGGCAGATGTGGCGGCCTATGAGATGAAATCGTAGAGTTTGAGATGGGACTCGACGACTTTGACCGCACCTGAGATGCCTGTGGCTTTGTCGAGATGGCGCGATGTTCTTGGTGGATGAGCGTGTGGTACTGGTCCCCACAGAAGTTGCACCTCCTCTTGCTCCTGCACTGTCGAACATTGTGCCTCCCTAGGCAGTTAAAGCTCAGCCTCGCTTCCATTACGCCCTCCACCCTGTCATTCCGACTGAGACTGGCGAACTGGAGGCAGAAGGCGAGATAATGCTGCCGCCTGCAGTAGCAGCAATTGTTCGAGAGGTCCTGGATAAAGGGGAGCGATTGACTTGGAGATGTCTGCGACGTGGTTGCTGGATAAGGAGAGGTCTGCTGGCTAGGTGCTGTGTGAGGAGATGTCTGCTGTTCTTCGTGGGCCTTGTGCCTCTCGATGTGCTCCAGAGCTTGAGCTGCTGCAGAGATGAACGATAAGAGCCTGTGATATGGGGGAATCTCGGTCGATGCGCCCAGGTGATGCTCCCAGTCCTCCCTTGTTCTGGCGTCCAGTGCCGAGCTTGCTCGCTGAAGCACTATCAGGCCCCAGTGCTCCACCGGACAGCGTAAGGCTTCTATCGCGCTGAGTGAAGACTCCACGATGTTGACAATCTAGTGGAGCCCATGAGATGTCCTTGGCTTCACAGGTGGGAGGTCCAGCAGCCTTTCCACCTGAGCCAATGTGAGAAGTCGCTTGTTGTCGAATTTCCCGACCAGGCGCTTCCACGCAGCATCAAACGCGTCAGCCGAGAGCTTGAGATTTGAGATGACTTTCGCCGCGTCACCCTCCAGGCTGGAGCGGAGATAGTGCATCTTCTTCACCTGCGAGATGTCTTGGTTGTCCTTCACTAACGAGGAGAACAAGTCCTCGAAGGTCCTCCAGTCAGTAAAGGACCCTGAGAATTTCGGCAAGTCGATGATGGGTAGAGATGATCAAGATCGTACTTGCTCGTACGATCGATGTTGCGGTTGAGCACTGAGAGGCCTCCGAATTAAGAGTGCATCGTTGCCTCATACCGTCCTTCTTTGAAGTATGGGTGCTCAAACGTCGGCTCCCGAGATGACTGATAGATTTTCTCGTTTCCTGCGTCAAACTTCTTCCAGGCTGCTTCTAGGAAGCTGCGAGTTCGCTCCGCAGTAACTGGGTCCATCGCTGAGAGGTCTTTGGTTTTGACGAGAATTCCGGCAATAGTGGCGGCCCGCTGCTCCAGCAGGGCTATCTTTGCGGCCATGGCGATGAGAGAGATGTCTTACAACGAACACTGATACGCGCTTACTTAAATATCCGGCTCAAAGGACCAAAATGTTTAAAAATGGGATAAAGATGGTCACGGGATGATGGAAAGATGGATAGGGATGAGATGACTAAGGGACTGTAAAGGGGTAAAAAAGACTGGTTTAAGTTGTAGCGTAACAGGTTTATTGAGATGAACAGAGAAAAAAAAAGATAAAAGAGATAACAGAAATAATAATATTATAAGATATAAAGAGACGGTACAGATTATGAGATGTCGATGCACGTGGACCGGAAGTTACCGGAAATGCGTTACCCGAGAAGACAGATAATGAGCAAAACGAGAAGAACGGAGAGATCAGAAAGAAAGAGAGGACTTAGTTATGAACCAATCGATAAGGAAAGAGAGGACAGAGATGTAGATTAATAAGATAAATCACAATAGAAAAGAGAATAACTAGGAGAAGTCTAGTTATAGAGAAGTCACTTTTGAGATAATCGAGAAACACGTCTTAATTCTATCACTGTGATAATTAGAGTAAGAGACCTAGCACCTTATCGGTACGGGCTGGAAAAAGGTGTCGACGTGGCAGAGAGCTTTTTCGCCAATTAGCATCTTCCACGCTAGTAAGGAGAGATATTCCAGCAATAGGAAAAAGATCACGCCATATATGACGTCACGCAGGACCAATCACCTGTTTCCCCAAGAAGTGGCGTTAACCGTTGTTCAATAGGAAAATCGATGGATCTTCCTAATTGAGATGAAAAGCGGCATCTCAATCACGCTGATCGAGAGGTGCTGACACCTTGTTAAGAAGCGTGTTTTTCGAAAACATACCATAAAAAAATTCCATAGTTTCGAGGCTTGTTTTTCGCTGTTGGCAAAATCCTCGATTTGAAAATAGTACTTTTTCGAGAAAAAGCATAACAACCGTCTAAATTTTTAGCGCCTTGTTAAGAAATGAATCTTAAATCACAGAAAAAGCCCTTAGCTTTAAATCAAGATACTTCTTAATATTTTACCCCATAAATTGCAAACTAGGTAATCTAATTGATTTGGGAGTGTAAAACGTTAAGATACTGTGATTGTAGCATACCACGAAAAAATTCCTAAGTTTAGAGGCTTTTTTTTCGCTGTTAGCAATATCCTTGATTTAAAAATTATTCTTTTTAAATGAAATACCTTACAAACGACTAAATTTTTAGCGTCTTGTTAAAAAATTACTACCAAATCATAGGAAAAAATCTTAGCTTTAATTTGAGATAATTCATAATATTTTACCTCAAAAATTACGAACTGGGTAGTCTAAAAAATTTGGGAGTGTGAAACGTTGAAATACTGTGATTCTAGCATACCACGAATTAATTCGATAGTATCAAAACTTTTTTTTAGCTGTTAGCAAAATCCTCGATTTGAAAATACTTTTTTTTCGAGAAAAAACCTTACAAACGTCTAAATTTTTAGCAACTTGTTAAGACATTTCTACTAAGTTATAAGAAAATCCCTTAGCTTTAATTTGAAATTATTCTGAATATTTTACCCAAAAAAATACAAACTGGGTAAATTAAGGGAGTTGGGAGTGTACAACGTTCAGTTACTGTGATTCTATCATTCCACAATAAAATTTCATAGTTTCGAAGCTTTGTTTTCGCTGTTGGCTAAATCTTTGATTTGAAATTACTTCTTTCTGAAGAGAAGACCTTACAATCGTATAAATTGCTGGCGCCATGTTAAGAAATTATTATCCAATAATCAGAAAAACCCTTAACTTCTATTTAAAATATTTTATAATAATTAACCCAAAAATTACAAGCTGTGTAATTTATGGGAGTTGGAAGTGTAAAACATTGAGATACTGTGATTCTTGCATACTTCAAACAAATTCTATAGTTTCTAGGCTTTTTGTCAATGTTGTCAAAACCCTCGATTTTAAAATTCTTCTTTTTGAATAAAAGCCTAATAAACGTCTACATTTCTAGCGCAGTGATTAGAAATTACTAACAAATCATATGAAAAACCCTTAGCTTCCATTTGAAATATTTTTCAATAATTTACGCAAAAAATTACGAACTGGGTAATCCAAGGGATTTGGGAGTGTAAAACGTTTAGATACTGTGATTCTAGCATACCACGAAATAATTCCATAGTTTCAGGGTTTTTTTTAGCGGTTGGCAAAATCCACGATTTGAAAATACTTTTTTTTCGAGAAAAAACCTTACAAACGTCTAAATTTTTAGCGCCTTGTTAGGAAATTATTACTAAATCATAGTGTTCGGGAATGCCATCCCCGGAAAGCATGTTCACTC
>JACGTP010000099.1:0-14115 GCA_023678845.1 Mischocyttarus mexicanus | reverse complement strand
CCCCCCCCCCCCCCCCCCCCCAACTTCCCTTCCTCATTTCTTCCTCCAAATCCGCCGTAAGCAGATTAAAGAGTATCGGGCTCATCGGACACCCCTGCCTCACTCCTTTTGCTGTCCAGAACCCCTCACTGACCTCTCCCCCCACCCTTACCCTACTTATCGTCTCCCTATACATCTCTTTCACCCCCTCCCTCAGGCCCAACCTTATTCCCCTCTTTTCCATCGCCCCCAGCAGCACTTCCCTGTCCACCGAGTCAAACGCAGCCTTCAGGTCTATAAAGACTGCTATCAATTTCCTTCTCACCTTCGCCACCTGCCTCCCCACCAGGTAGTTGAGGACATATACATTGTCTATCGTCCCCACCCCCCTCCTGAATCCCGTCTGGTTCGGCGGTATCATCCCCCCTCGTTCCACCTCCACTTCCAACCTTCTGGCCAAGACCGCCGCATATACCTTATAAAGTGACGGCATCTGCGTGATGCCCCTATAGTCTTCTACCCTCTCCGCTTCCCCCTTTTTGACAATCGGCACAATTATCCCTTCCTTCCAACTCTCTGGCCATCCCTCTCCTCTCCATACCCTCCTACATATGTCCCACGCCATCTCCAACCCCGCCTGCCCCCCGCGCTTCCATGCTTCATTCGGAACCCCATCACCCCCTGCTGCTTTCTCTTCCTTCATTCTCCCCACTACCTCAATTATTTTTCCCCAGCCTATCTCCTCCTCCACTCCTTCTCTTCCCCTCCTTTCTTCTCCCATTTTCACTCGTCCTTCCACCCCTCCTAACAACCTCATAAAATGTTCCTTCCACTCCTCCTCACTAATCTCCTCATTCCCCCTCCTTCTCTTTTACCTTCCCCTATTCACTATCTCCAATACTTTCTGTTCCGTCTTCGCCTCCTCCACCTCCCTAGTCGCCCTCTCCTTTTCCTCCTCCTTTTTTCTTCCACACAGCCGCTTATACTCCTCTTTCCTTTCTCCGTACTCTTTTCTAGTCCCTTTCCCCCTTCTCCACCTCCTCAATTCCCTTCTAACCTTCGCCTTCATGCCCCTGCATTCCTCGTCCCACCATCCCTCCTTCCTCAGCCTCTTATCCCTCCCCCCCTTCTCTTCACTTCCCTTGATCACCTCCTTCAACTTCTCCGTTATCTCCTTCACCCTTTCCTGCACCCCCTCTCGCTCTACTCTCACCTCCACCAACCTCCTTCGAAACTCCTCCCTCATTTCCTCCGACCACCTTCCCACCCCTCCGCCCACGCCTCCTTTCCCTCTCGCCACCCCTCATTGTCACCACCAACGGATGATGGTCCGATTCTGTCCTATCTCCTACTACTACACTCTCGATACCACCTCTCGTATTCTCATCCCCCAGTACATATTATATGACCGTGCTTGCTCCCCCTCCTGTGAACGTGTACTCCCCCTCCTCGTCCCCCTTTATGCCACCGTTTAGAATACCCCACCCCACTTCTCCCAGTACCTTCGTCAACTTTATCCCTTCCCTATTAACCTTCTTGTCCTTTGACCTTCTTCCTCCCAACACCCCCTCTTCCTTACTCCCAAACACCCTTCCCCCCTCACCCCTGTCCTTGCATTAAAATCTCCCCCTATTATCACCCTCCCTTCCCGCCCCTTTCCTTCCATCCACTCCCTTATTTGCTCCAATTTTCCATCCATGTCCCCATTCACATATACCGCCACTACCACCCACCTCTCTTCACCCACTTTGATCTCCCTCGTCATTATACCCTCTGTCTGCCTCTCTTCTCTTTCCTCTTCTTCCGCCGTCAGCTCCGTCCTTACTCCCATCATCATGCCCCCTATTCCTCTGCCCTTCTTGCTTCTTCTCCCCGCCACCTGCCTCGTCCAACTGTATCCCTTCGGCAATCTACTCCTGATCTTCTTCCATCCCTTTTCCTCCAGCCACGTTTCCATCAGCACTATCACATACCACTTCTCTATCTCCTTCCAGAACTCCGCATCCTTATTGCACACCCCGGCCACATTCCAGAACGCCACCTTTCATCCACTCCCTGTCGTCCAATCCTCCACCTCCCGTCTTCTTAGTTTTTTCCTCCGTCTCCCTGTTCCTCTCCCTTCGCCCACACCCTTCCACCACCATCTCTCAACTTCTCACCCTCCTCGTCCCAGAACCATACCACTCCGTTTATAAACACCTTGCCATATCCTACTCTCACCCTCTTTCCCCTTCCCGCTTCCTCACTCCCTATCTCTCTTAACCTCCACTGCATCTTCCTCTCCTTCCATGTCCAGTCGTCCCCTGTAGACTCCCTTCCTCCTTGAAGCTTTCCTTTCTTCCTCATCACCTCTCTTTTTCCCTCCACACTTTCCAGCTTCACCTCTAGCATTGTCTCCTCCCCTTGCTTTCTCTTCCTGCCGTTTCCCTCGCGGACTTTTCCATCTTCACCTTCTTCATTATCACGTTCTTTCTCCTTTCCTCCCCCTCTCTCATCTTCATCTTCTCTTCCATTTCCTTCACCCTCCTCCCGATCACCACCTCCTCCTCGCCTTCCCGTCTCTCCTCCTGCACCTGCCGAGCACCATCGGTTACCTCTGCCTCCTTCCCCCTTTCATCCCTTTTCCATCTGCCCCTCCCCTCCAACTCTCCCAGCCTTCTCTCCATCTCTTCCTTCTCCTTCCCCCACCTCTCCTCTTTATCAACCATCTCCCTCCTCCACCTCTCCTCTCTATCAACCATCTCCCTCCTTAACCCCAAAACCTCATCCTTTAGAGCCGCTTCCCTTCGCAGCAACACTTCCAGCTCCTTTTTCCACTCCTCTCTCAATACCATCTTCCACTCCTCTAAACACCCCCTGTCCACCCCTTCCTCCTCACTCTTTTCCCTTCCCCTCCGACCTGGTGACCTAGCCGTCTTCCCACTTCTCTGAAACACCCCTTCTTCAGCCACCTCACTATTCTTCAGCCTCTTCCAACACTCCACCACTCCCACTGTCCCGCCACGGCTTGCGCTCCTCTCCCTCCCGAGCCTTTCCACCTTCGGTTTCCTTCCTCTCTTCTTTTCCATGTCCATCATTCCCACTTCCTTGTCCCGCTCCGGGCCCTACGACCCATTCCTCCACACCAACACCTCAAGCGCCTGGCCTTCTTCACTTCCACGCGTCTCCGTAGCTGCCGCTTCCACTCGTCTCCACCGATGTCACTTCCGCCCGGCGCCACAGATGTCGCTCCCAACAGCTCCTGCCGCCCCTACTCCCCGCTTCTCTCCCACCACCGATAGCCTTCCTAACCTCACTAATTTCCTATCCACCTCCAACCTTCTTATCTCCAATTCTTTCACTCCTACACTCTGCCTCCACGTTCTCACTGTCCTCTCACCTTCCCGCCAACTTTCCCACCACTCTCTCTCACCTGCCTCTCTCCTGACCAATCTCATAAACCGCTTCTAATCTCCCTAACTTTTGCACCTGCACTCAATCTGCCCTCTCTCGCCACTCCGAAATTACAACTAAATCATAGAAAAAACCATCAGTTTCAATTTGCGATATTTTTCAATAAATTACCCCAAAAATTACGAACTAGGCAATCCACAGAAATTGGGTGTGTGAAACGTTCAGATACTAAGATTCTAGCATACGACGACAAAATTCCATAGTTCCTAGGCTTTTTGTTTGCTGTTGGCCAAATCCTTGATTTGAAAATTCTTCTTTTTGGAAAAAAAGCCTTACAAACATTTAAAATTTTAGCGCCTTGTAAAGAAATTACTTCCAAATCATAGAAAAAACCCTTAGTTTCAAATTGAGATATTTTTCAATATTTATTCCAAAAATTAAGAACTGGGTAAACTAAGGGAGTTGGGAGTGTACAACGTTCAGATACTGTAATTCTAGCATAACACGAAAAAATTCCATAGTTTGAGGCTTTTTTTTCGCTGTTGGCAAAATCCTTGATTTAAAAATCTTTTTTTTTGAATAAAAAGCCTTACAGACGTTTAAATTTTTAGCGTTCTGTTAAGGAATAAAAACTCAATCATAGAAAAAACCCTAAGTTTCAATTTGAGATATTTTTCAATAGTTTACCCCCAAAATTACGAACTGGGTCATTTAAGGGAGTTGGGAGTGTAAAACGTTCAGTTACAGTGATTCTAGCATTTCACAATAAAACTTCATAACTCCTAGGCTTTTTTTTTGCTTTTGGCAAAATCCTTGATATGAAAATTCTTCTTTTTTTAATAAAAAGCCTTACAAACATCTACAAATTTTAGCGTCTTGTAAAGAAATTACTACCGAATCATAGAAAAAACTGTGAGCTTTAATTTGAAATTATTCTTAATAATTTACCCAAAAAGTTATGAACTTGGCAATCTAGGGAATTTTTCGAGTGTACAACGTTCAGATACTGTGAATCTAGCATACAACGACAATATTCCAAAGTTCTGAGGCTTTTTTTCCGCTGTTAACAAAATCTTCGATTTAAAAATTCTTCTTTTTTAAGAAAAAGCTTTTTAAACTTCTAAATTTCTAGCGCCCTGTTAAGAAATTACTACCAAATCATAGGAATAACCCTTAGCTTCAACTTCAGATATTTTTAAATAATGTTTTCTAATAATTACGAACTGGGTAATCCAAAAGATTAAGAAGTGTAAAACGTTTAGATGCTGTGATTCTTGCATACCACGAGAAAATTTGAAAGTTTCAAGGCTTTTTTTTCGCTGTTGGCATAATACTCGATTTGATAATTCTTCTTTTTAGAGAAAGACCCTTGCAAACGTTTAAATTTTGAGCGCCTTGTTAAAAGATTACTACCAAATCATAGAAAAAACTCTTAGCTACAATTTAAGATATTTTGCAATAATTTACTCCAAAAATTGCAAACTAGGTAATGTCAAAGAGTTAAAGGTATAAAACGTTTAGATATAGTGTTTCTAGCATAGCACGAAAAAATTCCATAGTCCCGAAGTTTTTTTTCGCTGTTGGCACTATCCTCAATTTAAAATTTCTTTTTTTTAGGGAAAAAGCCTTTTAAGAGACTAAATTTTTAGAGCCTTGTTGAGAAATTACTGCCAAATCATAGGAAAAACCTTTAATTTCAATTTCAGATATTTGTTTATTATCTTCTCCAAAAATTACGAAGTGAGTAATCCGAGGGATTTAGGAGTGTAAAATGTTGAGATACTGTCATTCTAGCATACCACGAAAAAATTCTAGAGTTTCCAAACTTTTTTTTCGCTGTTGGCATAATACTCGATTTGAAAATTCTTCTTTCAGGAGAAAAAGCCTTACAAACGACTAAATTTTTAACGCCTTGTAAAGAAATGACTATTAAATCATAGGAAACACTCTTTGCGTCAATTTAAGATATTTTTGAATAATTTACCCAAAAAATTACGAACATAGTAATGTGAGGAATTTAGGAGTTTAAAACGTTTAGATACAGTGATTTTAGCATACCACGAAGAGATTCCATAATTTAAGGACTTTTTTCTCTGACGGCAATATCCTTGATTTGAAAATACTTTCTTTTGGAGACAATGCCTTACAATCGTCTAAATTTTTTGCGCCTTGTTAAGAAATTACTACGAAATCATAGAAAAAACGCTTAGCTAAAATTTGATATATTACTTAATAATTTACCCCAAAAATTACGAACTGGGTAATTCTAGGGAGTTTAGAGTGTAAAATGTTCAGATACTGTTATTCTAGCATACCACGAAAAAATTTGCATAGTTTCGAAGCTTTGTTTTTGGTTGTTGGCAAAATTCTTGATTTGAAAATTCTATTTTTTGGAGAAAAAGCCTTACAAATGTCTAAAATTATTGCGCCTTGTAAAGAAATAAGTACTAAGTCTTTGGAAAAAATCTTTGCAAAAATTTGAGGTATTTTTTTTAATAATGTACCCCAAAAATTACGAACTGGGTAATCAAGGAGAGTTGGGTGTGTAAAATTTTCAGGTACTGTGGTTCTAGCATACCACGAAAAAGTTCCATAGTTTCGAGGCTTTTTTTTCGCTGTTGGCAAAATCCTCGATTTAAAAATACTTCTTTTTGGAGATAAAGCCTTACAATTGTCTAAATGGTATGCGCTTTGTAAAGAAATTGCTACCATATCATAGGAAAAATCCTTAGCTTCAACTTCAGATATATTTTATTAATTTTCCCCAAAAATTACGAACTGGCTAATCCAAGGGATTTGGGTGTGTAAAACGTTCAGATGCTGTGATTCTTGCATGCCACGAAAAAATTTGAAAGTTTCAAAGTTTTTTTTTCGCTGTTGGCTAAACCCTCGACTTAAAACTCTTCTTTTTGGATAAAATGCCTAACAAACGACTAAATTTTTAGCGCATTTATAAGAAATTACTACGAAATCATAGGAAAAACCCTTAGCTTCTACTTCAGATATTTTTCATTAATTTTTCCTAAAAATTACGAACTGGATAATCTAAGGAAGTGAGGAGTGTACAACGTTCAGTTACTGTGATTGTAGCATACCAGAAAAAAATTCCATAGTTTCTTGGTCAAGGGATGATAGAGAAAAGGATAGAAGTGAGATTACTAGTGGACTGTATGAGGTAAAAAAGACTGGTTTAAGTTGTAGCGTAACATGTTTATTGAGATGAACCTACAAAAAGAAAGATAAAAGAGATAACAGAATGTTAGAGTGAGGGACCTCGCATTTTATCAGTACGGGCTGGTAAAAAGTGTCGACGTGGCAGAAAGCTTTTTCGCCAATTAGCATCTTCCACGCTAGTAAGGTGAGATTTTCCAGCAATAGGGAAGAGATCACGCCATATATGACGCAACGCAAGACCAATCACATGTTTCCACGAGAAGTAGCGTTATTCATTGTTCAATAGGAACAATCGATGAATCTTCCTAATTGAGATGAAAGGCGGCATCTCGATCATGATAATCGAGAAGTGCTGACACCTTGTTAAGAGGCGCGTTTTGCGAAAATATACCATACAAAAGTTGCATAGTTTAGAGACTTTTTTTCGCTATTGGCAAAATCCTCGATTTGAAAATAGTACTTTTCCGAGAAAAAGATTAACAATCGTCTAAATTTTTAGCGCCTTTTAAGAAATAACTCTTAAATAACAGGAAAAGCCCTTAGCTTTAAATCAAGATAATTCTCAATATTTTACCCAAAAAATACGAACTGGGTAATCTAAGGGAGTTGAGAGTTTAAAACATTCAGATACTGTGATTCTAGCGTACAACGACAAAATTCCAAAGTTCCGAGGATTTTTTTCCGCTGTTAACAAAATCCTCAATTTAAAAATTCTTCTTTTTTAAGAAAAAGCATTTTAAACTACTAAATTTTTAGTGCCTTGTTAAAAAATTACTTCCAAAACATAGAAAAAACCCTTATCTTAAACTTCAGATATTGTTCAATAATTTTCCCAAAACATTACGAACTGAGTAATCCAAGGGATTTGGGAGGGAAAAACGTTTAGATACAGTGATTTTAGCATAACACGAAACAATTCCTTAGTTTCATAGCTTTTTTTTCGCTGTTGGAAAAATCCTCTATTTGAAAATTATTCTTTTTAGAAAAAAAGCCTTACGAACGTCTAAATTTTGAGCGCCTTGTTTTGAAATTACTACCACATCATAGAAAAATTTTTTAGTTACAATTTGTAATATTTTTTAATAATTTAGACCAAAAATAACGAACTATGAATTTTAAAGGAGTTAGGTAGGTACCATGTTCAGATACTGTGATTCTAGAATACTATAAAAAAATTCCATAGTTTCGAGGCTTTTTTTTCGCTGCTAGCAAAATTCTCGTTTCGAAAATTTATCTTTCTGTAGAAAAAGCCTT
The DNA here is from genome assembly GCA_023678845.1 of Mischocyttarus mexicanus. Taxonomy (NCBI): domain Eukaryota; kingdom Metazoa; phylum Arthropoda; class Insecta; order Hymenoptera; family Vespidae; genus Mischocyttarus; species Mischocyttarus mexicanus. Next base: position 6,315 of record JACGTP010000099.1, on the reverse strand, counting down.
ACAAACGACTAAATTTTTAGCGCCTTGTTATGAAACTACAACCGAATCATCGTAATAGCCTTAGCTTCAATTTAAGATATTTCTTAATACTTTGCCCCAAAAATAACGAACTGGTTAATCTAAAGCAGTATGGAGTTTACAACGTTCAGAAACTCTGAATCTAGCATACCACTTAAAAATTCCATAGTTTCGAGGCTTTTTGTCGCTGTTGGCAAAATCCTCGATTTGAAATTCTTCTTTTTAAAAGGAAAAGCCAAAGAAACGTCTAACTTTTTAGCGCCTTTTTAAGAAATTACTACCAAATCGTAAAAAAAACCCTTACTTTAATTTGAGATATTTTTCAATAATTTACTCCGAAAATTAAAAACTGAATAATCTAAGGGAGTTGGGAGTCTAAAACGTATAGATACTGTGACTCTACCGTGCTGCAAAAATATTCCAAAGTTTCGAGGCTTTTTGTTTCGGCTGGCAAACTCCTCGATATGAAAATTCTTCTCTCCTGAGTAAAAGCCTTACAAACGTCCTAATTTTTAGCGCAATGTTATGAAATTACAACCGAATCATCGGGAAAAAACCCTTAGCTACAATCTGTAATTATTCTCAATATTTTACCTTAAAAATTAAAAACGCGGTAATCTAAGGGAGTTGGAAGTGTAAAACGTTTAGATGCTGTAATTGTAGCATACCACGAAAAAATTTCAATGTTTCGAGGCTTTTTTTTGCTGTTGGCAAAATCCTCGATTTAAAAATTCGTCTTTTTGGTGACAAAGCCTTACGAACGACTAAATTTTTAGCTCCTTTTGAAGTAATTACTACCAAATCATAGAAAAAACCCTTAGTTTCAATTTAGGATATTTTCAAATAATTTACCCACAAAATTACGAACTCGGTATTCTATAGGATTTGGGAGTGTAAAACGTTCAGATACTGTAATTGTAGCATCCTATGAAAAAATTCCATAGTTTCGAGGCTTTTTGTCCATGTTGTCGAAATCCTCGATTAAAAAATTCTTTTTTTTCGAGAAATAGCCTTACAAACTACTAAATTTTTAGCGCCTTTTACAGAAATTGCTACCAAGTCATAGAAAAAACCAATAGCTTTAGTATGAAAAAATTTTTAATAATTTACCCCAAGAATTGCTAACTAGGAAATCTCATTGAGTTGAGAGTAAAAACTTTCAGAAACTGTGATTCTAGCATACCACGAAAAAATTCCATAGTTCCGAGGCTTTTTTTTCGCTGTTGGCAAAATCCTCGATTTGAAAATTTTTCTTTTTAAAAGAAAAAGCCTAAGAAACGTCTAACTTTTTAGTGCCTTTTTAGAAAATTACTACTAAATCGTAAAAAGGACCCTTGGTTTTAATTTGAGATATTTTTCAATAATTTACTCCGAAAATTACAAACTGGGTAATTTAAGGAAGTTGGGAGCGTAAAACGTCCAGATACTGTGATTCTAGCGTACCACAAAAAAATTCCAAAATTTCGAGGCTTTTTTTTCGGATGGAAACTCGTTGATATGAAAATTCTTCTGTCATGAGAAAAAGCCTTACAAACGTCTCAATTTTTAGCGTCTTGTTATGAAATTACAACCGAATCATCAGGAAAAAACTCTTAGCTACAAATTGAGATTATTCTCAATATTTTGTTCCAAAAATTACGAACTAGTTAATCTAAAGGAGTTAGGAGTGTACAAAGTTTGGATACTGCGATTCTAGCACACCACGAAAAAATTCCATAGTTTCAATGCTTTTTGTCCATGTTGTCGAAATCCTTGAATTGAAAATTCTGCTTTTTTGAGAAAAAGCCTCACAAACTACTAAATTTTTAGCGCCGTGTTATGAAATTACAACCGAATCATCGAGAAAAAAACCCTTAGCTACAATTTGAGATTATTCTCAAGATTTACCCCAAAAATTACAAACCTGGTATTCTAAGGGATTTGAGAGTGTAGGACGTTCGGATACTGTGATTCTAGCATACCACGAAAAAATTCCATAGTTTCGAGGCTTTTTTTTCGCTGTTGGAAAAATCCTCGATTTGAAAATTCGTCTTTTTGGAGAAAAAGCCTTAAAAATGGTATAACTTTTCAGCGCCTTTGTAATAAGATACTAATACATCGTAAAAAGGACCCTTAGTTTTCATTTAAGATATTTTTTAATAATTTACACCAAAAATTACGAACTGGGTAATTTAAAAGAGTTAGGAGTGTGCAACGTTCAGATACTGTGATTTTAGCATTCTACAAAAAAATTACATAGTTTCGTGGGTTTTTGTCAATGTTCTTAAAATCCTTTATTTGAAAATTCTTCTTTTTGGAGAAAAAGCCTTACAAACGACTAAATTTTTAGCGCCTTGTTAAGATATTACTATCGAATATTCGGAAAAACCTTTAGCTACAATCTGTACTTATTCTCAATATCTTACCGCAAAAATTACAAACTAGATATTGTAAGGGTTTTGATAGTGTAAAACGTTCGGATACGGTGATTCTATCATACCACGATAAAATTCTAAAGTTTCGAGGTTTTTTTTTTGCTTTTGGCAAAATTCTCGATTTAAAAATTCTTTTTTTTGAAAACAAAGCTTTAAAAACGACTAAATTTTAGCGCCATGTTAAGAAATTCCTATCAATTATTCGGAAAAACCCATAGATTTAATTTAGGATATTTTCCAATAATTTACAAAATTACGAACTTGGTATCTAAGGGAGTTGGGAGTCTAAAACGTTCAGATACTGTGACTCTAACATACCACAAAAATATTTCAAAGTTTCGAGGCTTTTTTTTCGGCTGGAAACTCGTCGATATAAAATTTCTTCTGTCATAAGAAAAAGCCTGACAAACGTCTTAATTTTTAGCGCCTTGTTATGAAATTACAACCGAATCATCAGGAAAAAACCCTTAGCTACAAATTGAGATTATTCTCAATATTTTGCCCCAAAAATTACGAACTGGTTAATTTAAAGGAGTTAGGAGCGTACAACGTTTGAATACTGCGATTCTAGCATACCACGAAAAAATTTCATAGTTTCGAGGCTTTTTTTTTGCTGTTGGCAAAATTCTCGATTAACAAATTTTTCTTATTGGAAACAAAGCTTTACAAACAGCTAAATTTTTTGCCCTTGTTAAAGAATTTCTATCACATTATCATAAAAAACCCTTAGTTTCAGTTTAAGATATTTTCCAATAATTTATCCACACAATTACGAACTCGGTAATCTAAGAGAGTTGAGAGTGTAAAACGTTCAGATACTGTAATTCAAGCATACCACGAAAAAATTCCATAGTTTCAAGGCTTTTTGTCGCTGTTGGCAAAGTCCTTGATTTAAAAGTTGTTCTTTTAATAACGGAAAAGCCTTAGAAACGTCTAAATTTTTAGCGCCTTTTTAAGAAAATACTACCAAATCGTAAAAAGGACCCTTAGTTTTAATTTGAGATATTTTTCAATAATTTCCTCTGAAAATTACGAACTCGGTAATCTAAGGGAGTTGGGAGTCTAAAACGTTCAGATAGTGTGATTCTAGCGTACCACAAAAAAATTCGAAGTTATCGAGGCTTTTTTTTGCGGCTGGGAAAGTCCTTAATATGAAAATTCTTCTTTCAGGAAAAAACCATTACAAACGACTAAATTTTTGGCGCCCTGATATGAAATTACTACCGAATCATCGGAATAACATTTAGCTTCAATTTAAGACATTTCTTAATACTATAACACAAAAATATCGAACTGGTTAATCTAAAGGAGTTAAGGTTGTACAACGTTTTGGATACTTTGAATCTAGCATACTACGAAAAAATTCCATAGTTTCGGGGCTTTTTAAAGCTATTGGCAAAATCCTCGATGTGAAAATTCGTCTTTTTAGAGAAAAAGCCTTAGAAAGGTCTAACTTTTTAGTGCCGTTTTAAGAAATTACAACCAAATCGTAAAAAGGACCTTTAGTTTTATTTTGAGATATTTTTTAATAATTTACTCCCAAAATTCCAAACTGGGTAACCTAAGGGAGTTGGGAGTGTAAAACGTTCAGATACTGTAATTCTAGCATACCACGCAAAATTTTCATATTTTCGAGGCTTTTTTTTCGCTGTTGGCAAAATNGAATTTTTTCGCGGTGGTCAAGAATCAAAGTACCTAAACGTTGAAAACTCATAACTCTCTTATATTACCTTGTGTGTAATTTTTGTGGTAAACTATTAAGAATTATCTTAAATTGGAGCTAAGGGTTTTTCCTATTATTCAGAGGTAATTTTTAACGAGGCACCAAAAATTTCGTTGTTAGGAAGGATTTTTCTTCAAAATGAAGAATTTTTAAATCGAGAATTTAGCCAACAGCGAAAAAAAAGCCTCGAAACTATGGAATTTTTTCGCGGTGGTCAAAAATCAAAGTACCTAAACGTTGAAAACTCATAACTCTCTTATATTACCTTGTGTGTAATTTTTGGGGTAAATAATTAAGAAATATCTTAAATTGAAGCTAAGGGTTTTTCCTATTATTCAGAGGTAATTTTTAACGAGGCACCAAAAATTTCGTTGTTAGGAAGGTTTTTTCTTCAAAAAGAAGAATTTTTAAATCGAGAATTTAGCCAACAGCGAAAAAAAAAGCCTCGAAACTATGGAATTTTTTCGCGGTGGTCAAAAATCAAAGTACCTAAACGTTGAAAACTCATAACTCTCTTATATTACCTTGTGTGTAATTTTTGGGGTAAATAATTAAGAAATATCTTAAATTGAAGCTAAGGGTTTTTCCTATTATTCAGAGGTAATTTTTAACGAGGCACCAAAAATTTCGTTGTTAGGAAGGTTTTTTCTTCAAAAAGAAGAATTTTTAAATCGAGAATTTAGCCAACAGCGAAAAAGAAGCCTCGAAACTATGGAATTTGTTTGCGGTGGTCAAGAATTAAATTATCGAAACGTTGAAAACTCATAAATCTGTTATATTACCTTGTGTGTAATTTTTGGGGTAAATTATTATGAAATATCTTAAATTGAAGCTAAGAATTTTTCCTATTATTCAGAAGTAATTTTTAACGAGGCACCAAAAATTTCGTTGTAAGGTAGGTTTTTTCTTCAAAAAGAAGAATTTTTAAATCAAGAATTTAGCCAACAGCGAAAAAAAAGCCTCAAAACTATGAAACTTTTTCGCGGTGGTCAAGAATTAAAGTATCTAAACGTTGAAAACTCATAAATTTTTAGATTACCCTGTTCGTAATTTTGGGGGTAAATTATTAAGAAATATCTCAAATTGAAGCTAAGGGTTTTTGCCTATTATTCAGTAGTAATTTCTTAACAAAGCAACAAAAATTTCGTTGTTTAGAAAGTTTTTTCTCAAAAAAAAAGAATTTTCCAATCAGGAATTTTGCCAACAGCGAGAAAAAAGCCTCGAAACTATGGAATTTTTTCGCGGTAATAAAGAATTAAAGTATCTAAACGTTGAAAACTCTCAAATCTCTTAGATTTCCTTGTTCGTAATTTTTGGGGTAAATTATTAAGAAATATCTCAAATTGAAGCTAAGGGTTTTTCCTATTATTCAGTAGTAATATCTTAACAAGGCACCAAAAATTTCGTTGTTTGTAAGGTTTTTTCTCTAGAAAGAAGAATTTTCAAATCGAGAATTTTGCCAAAAGTGAAAAAAAAGCCTCGAAACTATTTAATTCTTTCGCGGTAGTCAAGAATTAAAGTATCTAAACGTTGAAAACTCATAAATCTCTTTTATTACATTTTGTGTAATTTTTGGGGTAAATTATTAAGAAATATCTCAAATTAAAGCTAAGGGTTTTTCCGATTATTCAACAGTAATTTCTTATCGAGGCACTAAAAATTTCGTAATTTGTAAGGTTTTTTCTCCAGAAAGAAGAATTTTTAAATTGAGAATTTTGCCAAAAGCGAAAAAAAAGCATCGAAACTATGGAATTTTTTCGAAGTACTCAAAAATTAAAGTATTTAAACGTTGAAAACTCATGACGCTCTAGGATTACCTTGTGTGTAATTTTTGGGGTAAATTATTAGGAGATATCTCAAATTGAAGCTAAGGGTTTTTCCTATTATTCAGTAGTAATTTTTTAACGAGGCACAAAAAATTTCGTTGTTTGTAAGGTTTTTCCTCCAAGAAGAAGAATTTTCAAATCGCTAATTTTGCCTAAAACGAAAAAAAAGCCTCGAAACTATAGAATTTTTTCGCGTAGGTTAGAATCAAAGTATTCGAACGTTGAAACCTCATAAATACCTTAGATTACCCTGTTCGTAATTTTTGGGGTAAATTATTATGAAATATCTCAAATTGAAGCTAAGGGGTTTTCCTTTTATTCAGTATTAATTTCT
>JACGTP010000098.1:232973-358251 GCA_023678845.1 Mischocyttarus mexicanus | reverse complement strand
TTTTTTTTTTATGGGGGAGTCCTGTTTAGACAACTACGACACTATTATAGATCAATCTTTCCTCATATGTCTGCATGTCTCTGTGTGTGTGTGTGTGTGAGAATGTATTGATCACAGTTAAGCTATTTGTGTGGTTATTTAATTGGCGGGGGCGCCATTGCTCTATACATTATAATATAATAACGAGCCTTTGGGATTTTCTGGAAGGATGATGTTATAATCATCGTTTGGGCAGCGGCGCTTGAATAAGGGCGTGACCAGGATATGTATGCTAGTATCGACAAAAAATAAAAGAAAAAAATACCGAAAGGAGAAAGATAAGCCAATGGCGTAAAAGACCACCGTGAAATAAATATTTCACAATTATTATAATCTAATTTTTATTATGATCGATATAAATCCTTCAAATCAATTATTATTATTATTTAAATTAAAGATAATTTCATGAATTTTCTCTAAATACGATAAAAAAAAACTTTGAAAGAATCGAAAGAATAAAATGAAAAAACAATCCTAGCGTAAAATACTACGCCAATGTAGGAGCCATAGTTTTGATTAAAATCAAGATTGTGAATTTATTTGGGGGATAAAAAAAATGATAAAATATACAGTAATCCTTAAACGATCATACTTGTCAATAAAAAATAATTGCTTATATATATATAATAAAAAAAAAAAGAAAAAGAAACGTTTACATAGAAAAGCTACGCCAATGAAGGGGATGGATATTCGAGTTTTATAGTTTAATAATAGAGCGGCGTTGTAAGAGTGTTTGCTTATCGCATCCCTGATTTCCGAAGACGAAGACACCGTAGAAATCGAGCTGCTTACGAAGAACAAAACGAAGAAAACGAAGAAGAAGAAAGAAGAAGAAGAAGAAGAACAAGATAAAATATAAAAAGGTTGAAAAGAAGAAAATCTTGGTGAAGAAAATCAACAACAAGAACAAAATCTTGGGCGGAAAGAAAAAGAGGTGGGGTAAACGTAAAAGAAAAAAAATAGCAAAATGGTGGAACAGGAAGGGGGTGGGTAAAGGGTTTAAAACCTTTCTTGACATCACATCCTTCGGCATACCTCCCACCTGCATCCCATACTCCTCCTGGAGTATCCTGGTACATCCACCCCTTCCCTCTTCCTGCCCCCAGCACTCAATCCGTGCCACCCCGTATCATCGAGAGACGAATAATCGGAGCATAATTTCGGGCCTTTAAGGCATCCCGCGTATTTCGGACGTTCGATCTAATATGTCGAGACTAAATCGTCTTTGGTATGCGATGTATAAACTTTCCCCTCCGTTCCAACCTCTCCCTCCTATCCCTCTTCTTCCTCTCTCTTCCATCTATCCATCCTACCTAGTTACTCCTACAGGTACATATATTGTACCATGAAAACGAGTTAACATAATTTAATGTGGCTTCAGGCGCGATTTTTATTTCTATTCTCGAGTAATAAACGATTATAGTAATAACAGTGATTATAGGGGAGGAAGTGACGAGGGGGAGGTAAGGTTGAATTGGCGAGAGGGTCGTGGTATGCGTTAAATTCACAGTTGTTGACGTTTCGTTGCAAGTTGCTATCGTAATTGTTGGATAGATTCAAGTATGGTGGTATTATTGGGTTATCTGGATAGTTCTCGTAGATTTTTTTTAACTAATTATTCTAAGCAATAATATTGTTCTTTTTCTTTTTTTTACAATGCATATTAAATTATTTCACTTTTTTATTCACCTGTTTTCTCATTGCGGTTAGAATTGATTGATTCTTACGAGTACTTTAATTTTGAATATCTTACATTTATTTTTGTATCATAGAAAGAAACGAAATGAAATGATAAAATAATGGTATTTTATTTGATACCTTTCGAAGGGTTTATCCTTTCACACGTTTCTGGTAAAAAAAAAAATATTAAAAATGAAGCTATTAATCGATACGACGATCACGAAGAACTTTATGATTGACGATCGATCGATAATCATCCTAATCTCAGATCAGATCAGTGTGATGACCCACTCACTGTTGCTATTCGTGTGTCTCTCTTTCTATTAGTTGTTTATGGTCACCTTTTCTTAATTATGGTCATTATAAGTTCGTGCCTTTGATTGTACCTTTTTACGAGTTAAACCTTCTTCTTTTTTCTTCTTCGATTTTGAAAGTTTCGAAGGTTAATTAGGTATTAGAAGTAGATCTTCTCTCCGAATGATTATCAAAGATTTCTTTTTCTTTTCTAACTGACCAGTGGTTATGAAATTTCAAGGTTTCTGATTGTCGGTTAGGTTTTTTTTTTCCTTTTATTTTCAACTATTAGAAATAGATTTATCTTATATGAATTACTATCATGGTTTTTTCTAAAAGTTTTTATTAATTCCATTAAAGAAAAATAAAAATATGTACGTAACCCTAATGGATTAAAATATCTGTATCTTTTTTAATCATTTATCCACATAGATTATTTTTCTAAGACTTTGGATTCGAGAAATAACGACACTAATGACGACAACGTAATTAGAATGAAATTTCTCGTAAAAATGTCAACGAGTTTAACTCTGTGGGCTAAAGTTATGGGAGTGTTTACACGAATTACATGGTTGAAAAACAAGCTCTTTGAATGAATTCGAAACCGTGTCGTAAAACGGCCACTTGTCGTACAAAACGAGACTTCTTTTTTAAGAGACCCCCATGGAAAGTTTTGGGAAGATAAAAAAAAGGAGAAAAAAGAAAAAGTTGTTTTTATTAGCGAAAGAAATTCTTTACTTGACTGTTTATTATTAATCGAAGATTATCGAGTAGGATAAAAAAATTTAAAAAAAAGGGACTAATATTTGGGGATATCTTATTAACCAGATTGGCTTAAGCTTTCATAAAATAAAAATAATACGATCGTGTTAGAGTTTAACGCATTCCGATCAAATTCCATTTTATTCTGCGAGAAATTATTCTCGCCAAAAGTTGACGTAACTTTTTGGAAATAAAATTCTTGAAAAATAAGAATGAACGTTTACGTAGTAAAGAATGAATTGAAAATAAGCATAAAATGATTGGTCGGTCCCTTTTTCTTCAAATGTATTGAAAACGTTACACAGGTTGAATCCGAAATCAGGTATTGTTAGACCCTTTGACTTGCCATCGTACCAAATGATGGATGAAACGAATCGTTCGAGTGACTCGAGTTCAAAACTCTAGTTTCATCTGTTCAGGCTTAACGTCAACTTCCTGGGACTATCAAGTTTTAAATAGAACCTGTAAGTTCATCGAAGTTAGGCTTTCACGTTCTGTATGTCACATTTATTTCTATATAAATATGTGTACCCGTTATGCGACCGTCCACGTCAGATAATAATTCCTGATAATAATAATAATAACAATAATAATAATAATAATAATAATAATAATAATAACGGACACGTGTATCGAATGTCAGAGATATATTCGTAGGCGTAAACGCAAATTTAGTTGCAAGCTTAAATGCAATGACAGGGATCGAATGATAAGTTCTATCTACTCGGGGCTTAACAATACTGTATAAATCAATATTCCGTTGATGTTGTTTTTACAGCAACAATAAAATATTATCAAATTTTTCACATTAGATTTACCGTTACAAATTTTTTTGGTTTTATTGCTTTCGTATTTATAATCATTTCAATCATTCTGATTTATTTCTACATTTAATAGAAATCATTTTGTTAGAATATTTTACATCGATTGTAATTTGATTTGATTTAATTTGATTTGATTTTACGGGATTAAATCCATTAGTACAAAGAAAATAAAAAGAAAATACTTTGAAGAATATTTCTAATAGTAACAATAAAGATTAACACGCAAAAATATTTTATTAATAATTTATTATAATTAATTTAATTATTAATAATATCTACTTTAAATAGCAGATATTTATTTAAGAGATGACAATTTTTCCAAATTATCTAGACCATTCTGTAATATTTTAAAAATTAACAAACGCTTCCAAAAATGTCGAAAACTACAAAATCAGAGAGAGAAAAAAAAAATGAAAAAAAAAACAAGACAATAGGTGAAAGGTTGAATTTGAAACTTTGAAAGAAAAGGACACGCGTCTTAGCATCCTTTAAATAGAACTCATTCGAAATACGAGGATAGGGGTATTGAATTTCTTCTGTTGTAAAAAAAAGGATACTGGCATACCGAGAGAAAAGGTTCAAAGGTGCAGACGGGGATGAGGGGGTTTCTTGGTAGGACAGGGAGAAGAGGTTAAAGGGGGTTTTTAAGATCACTAGAGAAAAGAAAACAATTCCCATGGCAACCATTTCCACGTGATTAATGTATGCAAAGATAGCACAGGGAGGTTTTAGTTCCAAGTTTCTAGCCAAGCCCATCCCCCCAAAATATTGGATTGTCCAACTAGAGTATTCATTTATAAAGTAGACGATTCGGAATTGTTGGTGGGGATAAAAGAGGAAGAAGAAAAGAGAAGGTTCGGTGAAGAAAATAAAATACTCGGATGTACGAGAATTCCCATAATAAATGCCTCTGACGTTAGTTGTTCATTGTCGAGGCACGCTAGGTGTGCTCTCACAAACCTGTAAATTCGAAAACATTTTTCTAGGGGTTAGGCAAGAAAAAAAAAAAAGAAAAGGAAGAAAAAAAGCAATCCACAGGACGTCGCCTTCTTTCCCCTTTGTCACGAACAACACAGATCCGTCCAACGAGATCTGATTCTTTCCCTTTTCCTTGACCGCCTAACACCAGACAGATGGGGCTCATCGATAAGGAAAAATCGGTCTATGCTGATTTTTGGTAGATCCGAAACTAAACTGATTCTGCGCGTAACTACAAGTCCTAATGAGCTGCTTAGATCATTTCTCAAATAATTATTCGAATTCTGGAAGTATTTTAGACTCGATTGAAAAGTCTACGTTATATTAAAAAGAAAAGAATAATTAGAATAAGATTCGTGTAATACTTTGTAGGAAATAAATGAAAATGAAGGTTCGTAGGATAAATTGACATCTGAATCTTGTACTATCTCTGACAAAAAGAAATGCCGACTGTCGGGCTTAAATCCAAAGTCTCAACGGTTCAACGGTCCTCGCTGAGATTGATTAATTGAAGGTTAAAGGGTTCGGAGCGTTAAGTGGTTCAGTGAAACGTTCCTCCTTAACGCCAAAGTCTCGGTCTCTTGTTGGATGAGCCGGCATCGCACCATGCCTCATATCTGTATGTATGCGTGCGTGTGTAGAGAATCGAAAGGAAGGACAAATAAAAGGAAGAGAAAAGAATGCGACCTCGACCGGTTACCGCTCGTTTCGTGTCAAAACACGACGCTAATGCATCATTAAAGGAACGCGCCCTGCCATGTCAATGTAGCGCCGGTTAAGGATTACTGGGACAGTTTATAATCGATTGGCTTATATATTTCGATAGTTATCTTTACTCTCTCTTATACATTTCATAATTATTATATATAAATTAGAATTTTTCTAATAAAGATAAGTACACAAAATCCTTGAACAGTTGACCTTGTTAAATCGGATATCAAAAGAAGTCAAAATGTGACGTAAATAAAGTACTCGTAAAAATAATAAGAATAATAACCTGAATCTTAGATAACACATGAAAGTGTTGCAAAGGGGTTGTCTTAAACGCGATAATGCGCAAGTACCTGATCGTAAATACTCGATGATAGTTATCCTTGTTTTGCATATCAGGAAGGATAAGGGGATATGAGAAAGGAAGTGGAAAGACAGAGAGAAAGCGATGAAATATCACAGCTGGTCTTATAAACGAGACAAGCAACCTCTAAAGCCGCCCTGTTTTCTGCTACTTTGAAGTCTCGCTGTTTATAATCTGAAGAGCTTTAGGTGTTCCTACGTACGTACGTAGAAATCGTGATAAATCTCTTTCGATCGGTTGCTTGGGTTGTTTGATATCGAAGAGGAGGAAGAAGAAGAAGAAGAAGAAGAAGAAGAAGATGATTCGCATCGCCAATGTCCAATCAGTACGAGTTGAGTCTAATTTAGAAAGTGCGACGCATAACGTATTACGATCGATCATGCCCTGTGGGCTCTGTTCAGTTCCTGGCTCCTCCAACACTTTCAATGCACGTACAAAAGAAAGCGAATTTGGTATCTGGACTCTCTCGTGAGAATCGATATTGGGTTGCTCGTTGTGTTGTTCCTTTTTGGTACAATCCATGTACTACCTACCTAGAAATTACGAGTGAGAGTATCTTAAAGAATGCATCTCCTCAACCTACCAACCTACCTACCTACCTGCCTACCTATACTTCTTACCGATTGGCTCTATATCTACCCTTCTCGAGAAAAAAAGGGGCAGCAACGATATTTAAAGGGACCCGATCGATTTGTCATTCATCAATGCCTACTCCCAAACAGAATATACATTGTTATCATACATATTTATTCTTCTTTTTTTTTTTTTTTTTAATATGCATGTATGTATGCATATCTTCAATCCGGTTCGTTATCCAATAGTAAATTTATCTTCTTCTTTTTTTTCGTGCTGACTTTTTTTTTAGATTCGTACTGTGGTACTCTCTTTTTAAGTATACTGGGTGTACTTGAAATAAAAAATTGGAAAAAAAATCTTTCACTCGGTGTTTTAATAATCTTGAAATATTAAAATTATAATTATATAATTTAATATTTAAAAAAATGCTTAAAGTTTATTAGCAAAAAAAAAATAAATAGAATGCAAGCGGGATTTATAAGGACAGTAAAGTATTTTTCTTCTAAACCCTTAGCTATTAATCTCGCGTATCGTTGATACTAAAAATAAGGTTTAAAGAGTAGTGAGCTAATCCCATTCCACCACTAATCCTTCAGTTAAACGCAATGGAATCAACGCTAGACGAGATCTAATGACATCTGTCTCACGCACAATCAGACGATATTATACTAGGAACTATGCCGTCTTTAATGTAACATTACAACGACTATCATGAACCTGATGATCGTAAAGATGACGACGAGAATCATGATGATGATGAAGATGATGACGATCATAGTGATCTTTCTTATCTGTTATGCTACCGCATTCTTAAATGAATTCGACGTGCCACGTTGACTATGCCTTTCTCACTTGATTAGTGTTGCTTACGCTACTCTATCTCTTTTTTTTTGGTTTCTTTTAATTAACTGCAAGCGTCAATTAAAACACTTCTGAGCAAATTCATTGACAAGATAATTTCTTTTCTTAAAATTTTATTCAATTTTATGTTTCTACTCATCATCATCGTTATCGTTGTTTATTATTGCTTTAATCATTACTATTATTATTATTATTATTATTTTTATTATGATATTTATTGACGTTATAAATCAATATCAACTTCGTCACTGTACACTAATTTATTATGAAAGACTATCGCCAGGAAAAATCAAAAGAAAAATGAAGGTACGAGAATAGGATCTTCCTTCTACACCCTACCCTTTTCTTTTTTTGTACCCTTCCCAGGGTTTGTGTCATTCCTGATATCGAATTTGAAATATTATCGAGTGGCTTATGTTAGCTCGGTTGTTAAATTTTCTTTCAAGCTTCTTGGTGGTCGATGGATATCATTTCGTAGATTTTTGTTTAGATCAAAGTGCTAATTCATGCTTCCAATCGTGAAAATTACACTTAAATTAATTAATCAAATTAATTACAAACATCTTATTAGTTTCTAATTCTTTCTAATCCATTCTTTAATCCTTTTTAATCCAATACCAACACTTGTATTTGTTTTTATTTCTTCCGGAAGATGATAAGAAACAAAATTACAATAAATAAAGATAAGAAATAGAAGAGAAAAAAAAAAAACGAAAATGGAAACTAAAAAAGGTGGCAGATGTCCGACAACTTTATGATCCTATCTTCCAAGCTGAGCCCAGAAATGCCATAACTTGAAGTATAACATAGAAAATCTAGACACAACCCCTACTGTTTTTCATCCAGTTTTGTCCCTTAAAAAAATAAAAAAGAAATAGAATAAAAAAAAAACCCTTGTCAGACTAAAAAAAAAAATTTCTATAAATATTTCTCGCATAAAAAACTACGGATTGTAAAAAGTTGTAAACAAAATTTCTGATGTTTATGGTTTTGCGTAGCAGAATATTGAATTAATCTAAAACCATTTGAAATAATTTGCATGTGAAAATACAAATAAAAATGAAATTTTTGTATTAAAATACAAAGAAATTATTTCCCTGACCCGATATAAATTAAAATACAATCACCCGAGTGACGTTTACGGACATGAAACATAACTTCTAATGAAAGTTAATATCAATGAGTAAGAAAAAAATAGAGAAGGATTTTAAAACGTAATGCGTACGATAGCGATACGCACAATCATTGATAAAAGACCTTGGTCCGGAATAGCTGGCACGACTATGATAAAGAATTATGTATGTATGTGTGTGTGTGTGTGTGTGTGTGTAATGCGATAAAAGAGACAAAGGGATACGAGGGGGCACTGTAAAGTATCTTCAATGAAATAACATTTTTATTTGCTAAAATGTGTTCGATTAATTTTTAAATCAACTGCATACTTGTAAATTTCTTTACAATGATTGATCTCAAATGATTAAATGAAATATATTTCTACAAAAAAGTTTCATTCGTGCACGAGGTCAGAAAAAAATAATTCAATTGAACGATGAATGAATTGTTTGTACCGAAGAAAATGTAGATGTCCATTAGATCGGTAAAGTAATTTAAACGAAAATAAAGATTCTCGGGCCACACGCGAAGCCAGTTTAAACGATATCGCATGCGATTGGTCAGTCTCTATACATAATGACGGTATCGTGTTTTCTTGATGGATTATTTTAAGAAGCTTAACCTGACTCGATCTTAAAGTGCACAACACATCTTTACATTCCAATCGAATCCATTTTCGAAGTAATGAGAGAGTACCCGTTACTTTCACGATCAATGTGTAATCTCATGAAAAATATACAGAGTGTCTAATAAATGCGTTTCAATGTTTTCAGAGAGTATGTTTACCCAACTAATTACAAGATTAACACGTACGTTTGATGTAATTTCATTTTTCAGTTTATTCAAGATTTACGAGTTGAGTGTGACGAAAAAGTTAATTGTATATATGAAATTAAATAACGTGAAATGTTTTCAATGCTCGTTCGTATTTAGATATGAACCCACGAGAAGATGTATTGTATTTGTTCGAACGAATAAGATTAAAAAGAAGAGAAAGAGAGAACCAATCATGAATTCGTTTCCCGTGGGCGAGAAATGCAGTAAAATGCGTGTGCATGTAATTACATGCATCTGATTAAAGAATCGACACGTGTCGAGCAATCTTTAATGACTTTGCATAAATGTTTGAACCAATTAACTGAACATCGAGTAATACTCCCAGAGCTACCTTCATTTCTTTTTAAAGATCTTTTTAGAGAATTTAAAAAGCAATTGAAAGTTTAAATAAAATATATAGAAATAGTAAAGAAATCCAAAGACTCCCCTTTTTCTTTGATATCCAGTCTAGAGTCGGTAAGAATCAAACCAAACTTCAACTGAAGCCAAACTTGTCGGTTTGGCGAGGTGACGGCGGTGTTCCTCATTGACTCCGAGGTGCATGTAAATTTATTCCATTGAGGTGTGGTAAGACGACCAAGGAGGAGGAGGGTGATACCATGGTAGACACCGGCTGCGTCAGAGTTTCCTCTTGCCGCCTCCACGTAAGTTATGTACCAACTCGTTCGGTCAGCCATGTCGGGTTCCTCTTCTCACGGACGACGACGACGACGACGACGATGGAACGATGAGGACGAAAAGGACGAAAAAGATGACCAAAGGGGAAGGAGAATTGTGTTGGACCACTTTCGCTTTCATGAAACCTTCGTCTCCAAACAGCACACCCCAACTCTCTCCATCGTTTTCGTCGTTGTCGTGGTCGTCTCGTCTCTTTCGATGTCTTTCGTCGTCGTGACCAAAAGAATAATCGAAATTGAACGGTGATCGGTTTATCTGGTCTTCCAACTACGTGAACACGAGTGTTTAGTTCTTCAGAGTGTGGATTTCACTCTGGGTGATTCATTGAGGTAGGTTTTTTACTCTTTCTGTATGGTTTATCTGTTTAGTGTAGGTTGACTTGGGATTTGTGAGTTGGATTGTTGCAGTATATACGTAGGATTTATGGAATTATGTGCTTTAGATGAAGAAAATGTTTAAATTTTAGTGTAGGTTGGTAAGAATTTTTTTTCAATTAGATTGTTAACTTTATTTAAGATTTGTAGAATTGCGTAACGAATTTTTGCATAAGGTTCTTTAAATGGAATTATTTAAAATGTAGAATAGGAATAAATACTTTTGCGACTAGCCATATGTTTTCGATAAAACAATAATTTAAAAAAAAAGTGATATTTGAAACATTCTTGAAAAAGATTAATGGGGTTCGAAATCGTTGTCTCTTAAGGGACTTCGAAGGATCTTTGAAAGATGACCAAAAGTAAGAAGAGAAGAGGATGGGAAAAAGTACTGGTAAAAACACATGTTTAAATCCGTGGGATAGTCAGGAAAATTGCTAGGCAAGGTCCAGTCTGTAGACCGGAAGAAGTGGGTGCTAAAAGAACTGGAAGCGAAATTGGAGAGGCTAGCACGTGTTGTATCTTAGGGGAGAGAGTAGATCTCTAGGATCGATAGATCCAATTTATTACATATCTTTCTAACAAAATAAAGAGAAAGAGAAAGATAAATAGATAGATGGATAGATAGATTAAGTTAAAGAGTGGGGGTTGAAAAAAAAAACTCTTTCCGCCTTGGCAAACATTTTGCGTAGGACAAGACTACGAAAAACAACATCGATAAAGATTAGTTAGCCTGTTTTATCTTTTATTTCATCTAACCTGTACCCCAGGAAAGTATCCCGATCGAGCTCCGAACGATAATAATCGTAAATCGAATCGTTTCGAATCGATAATTCGAGTCAGTTTTAACGAAGACTTTAAATCGAGCTATCGCATACAGGGTGTCCGAAAAGATCATAAGCAAACCAATCGATTCGAGAGATTGTAAATGTTGGAAATATATTTTTACGGAAAAAGAAATAATGCAAGATTCTATCCGTGGAAATAACAATCGTTTCACGAGTAGAAATAACAGTAAACGTTCTAACTTTTTGGATAAAAACATTTACGAATATAAATAACATTAATGCGTGGTACGAGTTGAGTTGTAACCTTTTATGATACCCTGTACATACACAGCATTTAATATACGATTAGAAATAATAAATACATTGAACTAACGCATTAAATGAGTACATGCAAGCATTACATCTAACTAATACATCTAATTAATTCACGTAATGCGTACATCGGGCAAATACATTTAACATAAGATAATAATGAAGAGAATACATGTACAGAAAGAGAGAGTTAGTTTATCTTTAGAAATAATAAATATGCCTAATCAATAGGTCAAACATGACTTGATAACTAAGAGAGGATATGTATATGCACTTTATTAGAAATAATAAATATTCTACATTTAACCAATACATGTAACTGATAGATTTGATTAATACATTGAACTTACGAACGAACGTATGCACAAACCAGTATAACAATCACGTAGAAATGAATTTGAAGGCACTACGATTGGAAATAATCGCGATCGCTCTTCTAAAGAAAACTCTAAGGGAAAGAGACAGTAAACAACTTTGGCATTATCCATCGAGACTACGATGGGGATAGTAATTACGATTAAAGACTATCTTCAAACCGGTCCTACTCTCACTTACTTCTTCCACCTTTTTTCTATCCAACCTATATACACTAACACACATGATCATATGTATACATGTTACTGTATAGTAACATAACTCTACAAAGTAGGCATTTATATAAAACTTTTATTTGCACTGAACCAACCAGTCGTATAATAGCTGTTCCCCCACTTTTTCCCTTCATCCTTTTTTTCCATCTTCAATTAGACAAAAATGCATAGAAGGGAACTTTGTCTATGGTACTTGGATATTTCGTCTTCATGATGTTTCATCGGTCAAGTTCAACTCTAATCTTAATAATTAATATTTTATAAACAATTACATGTTCGAATGGTAATAAGTTGTAGTTCAAATTTAATGAGAGGAAAAATAAAAAGACGCCAGTTTCTAATCGAGTTATTGCGAAATGTAGAATTTTCTTATCGAATTAATACAAGTGATAACGAAATTCGAGTATAAAAGACTAAATCTTAATGAACTGGTATATACAAATTTTTAGATAAAGTTTCAAATCTTTTGGCAAAGCGATCGTGTATCTCGAATCAATTGGAAATTAGGTATGTTATATATTAGTTTAACAAGAGCATTTGGAAATAAACAAAACCTATTTAACAATAAAGATAAAAATTACAGAAAAGGAAAAGTAAACCCAACGAGACTTGAACTAACGACACCACGGTTTCGAGTTAGCATCCTTAACCGTTAATTGGTCGATATTTCGGAAAAGGGTTGAACGTCTACGCATAGTCATTCATCGGAATAAAAACAATACTAATCAACATTTACAAGTGTGTAAAGTTTCAAGAAAAATCTAGATGAGAATTACGTGAGTTGCCTTTTGTAAGTTAGAAAAAAAAGATATTTGATCGTCGTATCGTCCCCGTTTAATAATAAAAAAAACAAAGAGAAATAAATAAAGAAAGGTGGAGCACATATATATTTTTCTCGCACCTGATTTAACGGCGAAGAAAAACGAAGTATTGCCTCAGGCCAAAGTAGCAGACCCAAAAGTGGTATGAAAGTGGGTGCAACGGGGAAGGGAGGAAGAAAAAGGGTAAAGGAAGCGGAGTTCTGGCACGCAGGACTTCCAACCAGACAGGTAATGCTGCTGACTGAGAAGGCAGGTAGTGGTTGTTGGTTGATAGGTTGAGGGGTAATATCCTAACGCTATAAACGTGCTAAACTTTTTGGCAATCCGTCGTAAACACTAACTTTAATCACGTTTGCACGCAACCTTATGAGAATCCTTTCTTTCAAGAGAGTCAATATATTTTCTTTACGAGTATTTTTCTAAAGAATTGTTCTTCATCAAACTATTTTACAGGTTGTTCAAAAAAAAAACAGCCTATTCAATATTTATACAACACATAATAATTAAATATGAAACGGTAGGGGTTACTCTGATTATTTTCGTCTCGAAGACTTATAAAATAATTCTAAATTTATAGTAAAAAAATTGATATAAAAAAAATAAAGAAACCACACGACCGGGACTTGGAATGAATATGAATGAATGTGCCTACAGGGTGGAATAATTCTAAAACTTAATTGGATCATTTCTACAATAGTAACCGACTAGCAAGCACGATGTGTCCCTCCCTCTTTTCTCCTTTCCTCTCGACGTCTTCTCAGCATCTAAACCATCGTGATCGTCGTCTTCGTCGGAGCACGTTCTCCGTAAGTAAGCCAGCGCCATCGTAATTCGTTCGAATTGCACGTACGCCAAGTTCCGCACACGCTGATCTCTCTCTCTCTCTCTCTCTCACACACACATACACACACATACACAACACTTTCACGTAGACTTATTTTCTCTCTTTCTCTTCCATTACATGTTATTCAATTCCTGAATGAATTCTCATTTCGAAATCACAACTTCATAATCTCAATCTAAATCTGGATTCCCTACAATCGATTTTCATTCAATTACATTTTTTCAAACTTCAAACTCTCCCTCGGCATGTTTTTATAACAGAAGTTTCACTCATTCGTTCAGACATATTCGCCAACTTTTTCTTTCTCATTTTGTCATTCGATTACTGAACATAACTATCATATATTTTTAAATTTTTCCTAATTTGAATACACTATTATAACACGAACGTCAAATAACAAAAGAAAGAAAAAGAAAATGAATGAAGTGGAAAAAATGTAGAATGTGTGTTCTGTTGAAAAAAAAAAAAAAAACAAGAAAAGTAAGAGACCCGAGGTCGCTTAAATTTTCTTTGAAGTCGGCGTAACGCTAAACGCAATGAATAGGTATATATACTTACTTATTTACTTACATACTTACTTACTTACATGCATGCTCGCATGCATATATTTATGTACGAGGTGCGCGAGACGTGCTCGAAATGCCGATAAAGTTTTGCTACAAGAGAGGTGTATAGTCAATGCGGCGAGAAAATTAGGCTTACGTTTCTTTTTTTTTCCTTTTTCTTTCTCCAACATATCTCATTCCAACTCATATACATGCAAGTACAGTAGGACCTCGATTAACCGGTTCGCGTTTATCCGATGTCTAAAATAACACGTTCCCTGCCATGTGTACCGTATCCGATACACACTCAAACAACTCATTTCTACGTCAAATTGTCTAATATGATTTATTAAATATTATTGGGTATACTGTTCTCGGTACATATACAGCATAGAAATGATATTAAGGAATCGGAAAAGTTACATCCGATATTTAAACCAATTTCAACAAACAAAAATATATCTCTTTCCTAGTTGCAATATCAGAAATAAGTTTTCCCATGCGATTTTAAATTAATGACACCCAATGAATAAGAATTTAATATAATATATATAAAACTAAACACATAAATGTACGTGTATTAAAAACCTGATAATTATAGAACATGTTTTCCTATAAACATCCCCATAAATAATTTATAAGATTTTAGTACTTCGACACTCTTAATATTAATCAGTAAACACGTCTCCCGATGCAATCTATAATAATAATAACAATAATAATAATAATAATAATAACAATAATAATAATAATAACAATATTGATATTCAATCAGGTTTTCCATCGTTTTTACCGTCTCGTTATTTTACCCCCGTTAAACTTACGTTGCGACATGTTTACTCTCGGTTGCCTCGTTTTATGGTTATCAAGGTCGTAATTTAGGTTATAGCTTATCGTAGCACTCTTTCTCTTTCTATCTCTACATCTATATATGTATATATATATCTCTCCTTCTTACTATTTTTTCATTAGACTCGATCTGCAGTAACGATATGCTTGTTCAAGGTGTACAGTGAAAGCGACGTTGACTACAACATCGAACGAGACCACCTTTAGAAGATTCGAGTTTCCGATCAATATACACGTATATATAGTAATCGATCCATCGATCTAACAACGCATGCTTAATGTTTGCAAATGTAACCAGTTTAATTTGCTATACTTCATTGATCAGCCGAGCACCCCTACAAGTATTCAAAATAATCAACTTCGATGTGATCAAAAATGATAATCATTTGTAATTATTTAAATGAAATTATTATTATTAAACTTTAAATAATAGTTATAATTTTATAAGTAAATATTGTTTAAATTCTTTCGAATATTCTTGTAGTAGGAATAGTATTAAATGCATTTTCTAATGCAATTTAGAGTCATATAAGGTACAAGTTTTCTAAATAACCAATTTCGATGTCATCAAAAATGATAATCATTTGTAATTATTTAAATTAAATGATTGTTATGAAATTTTAAATAATAGTTAGAATTGTTCAAGTAAATATAGTTTAAATTTTTTCAAATATTCCTGTAATAGGAATAGTATTAAATGCATTTTCTAATGCAATTTAATGTCATATAAGGATCAATTAATTTGTCACCTATGATCCCTGTCTCGTATATTTATTGAAAATTGATACTTTCAGTTGCACGTGGATTTTCATCACTTTTTTGTTCACTTCGCTAATCATGATTGTCAGATGTAAAAACTAGTTATGCTGATCAAATAAATTTTCTAATCGATTTACATATTATCTTTTAACATAGTTACAAGATAATGAAGACGTTTATAAATCTTCAATGAAATATTTAACTGATGAAAGACGAAATATGATTTGACATGAATAGAATCGTCTAACGAATTTCGAGAAGTTGATGACAAATTAATGTAAGAATTTACAATCTTATTAACATAATCGGCTTAAATAAAATATACATAAATATATATATGTACCACACATATACAGGATGTTTTAGTAGTTTAACTACCAATCTACGGAAAAAATGAATAAAAATAAAAAAAAAATAAATAAAAGTTTACTTAATAAGTGTAATAATAATAAATAATAAATGTAAATATCTTGAAAATAAATGATTGAAATGATATGGTCATGCAGGTCATATGAGCTTGAGAAAAAATTCTTTCAACTATTGTATTCTGCAACATTGCAATTTTGTCCTTTGAAGTTTAGGATTTAGTTGACACCATGTATAATTAGTTAACTACGAAGATCTAATTTATTACCAAATAAATCATTTTAGCAATTCTATTAAATTAAAGAAATCTTAAAATCAAATTTGCAGATTATACCTAAACAT
This sequence comes from Mischocyttarus mexicanus, assembly GCA_023678845.1. Lineage (NCBI taxonomy): Eukaryota > Metazoa > Arthropoda > Insecta > Hymenoptera > Vespidae > Mischocyttarus > Mischocyttarus mexicanus. Next base: position 341,944 of record JACGTP010000098.1, on the reverse strand, counting down.
TAATCTTCCAACTTTCTCCACACCTCTCCAACTTAGAGAATTACGGATACTATTTTTTATGATTATTATTTTATGCAATATACATATGAATTGAAAAAAAGAGATAGAGGGTGAGTGATAGATGATGAAGAATACGAGAAAAGGAAGAAAAAAAAAAGGAGGGAAAAAAAAAACAGTGTCCGTCATCTGGCAACACGGTTCAACTATGAAGGTCGGTCAATGGCCAACGATGGCTAACAGACTCGAGAAGAGTAAAAAAAATAAAGAGTAGGAGTGTGTGTGAGAGAGTGAGAGAGAGGAAGAGAGGAAAAGGGGTTGAAAGAAAGAGAAAGGGCGACAAATAACTCGAATGATGATACAAGAATATCGTTACGATCAATTGCTACTCGTGCACTCGACACATTCAACAGCCAGATGGTATATGTCTCATTGCACGTGCATCCGCGAAAAAAAAAACGATGAAGCTAAGAAAGAAAGAAAGAGAAAGAGAGAGAGAGAGAAAGAAAGAAAGTGATGGACGATATACAGCCTGGTGTTTGTCAAATCCTAACGAGATTATATACCGGTTATGCTTGTATGTTGCATTATGCTTGTCAGACATATGTAATATCGGTAAGAATTCTTTTACATATATTACAGAATATAGGAATATAGAAAATTAAATAATATATAAAAAACAATACAAATAAAATATATGAAAGTTAATAAGTATAGGTAATATATAAATCAACGAAATATTAAATAATTAAATTATCTAAAAAAAAGAAAAACATTATTCAATACTTAAATTATAATTAATAATTAATCGTAAATGAAAAAACTGTGGATTAAAATATTATTGATCCGATTGATGTGTCTCGTTGATAAATATTCTTGCTATACTTAATCAACGTTATCTTTTGACGATATTAATAATTACAGAAGCTCGACATATTGTATAATAATTTGATTTTATATTCTTCGTAAAAATGTTATCGTTAGCCTCCTTTTCTAATCTTTAAAGAACGTTTTACATATATATATATATATATACACACACACACACACACACATATGTATACATATAAAATACGAATAAATGTACACACACATTAATCTATTTAATACTAACTACAAGACACGATCATTTATAAGAAGAAGAAAATGAATTAATCAGTTATCTGAGTAATTTGTCACATAAATCATGCGAAAATTGATCGATTAAGAAGAAGAAGAAGAGGGAGAGGAATGGATGAACTTAAATGGAAATGAAAAAATCTAGAAGGAATGATATTGATAGCATTCATTAAACTTATGCTATCTAAAAACGAAATAGAAAAAAAAAGAAAATTTCAAATTAAATTTTATTTAATTATTATAATTTTTATTATTATATTTTTTATATTTATATATTTAAACACAAATATATATATATATATGTAAAAACATTAACGTTAAACGAAATAGGATAATAATACTGATTAAAACTAAACTATTAGGTATAATTAGATAGAAAACGTCCAATTATTCCAATTAATTTATCTTTCAAATGACATAATCAAAATCATACAATTTTAGGCTTATCTTCTTATGGGATACAATTTGAATATCTTTTAGCTAACCGAATAAAATAAATTTAAAAAAAAATAGAAAAAGAGAGCGGAGGTGGGGGCGATGGGAGAGGAGAAGAGAGGTAATTTAGATTATCCAAAAAGATCGAAGATATCGATCGTTTTGAATCTCGATAATACCAAGCTGGTTTTCTTCCTAACTCGATCGAAGGTCATTGACACCAAATTCCATCTTCCATCTCTCTCTCTCTCTCTCTCTCTCTCTTCGTTCATTCTTTCTCTTTCTTTTATATTTCACTCGGCGCATGACGGGGCCTGCACGATTCTATACGTTTGACATAGTTTTTTTTTTCGGAACGGGAATTCAAAGGAGATAAAAGGGACTAATTATGGTCCTACACACTGTCTTCAGCATACTCTTTAGGTTCTTCTTCATCCATTTGAAGTGAAGAAATGATAGCCCTCGGAAACGACTTAATCGTTACGTTTCGAATAATAAGAAATTTTTTTGAAATAGCTGTGAACTAAACTATAGTTAAAGTAACTTAAAATGAAAAAAAAACAAAAATAAAACAATATAAGAATGATGTAAAGTTTAGTTTCTTGTAAGTAAAATAAATATGAAGAAACACGCATGGGTAAGAAGAAGGTTGATATACGTATTAAGAAAAAGTGATTGTTCCGAGTACTCTCATACGTTTATAATTGAATTTAAAATCGAGACACTTTCGCAAGAGTTAACGACCGATCTATGAGATCTATTGCAAAACTAGACGTAGGACAGTTCGAGCTCTTAACGTTTAGACATTTATCTCTCTCTTTCTATCTAACACTTTGTATGCACTCGAGACGAACAGTAAACGTTTAAATAGTATATAGAGTAGAAGAACGAGACAAAGAGAAATTGCTATGGTAAGTAACCTAACAGGATAACGATCTTGTTCTGTTAACAAGATTTTACTTTCTGATCGCATTATTAACTTGAATGAAGAAAAATTCTCCCTAAAAATGTTTATCAAAGTGAACGATATCTTCTTTGCGTAACATGTATTATATTTTATTCAAATAGCGGTTTTAGTAATACATTGAACCCCAGACGAGTATGAATGACGTCTATAACAATAATATAGTATGCAGTATTCTATTTCTCTCTCTCACTCTCTATCTCTTTCTTCCTTATTATTAATGAAATTTAATGCTAAAAAAATATTGAACTGAAAATAGTCGTAGAAGAAACTGTCCAGTAACGGTGCATTGTCTTGGAACCTCTTTACGAATGTTAACTACACACACACACACACACACACATGTACAAGATCTACACTTCTCTCTCTCTCTCTCTTTCTAATACAAAGTTCTCAAGAATGACGGTATCGCTAATAAAGGCTCGTATTCTCGTGTTTATGAGCGCATATACGCGTCTAAGGTTCTCCAAGTGCGAGGTCAAGAGCCACTTAAGAACACTCCGATGCACATCCAACTACTTATTTTCTTTCTCTCTCACTCTCTCACACACAAATACTCGTTCTCCCTCTCTTTCTTTGGCTTGAGATAGATCTCGACAAGAATCTTAATCTCAAGTTTCTGTTCACACTGCGTGAAAGTCCCAGGAGAGACACCCTCCTATCGGTATACTAAAAAGAAAACAAGGGAAGAGGAGGAAAGGAGAATAGTCTGGTACGATGATGGATGAGCATTTCTTGATGGACAGGGTCTCGAGAAGAATGGGATTGCACCCTTTCGCTAAGGAACTGTCTCATTGCTTGATCATAATAATCGTCTATTATGCTCCTCTAAAATAGACTTCCAACCGCAAGTTTATTAATAAAACGTTAGAGACTTATAAGGACAACTCACGTAATTCGGATCTAGATTTTTCTTCAAACTTTACATATATGTAGATGTTGATTAAGTATTATTTATTTCAACAGATGACTATGCACAGATGCTCAACCCTTTCTAAGATATCAGCTGATAACGGTTAACGGTGCTATTTTTCTTAGAAAGAAAAATCTAGATGCGAATTACACGAGATGCCCTCCCTTGTTAATTTAATTTTACGCACGCAACGTTACGTCATGTGGTCTATCATCTCCTAAACTTTTAGAAACTATCTTCTCTGTTATTTCTGATAATAGAATATATTTTAATCTAAAAACAAATTATATATTACATAATTGTAGAGTTATTTAGAACTTGTCTGTAGATGATAAAATAGAAAAGTATCTAAATAGTCTACTCAATATGACTCATCTTCTCTCTCTCTCTCTTTCTCTTTCTCTTTCTATGTACTAGTTATATTGTTAGTAACAACCTACGTTTACAACGACACGCTTTATAAACGTGCCGGATGTCTAGAACGCTAGTCGCAACACTCAATTCTTCGATAAGCATTGTCATCGTTCACAATGAAACGAGTAGTATACTGTTCAATAGAATAGAACGTTCCTAGCAAAATGAAAAATATTTATTAAGAAAAATATAAAAATTATCTTTTTATTTATTTATTTATTTATTTATTTATCTATCTGAAACCACGAAAGTACCACTAAACTTTTATACCCTTCCTCAGCTTACATTTCATATACAATACACATTATTCTATGAACATAAATAATATTTAAACGTGATGTCTTAAAGATGCCAACTGGATGATAAAAAAAAAACCGCAGTTTATCTTTCTTCAAACATTTTTGTCGTCTTTTTTATAGTTCTTCTCTATAACATTACTTCCGCAATAACGCATGTGTATGTTTAAAGCATACCGTAATTTTTTCCTCGAGATCTAAAGTTCAAGACCTGAACTTCTTCTATTTTTATAATCACATATGACTAACACATATATAAACATATATATATATGTGTGTTTGTAAAAACATGTTTTAAAAATGAGCACTCGTAATCCAAAAGTTTTGTAGATTTCAATTGTGTGTGTTAGGATTTAATGAACGATGTCAAAACTGATCACCGGGACACTCTCCTATCATATAAATCTCCAAATAAGAAGATTACAATCAACATATTACACGAGACTACTTCAACTTAAGGTGCAGCCGAAAATTCTAACACACATACGCATACTTACAAACCATACATTCAATAGGTTTCCAATTGAATACAGGATCCCATATGGTGGACACCATAGACGAGAAGCACTAAGCCACACCTTAATTTTTTTCTTCATAGAATTTTGTACGTATTTATCGGATCATAGGTTTCTATTGCTCAATATTAGTATACGTAACATGCAATTTTATACTTATTCGCGTATTTAGATTTTTTCAAATGAAATTTGCATTAAAATTGAATAGGTTGAATTATTCAATAAGTATTCGATATAAGAAAAAGGAAAAATGAATCGTCGTAAGTTTGTTGTTATCTTGACATCGGTAAAAAGCTTATCAACTTGTTTGCTACTTTCCAACAATGATAATACGCGAGTGTATAATGAACTATTAGTAGGACCTAAATGTAGGCAGGTTTTATCTATTTCTCCAAGTACTAACTCGAAATATGACGAGCTTATCTAAAAGATCACACAATCTTTTTCGCAAGTCACACAAAAGGGTATTACAAAGTTGAGTATCTCGAGGCGAGAGATTCCGTTTGAAAAGATAGAAATATGTAAGTTGGTAATCGTGTTAGATGAGAGAACAATGTCATTAATGAAAATTCTTTTACCAAGGAAAAGAATAATCATTGAATTTAGTTAAAGTATAACATTTAAATGTCTCATGTAATATTCGTAAAGAAATGTTTCCAGTGTTAAACAGCACTTTGAGTACACGAGTCGTGCAACGTCTCGGTGACGTCAACTTCGATTACAGCCAAATTCAATGGCAAGGTCTTTGGCCCCGGCCAGATCTCCTGGTGGTATTAAGGTCAAAGACAGCAAGAGCCTTGCCGACTCGTCCGACCACCACCAACCAAGACTGCACCGAGATATATATTCTTCTTCTCTTTACTTCTGAGAAAGAAAGAGAAAGAATGAGAAAGAAAGAGAAAGAAAGAGAAATGTCTGTCTCGTGGTGTCTCGTGCTGTATCGGTTACGATCAATTCATTTGCTAAATTCCGATCGTCCTTGATTACATCGACACAGTTGGATAATATTCCTCCTTCTCCTCCCTGTAGTCCACGGAATTCTTCAAAATTCATACAACTTGTAATGTCGCGTTATGTTAAACAAAAATTTCAAAGATAGCTTATCGGTTGAACTCTAACTGGTAATCCCTTAAACGCATATCAACGACATCATCGACCTTTTCTTTCAAGATCTTGGATAAGAAATGCTAATCCTAATTTTATGCAAGTCCTCGACCGTGTCCGTGACGAATGAATGCCGTGACACAGAGCAACGCGAACGAACTAACGAAAGAGAAACAACAAGAGAACAGAAAGAAGGGATAAAGAAGGAAAAAGAACGTGAAAGAACATTGCAACTTTGTAGAGGGAAAAGGGTAAGGGGATCGGGGAAAGAGTAAAGAAAAGGAGAGTGGGAGAGTCGGGTCTTTCGTCAGATAATTCTCCTGGTCAGGGTTAACACGGCGTGGGCGCGAAAGGAACGAGATAAATCATTGACATGCGCTTACAGCACTGAACGCCGCGCTTGTTTACCCGCCTACGGATATTAACGATCGTTTCTAATCCATCGTCTTGGACTAAAACCAGCCAGACACTTTCGCGATCTTCCAACACACACCCCTCATCGCTATCACTGATCTACACAAAGGAAAAAATCAACCGGTGATGAGGGATTCAACGGAGATAGCGATTCCTCTAAAAGAGAAGGAAATGGAACTTATACAGGATCTCTAAGAATAAATTCTGTATATTCGTCCTATTTGTTTTTTTTATATTTTCTATTCAAAACTGTTTAGTTTCTTACCGATATCAATCAAATTTGTTTAAGTATCTAATCCTGTATTATAATTGAAAACCAAAACCAACAATATTTCCTTCTAATTATTGTAAAACACCCTGTATATATTTGATCGTTTATTGTAATATAATAAACGTTATCTCTTCTTCCTTTTTGTACCCCATCCCTCATATCTATCAGCGATCTTTAGGGAAAAAAATATGAAATGGAGCTGAGGAATAGGGTGTGAGATTTGATTCCTCTAAAATAGGAATTGTGCATATATACTCGATCGTTTATTGGAGTATAAGCGTCACGAATCTTGATAGGGCTTTTGCACCTGTAATAACAAGTCCAGGAGATCGCGTGGGTTGAACTACAGATAGTATAAAGTAAATGTGTATGTATGTATATATATATATATATGTGTACGGGGAGAAAGAGAAAGAGATAGGTATTAGTAGTTGTGATCTTCGATCGATATGTTAAACCTATCTCTTTGTCGGATTAATCCTGTTCCTTTAGAGTATCCCTCCTTTTAGCGACGACGTCGAGATAAACAGAAACTTGCTAAGCACGGTGAAAGTGATCGTAATTTTTGTCCGTTTATTTTTTTTCTTTACCTTTTTTTTGTTTTAAAAATACCTTCAAGTCGATAAAAATAAAATGTAAGCTTTAATCTTTTTTCCATGTTGGTATTTTAATTTCAATCGATTCCGTATAATCCAATTTTGTTTAATTGTACTTGAACGACAAAAAAGTATCGAATACACTAACCATACAATCCTCTATTAAGTAATATTATGAAGTATGATTCAAAGGAGACATTAAATCAAATGATTTAAAAATGAAAATACCAACTAATAGATAACTCGTTCACCACACGCACGCACGCATGCAAAGAAAAAGAAAGAGAAACAGAACTTTAGGTATTTTTAAGATACGATATCATTGATCATAAATACACATAAATCTTAAAATAATCTAAACACTGTGAAAGAAAATTTCTATTTAATAGATCACACTCTTATAGTAATGTGAAGTTTCTACCAACAAGGTTTCTAACCCGATTCCAAGTTTACGTTAACGTTCGTTTTAATATCCTCTCTCTCTCTCTCTCTCTCTTTTTCTTTTTCAATCATTCTTTCTCGTTTTCTCTTTTTTATACTTTTTTTTCACTTCCTCAAAACGCGGCGACATTTCTTACGTCAAACTATAATTCAAGTCTCATTTTCTCTTATTCAAGGCTCATTTTCCATCCACGCCCCAACTTAAACCAGGAACTGAACTACCTGCTTCTTCAGCAGCACCAGTAACACTCTACCAACAGCAGCAAAAGCAACCGCAGCATTTGAAATGCCTTAGGCATTTACGATATGACATATTTCTTAGATAAATGCCACTTAGGAACATCTAATCAATAAATATTATTAAACTGACTTTTGTGCTTACTGTGCAATTTATGTTAATACATATATTAACAAATATCGTCTCATGTTCTCATTTAATTTATTTCAAACATACGATTATCTTATGTTTTTTCTTTTGTAATTAACTTTTAAGAAAATACATTTTTAAAGAAAAATATTTAATTATTTTAAAGAATTATAATATATTTTTGTAAATATAATTACAAAAAAAACAATTAAAAATAATAAAATAATAAATGTAAATCTATCGAACAGTAATAAATCACGTGTAATTCATTTTATCGTTAACTTATGGTTTATTTATTATTTAAATGGAATCCCTACTTCGACATGAATAAATATAAACGCATACGTGAATATTCTTTTTATTTGTTATATTGTTTTTTGAGTTTGAAATAAGATAAATGCACGAGATAAATCGTTTTGAGTCAAGGTGATATTCCTATCGATGATCGAGAATTTACATATGATATAATGAAATTAAAAGAATTCTAAAAGGCATCTGCTCGAACTAGTTAGGTTTGATATACCATAAGTGGCAGCTCGTGAACGACGATTACTAGAGCTGATAAAATACACGCTTAAACGCGTATCGCGTGGAAATAAAATCACTTCGACACTTACACAGAGATAAAAATTTTATTTCTTTTTTTTTCTTCTTCGATCGAACAAGTTTCAGAGGACACATCCTAACTTTTGTGTATCTGTGTAAAAATGAAATACGATATACCAGGAATAGAAGTATGAAACTAGAAATTCTCTGAGCAATCAGTTTAGGAACCGAAAGACCACTTCTGCAGCTAACGAAGATTTTCAACACACAACAATCCAAATTACCAACACCAGTATATTTTTCTATAACCTTAAACACGTCAAACTTTGTGCCTATGAACTACGATTAGCCGACAGCATTGATTTTCTGTTATCATTTGAAGAAAATTGCTACAGAATGGCATTGAATGCTTGTCGAAGCTTACGGTGAACATTATGGTTTCATATTTCTACACCTGGTACCCATGAATTATTTATTTCGACGGTATTTCGTATTAGAGACAATTGCAGTTTAGTTTATTTTAGTGCGATAAAATTAAACTCGAAAATGACTTGCAGTATTTCTGAAACATCTTGTAGATATTTAAGAGGAAGGAGTAGAAAGCTGAGAGAGCTGTGAAAGACTCGTATAAGAGATGTAGTCTACCTACGCTCGTATATACTTACGAGCTTCGTTAGTTCGTTAGTACGTGCGTGCTAACGCGTTACAAATGCAAGCCTATAGAAATCGTTCTTGCACTCCTTCTTATTCTGAAAAAGATACGAGAAGGAGAAGAACAAGAAGAAGAAGAAGAAGAAGAAGAAGAAGAAGGAGTAAGCAGCAAATACAGAAAACACGCCAAGTATAATAGTTAATGCACAGTATGTATACACGTATTTAGGTATACCTTATTGTTAGACCTACCAACTATAATTCCTAACCAGCCAGCTACCTCAAAAACAATGTTGGAAAATAAGTTGAACAAGAATGACGAGCTTTAGTTCGAAAAACAACCTACTCCTTTTCAAATAAATCTTTCACGGTATTAGATTTCTTACAGAAAATAAACTATAGGATTCCTAACCCTGTCAATATGTACTTATACTGTTTTTAACAAAATAAGAGTTATGCTAACTATGTCCATGAACAAATTTATGCATTGAATCTTAAATCAATTTTCAAATTTTACTATTTTTTAAATTCAAGACTATTTCTATTTTTATTCTATTATTTAAATATATTATAATTATCTAATTTGATTTGATGATACAGTTTCGTATTTAACAACTTGCATAATACATCGTAATATACAAAATAACTTTTTCCGTTTCACTTCATCGATGAACTTCCTACTTATCAGGATTGTTTTTACGAGATACAAAATATGTGAGAGTGAAAGAAAAAGAGAGTAAGAGAGTGAGAGAGTATAGAAAAGATGTAATAATGAACACTATCATCTTCTTTTTCTTCTTATTATTATTTTTATTCATCTTATTCTTCACTGAGATTCATCTGATAGTTATCATCGTGGGAGATGATAATTACTCCCTGCGGTACTATTAATTAGCAAACTAATTGTCCTAGCCCATAGTTGGATATCTATACCTAAGTTAAGAAAGGAAAAAAAAAGAAAAAAAAAATAAGTAACACTAATTGCTCATGGCAAAATCATCAGGAAATTTCTTTTTTCCTTCTATATTTTTTTCTTCTTATGGGATGGGGTTTCTAACGAACCTCCTATGAAATACTTTTTCTTCTTCTACTCCTTCTATCTTCTTCTTATTTTATATGATGAGTCTTGGAATAAAGTTCGTTCACTTATTAGACTTAGTCTGTACCTAGGTCTTATCATGGTGTAATTATGGTGAGTACATAGGTGTCTAATCACGTTATTAATTTGTTAATCAATTCTAATGATTATCGTCGTTAAGAATTTCCTCCAATTTCGTATCATCATCATTATTATAAACACACATAAGACTAATAACTAAAGCACTTATAATATATTTAAATAATAGAATTTTAGAAAAGGATATATATCAAACAGTGAAATTCCTTATCGTGTAACTTGAAGATTACACGAGTTAAATATACAAAAAAGAGACAATATTTTTATTGTAAAGTTATTTTCCTATGCTCATAACGTACTAAGTTTAACGCAAACCGTTACGTTTTCAATCATCTTCACCTGCTAACTGTCAATGTAATATTACCACACATATGTATGATTAAGATAAACTTGCAGTAGAAATCAACAAAGCAGCTAACGTGATGTGGCATCTTACTGTCATCGGGGAACTTAGCATAGTAATTTAAAAGTATGTATCTAATAAGTTTTTCTTTTCTTTTTCGGTACACGCAACACTCTTCTAACTGTGTTATTATAAGAACCGGTAAAAAGGAAAAAGAAAACACAAAACAAAAAGAAATAAAAAAGGAATTCGAAATACATATCGGATCACGTTGTTCCAACATTCAATTCGAACGAAGAAAACAGGAATTGAAAGTGTGCCAAGGCTGTATTTTATAACACATTGTTGACCAGATATATTATATGTTAAAAGTAATTTGTTTTATTATGTAATTCATACTTTTTTTTATTTTCAATTTATATTTTCCAGAACAACTAATTTTACAATCTGAACCAATAATAACAACCTACCCCGTATTTTTCTAATCCACTCATTGCAATGCTATTTTAGATCAAATAATATTTATTTAATATACGAAAAAAGGTAAATCTTCGTTATTTCGTAAGACTTACCTCTCAATCCAGTAATATACTGATCGAGTAGTCATCTTTGATGTTGGAATACGTAACAAGGTAGAAAAATAGGACAGCAGACTTATTTCCCAATTGCGTTGATACATCTCTCTTCCAAATTAAAAAACCAAAAAACTGGGAGAAAAAAAAGAGAGAACTCGAAAATAAGCACTGAAAATTTCCTTTTACACACTGGAATATTTTCTCTTCTCTCTTACATTTACGTATATAACCGTAGGTAACGGGTTCTTAAAAACGATCTTCAATTATACCCAAAGAAAATATGGAAATGTCTTTCTGTATTTCTAAATCACGAAGGATAGAAATGAAAAGAAATAAGACTTGTAATCTAAAGAAAAAGAAGAAAAAATAGATAAAGAAGGTGGAAAACTTTCTCGCGGAAAGTCTCGAGCACGTGTTCGATCTTCTGGTCCGGTTTGATTGGTCGGTACGATGATGTACTAGCAATCTCGTGTGTTAACTTTTAACGCAGTGATTTTTAACTTTTTCAAAGTCAGTAAACATCAATAAATCTCTAATAATAAGATCATAAAATTAGCAAGAAAATTTGAATCTTATTTTTATTGGAAATAAAAAAGCATAGAGTAGTAATTTCCAAGATATGCCATAACTATCTGGTATGTAAAGAAAAACACTACATAATACATAACTTATTTAATACTATGTGATAAAATATATAATCTATTGAATTACCATACGAGACATAATTTTAAAACTATACCTGATCGATTGAAAACTATTGACATTCCTAGTAACAAGCGATTCAAACATTCCTAACAAAAGGTTCAACGTTTTTAGGTATTAAAAAATGTGTTGGGCCAGTGTAAGAGGGCAAAGAGAACGACGAAATTTGTTGCCGATGTTTTAGGAAATAGGGAGAAGGAGGGTGAGAGGGAGGAGGGGGTGATCACGGGCTGATCATGGGCCGATCATGGGGTGAGGCAGGATGATAGGGAGTAACCGATGAGAAGAAAAAGATGAGAGTCCGAGTATCTGCAAAAACTCGCCCGGGCAGAAGACAAAAGAGGAGAGGAGAGGAGAGAAAGAGGAAGAGGATGGGATGTGCTGTTGTGTATTTGTAAAGCTTCTCGATCGAGTCCTTTTTGATCTTCTTCGATCGACGAAATAGTCTTTCAGGAGGTACTTCAACTTGCCTTATCGGTAGTTGAAAACTTAGAGGTGGTGGATCATGAAAAAAAAGAAGAAGAAGAAGAAAGAAAGAAAACAAGGAGAAGGAAGAAGAGAAAAGGTGGTGTGGTGTGGTAGGTTTTTAGAAAGAGTTCTGTACGAGAGTGATAGAGACAGATTCATTGGGGTAACATGAAAGAGAAACACGATAAGTGTATGATCATTATAATGATGACAACGATGATGATGATAATTATCGATGATTGGTTTATATTCTTGAAGAACTTTATAAGAGAAACATATACAAATAAATGTATAGAAAAGAAAAGCTAGTAAGAGTAAGAAAGACGAAGATATGTATATGGGCGATGAAGAAATATGAATAACGTTAGTTCCTCTTTCGCAAGAGTAAAAAAGTATCAAAAAGAGAGGAAGAAGATTGGAGTAAAAGAATGAGAGTACTCCAGAGAGATGAGGGGTAGAAGAGGGGGAAAGGGAAAGAAGAGGAAAGGGAAAGAGTGAGGTCAAAGGAACGGGGGGCAAGGGTCACATACCATTCGAAAGACTCCTCCTCGGCGCGTTTCGATCGCGGTTTGCACACGAGTATTAAAACTTGAATCGAATATAGGAACGATTAGTCCCGCTAAAGGCTAAGCTTGATTTCTCTCTGAGAAAAAAAAAATTAAAAATGGTCAAAAAAATAATGAAAGAAAAGGATAGAGGGAAAGAAAGAGAGAGAGAGAGACAGACAGAGAGATGAATAAAATAAAAAAGGGCCATGCCACGAGGCTTAATAAGCTAGCACGCACATTATATTATATGAATCGTCCGTGTTTAGACACTACCGGCGACAAGTGATTAGAGTATGGTCTTATCAGCGTGAGCGTGCACGGGGTACTGAACCACGGAACGGTGCCGGCCCCTCTTCCTCGTATTTCCTCACCAGTGGAGGGACAGACAGGTGCCCCAGCTTCTGTCTCTGTTAGTTCACTCGCTTACTCACTCTTTCTATCTTTCTTTCTTTCTTGCTCACTCAGTTACTCCTTCCATACCACCTTCTCCTTCTTCTGCTTCTTCTTACTCCTTCCTTTACTTACTTCTCAAGCATTACGATTCAGTCCACTGACTTAACGACCTAGGGCCAGACCAACTACGCTTTCCCCTTTTCGGCTTTCTTATCCTCCTCCTCCTCCTCCTCCTACTTCATCTTCTTCTTCTTCTTCTTCTTCTTCCTCCTATACTGATTACCGGGATTAATACCTGTCTGATGGTAGACATTCTTAGTACAGGTGTACTGCATACTCACTTTTTAGTCAAATCTTTATTAAATGAAGAGTTAAGGTCTTAGGTCTTCGGATAAGTTACGTTCTATAGTTACTTATTTCTATTTGTTTAATGGTTGATAGTTTCATTACAACTGTTCGAATTCACGTTTTTTAAGTTTGATCTATGGAATCAAAGTAGTTTAGGTTTAAAGGATTTGTCCTTGTTATATTATAAAATAGTGGAATTTGGGATATTTTAGATCTAAATAAAAAAAAAGGGATATAGTGTTTAGTTTATTTCATGAATTTGTTAAGACTGCATGGTATTCTATTTAAATTGGTTTATTAATAATATTGATTTTTGTGATGCCAGGTACGGTAAAAAAAAAATTAATTCTTAATTAGAATATTTTTAGTAAAGAATATTGTAAAATTCTTGTATTAAAAATATTTGTTAATTTAACCAATACAAGATATAATAAAAAGATATTGTAAAAATGGGGTATAAAATAGAATTTAAAAAACGAAAGTTATCCACTGAGCATGCGTACGCCACTCGTACGAATGTACACGACAAAGGCCGAACTATTACGAGCGAGCACGAAAAAGTGAATGTGTCAAAGTGAGAGAGATAGAGAATAGAGAATAGAAACATGGCGTCAGCTGTCAGTTTTGTTACGAGACGAGCTGTTCCATTCTCGCGAAATTATCGATATGTCGTGCGTACGTATAACTCGTGGCGTGGTGGTGACGATAGCCTTAAAAAGCTGAGAACCGGGATTGGGATACTTGCAGCAGGTTCACTAATACTTATTCTGACGGAAAAATACTCAAGAATCAATGTGGTGCACGCCTTGAAATCACGAAAGGTGCGTTAGTACAGTCCACTTTAAAAATTGTATTATATATAAATATATAGATATATAATAAATAATTTATATATATACATTATATATAGATTTCTCGATATTTCGATATCTCGATATTTCGATATCTCGATATCTGTCAAATCAAAGTCTTGATATATAACCTTAGAGTAATGTTAGTAAGTTTTCTTGAAATATAGGTTATGTTTTGATTGCAAAGAATGTTTATTTTTTTATCGTTAGTAAGTTTTCTTGAAATATAGGTCATGTTTTGGTTGTAAAGAATGTTTTTTTATCGTTTGTTATTTATTTTCAGACTGATGAAAATGTTTTGATTTTAATTTGACACTCTGGAGAGATTTTCTAAAACTGTAAATGAATTTTTTTAAATTGTGCCTTGATAAACTATAGTGATTTATTGTTTCTGCAATATTAATATTTTTTAGAACATTGATCGATAGTATACGAGTTAGAATAAAATTTAGTTATTGATATCATAATAGAATATTGAACTTAAGAAATAAGAAAACTTTGATTTTGAATATTTTTCTAAATGCGTGGAAAAAAAACAAAAAGAATAAGAAGAGAGATAAAGAATACTTGGCACATATGGTGTATTTCCTTATAAATTCAATGATTATCATCTAACTCGCATAACTTAGGAAACACAATAATGATAAGAAGACTATTCAACCTCGAAAACTTTTTTTATAACCTCCAGCTATTTGTCACCATAATCTACTAAGAACATTTCCCTCAAAATTGCTTATCTTCTTTCTCTCTTTTTCTTATTGTTTAGTAAATCATACAGAGAAAAGAGGACATACAAGTTTTAGTTATGCGACATGTTTACTAATCTATGCACACGCATACTGGATCTACAAATATATTTATATGAACATAAATATTAATTCTTTAAATATATATATTTGTTTATTTATTTAAATATATTATTCCTGAAACGCATACGTAACACGCATATGAGTAAACGTATATTAGGTTGTTTCAAAATTTTTAATAAATTAAATTAAATTAAAAAAATTGCATGATCCTATGTAGTCTCATCAATATATTATGTAAATTTTTGATAAATTGTATATATTTAATATGTAATTCTTTCTTAGTCATTTGTTATCTTATATGCGTGGGTAGTTGCAACATGGTAAGGACGATTGGTATCAGAAAAATAGAAAGAAAGATGCATGATTATTTTTAAGTACAGCAAAGACAGTAACATTACTCTGAATATTAATACATACATTGGTATGTATATATTTAAGTATATATATATATATATATATGCATTAGAATGAGTAATGAACATATAATATAAATTTGATCTATTCTAAACTCGCTTGACTAGTTGTGTCGAAAAACGTTGACGTTATTATATCTCTTTATGTACATATACTCTCTTACATATATTCTACAAACGTATATTACGTTTTATTTACATTCTAACAGACTTATTGGCCTTGTGATAAGAATATGTATAAATGTATGTATATATATATATAGAGAAATAAATGAATATATGATGAAGAGAATATAAATGAAGAATTTTGTTCTAAATGAGAAGAACAAGAATTGAGAAATGTAAGAGATTAAAATTTAATATTTATTTATGACATAAAGCATAATTTATCTAAACCTCATTTTTCCTATTAAAAATTAGTTTGACATATGAACGATATGAAAATTTGCAATTAACTATTCGCGTTCAATTAGAATTTTTCTACTTAGATATTATCGAATTAAAAAAATTTTCCTTATTATTCTTATCCGTTGAATTTGTTTATCTTCTTATATGTACTTTCAAGTTTAATTTATTATCCAGAAAATAGATGCGCGAAAAACGATTAAAGTCGGAATAGCAATATTCGAGAAGAGTTTTTTTTCGATCGTTTCTCAATCGATGAATTTAATACCGGCGTGTTACAACTTCATCGTATACTTGAACATATTATCTCTCATATGGTAGATTATCGAGGATATTTATCACGGCTTCTTTGAAATATTATGGAATATTTCCAAGTTGAAGGGTATCATCGATTTCAAATGTTATTAACAATAACAGAAAAAAAAAGAAGTTAAGAAAGTAAAAAATTAAAAATCATACGTTCCAAGATCGTTTTTTTACAAAACTTATAATCATTTGCAAAAGTATAAACATCCTAAAGGAATAATCCAAGTAATAGATAAAGATAGAGATAGATACAAACGGAAACGTCTAAGCGTTACCATGATAAAGATTTAAACATTGCCTTGGCCATTTTAACCGGACGTATATACACACACGCGTGCACAATAATAATAACAAAAACAAGAAGAGAAAAAATTTAACAGATAAAATAAAATCAAATAAAATGAATATAAAATTGGAAATGCAGTAGATCCCCAGATGGAAATGCATAATCCGGTGTACCTGGATCATATACATAAATATATACATACACGTTGCTAGTTATTTTATATAATGTTCGCAATCTATGGGAATTGTAGTTGATCATGATCGAACGATCAAGCTCAGATTTTCATGTACGATAGGAAAAAGGGGTTGAGATTACAGTACCGACAAAGACTATCTTTCGATAAAAGCTAGAAAAAGAAAAAAAAAAAATTATGAAATATCAAGATCAAGGATGGAGAGATCGAAGGTATAATAAATCATGAAAAGAAACGTCAAATTATATCATCCAGAGTGGTAGGCATGAAGCAATCGATATAATTTCTGTCTATATTGTATATAAAATATGCTACAATGTTTTTTTTTTATCTTTTTTTTTTACGACGGATTAAACACATCAGTTACAATCTAGTAATACCATAATCGATTGGTTATGGGTGTATAGATAAATATGTGCAGTGACAGAGATCTAAGATCTTCGAACAAATCGTAGCACAAAATACTTAAGTTAAGATCTACAATTATCTTTAATGAACGTCTTCCGTCATTGGTAACTATAGGAAAATCTTCTTATCGTAAATTGCATACTTATATATAGGGTGTTCTAAGGTTTACCGGACAAACAACAGAAGCATATTTTATAATACAAATGGAAATAAAAATAAAATATTATTTGTGTCGTATATTTTGTTTATTTCTTTTTTTATTTTAATGTTCAATAGTTAAAAGTGTTGTTGACAAATTCTAGATCCATGTGTAATACTTGTAAAAGAAAATAATTTATAAGTGATCAATTAGGTAAATTGATTTTTAAGTCACCCTGTATAATTTTCCAACACGTGTCGTTGACGATAGAAAATTAAAAAAACATTGAGATAATGAGGTTAGATCGTCTATAGATAATGTATGTATATATCATAATAAGCTACGTAACATATGTAGATAAAAAGTATATGTGTATAGTTTTTGATTAAATTATATGTGGACAAATCTGAAAATCTAGTTTCGAGAAAAACAGGAAATTACGTTAAAAAGAAAAATTGAATATTTTTCAAAAAGTATTTGAAAGTTTAATTTACATAAATGAACTTTCACTCGTGAAATAAATGGACTTTGACGTTTGGTAATTAATTATGTTTTATGTTTTATGTAATTTAGTATAAATGGCATAGGTAGTTGAATTTATTATATCTTCTATCTTCTGTCTAAATATATATCAAAATGAATGTTTGTATGTTTAAAAAATAAATAAAAGAAGAGAGCGGTGTCACTTGCCAAAATGTAGTAGATTATGCATTATTGTGAAATAAATCTAAACCTTTTCAGTTCTATGGATACAGCGAAAGTTAGTCGTGTAAATTATGAATACGTCCGGTTCAAAAAAAAATTATGCAACGTTACGATTACCTATTAGATTTTTTTATTAAAAATTATTCATATCTATGTTTGAAACTAAACCTACCAACGTGTGATCAAATGAAAGGTTCAAAATTATGGTTAGCTTACTACTTTAGATTTACTTTATCCTTATATCCAATACTGCATATCCATATCCATAACTGCAGGTATCCACACTAACTCACATATGCATATTACTCGCATAGAAAGAAAACACTCACACGCGAATACGCGACGCGAAATAAATGACATACTGTAACTAATATCCTTGTTATTCCTTCCGACACTCGAAGAAGACTAACGATTATTATGAGAATAAGCTACGAATATAATCGACAAATACCGAACATACACGAAGGTCAATATCAAATCTAATGACAAATCTAAATGACAATGTTCGGTTGTCGACACCGGCCGAAGAGCGACGGAGAGAGACGAACATAAACAAAACATTGAACGATCAACTAAGCCGGTAATTAAGGAATGTTTTTCTGTGAATTTCATATATAACGAATTTCCTAGAATTCATCGAGAGATGTAAACACAACCTATGCTTTTGTATCGCTTACTTACTTTTCTTACCAGTGACCTATATTTTGACCTATACTTTAAATTAAATTAATTATATTTAATTAATTTAAAACGAAAAAGAAAAGAAAAATGTAGTAAAAGTAGTTAGGTTGTACAATACATTATGCGTTATTACGAGACATGGTCCAGCATTATCAGCTCGCATTACGTATGCAGAGGCATGTTTGACGAGCAGCTAAGGTAACTAATGGGTTGGATCCTCCTACTAGCAACCCCATACGATGTAACTCCCATCGACACTGTCTACAACAAGCTTCTCTTCTCCCGAGGCCACTTTTCGACTCTCATGGGGGCCTCTTTCGGACCCCCATTATGCTAACCTCGAGACTACGAAGAAGTGACTGATGTTAGTGAGAGAGTGAGAGAAATAAAAGGTTCTTGGGCCACGCTTCGGCACACCATCACTTTCGTACCTTCGATAATTCCAACGCGAGAGAGTGATCGATCGTTTGAGTACACCTTCTTTTCTTACCTATTATCGAGGATAAACGATAAATCAGATTCTTAAATATAATCTTACATTATTATTCTTTTAAAGTATGTTGTTTGTATGTGTGACTCAGGAAGGTATTTCAATAATTAACGTTCAATATCTGTTATAATTCATACATTATTTATTTGTAAAAATATCTATTGAACCAGTTAACTATGTTTGATGTGTATACGCATCATGGAGAAGTAGAAAAAAATATAATAAAATTGAACAAAATAAGTAATAAAAAAAAAATTTAATAAAATACATACATTTTTTTAATGCAATATTTTAACAGTGATATTTACTCTGTGCTTGACGACTATACTCGTCATCGATCGATTTTCGTGACACAGTTAACTGGTTAAATTACATTATTTTATATCAATTTTCAATTACAAAAGATAATAAACTACATTTATATCATATTTTTAAATCTAATTATTTCCATTTTTTTGGATAGAAAATAAGTTTAAGTAAAAGTCATTCTATATATCAAGGGTTATAATTTTCGTCCAATGTAAGGTTGTAGTGTATTCAAAGATTCTCTGCATACTTTATTTCATAAGCAATAGATACAATATCTTCGAGATCCTTATCGTCCATCATCAGCAAACGATCTCGAATAGTTTTGTTTTTTAGTCCAACAATAAATTGCTTTCTTAGCATTTTATTTGTATCATCGCCAAGATCACATAACTCAGCGAGAATTTCAAGAGCAAAATAAAAATCTCTTATAGATTCGTTCTCCATTTGAAGTCTGGTAAAAAGCTTAAGTATAAGTGCATAATTGTCAGGAATATCATTGTAAGTATTTCGTAAAATTGATACAATTTCTTCGTATGATAAAGTCTTTGGATTGATAGGATACGTTTGGTTACTGAGGTTGTGAAAAACGTGATATTCGAGCTTAGTAATTAAGAAACGAGCTTTGTCAGCTTCGCGTAACATTAGGCGATTGACCACTTTATTAAATTGAATTTCCCATTGATCAAACAGTACTATTTTTGGTTCGAACGGAAAAAGCATAAAATAACTTGTTCCAACAAATGAATTCGTATTTATAATTGACATAGACATTGCACCGATTATTTATAATTAAAACAATTTGCAATGTTTTTTACTCTTTTTCAGATCCTTGATTTAATTTTAACCAACGAACACTAAACGCTATCTTCTTAATCGTAGGTTAACACTTTCAATCGTAGGTTGAAACTTTCTTCGTATTCAATAAATTAATCGTTTATGCAATATAGAGGTATTTAATCGGTATAGTTTCTCTATAATTATTATTAAAATAATGTATTTTTGTGATTAACACATTGCACGTTGCACTGTTACAATGATGAACTGTTGCACACGTGCACTGTCGCACTATTGCACTTGATGAATTTGAGGTTAAAGTCACTATTTGGAAACAAAGGATCCAAGTTTGGTAGACTGTCTACGAAAGCTATGAGAGTACTGTTGTAGAACATTTTCCGAAGGGCTCGCTTATAGAACTACATGTTTAGAGTAGTGGTGGAAAAATAAATATCTTACTATGATTTATTCGATATTTTATAACCTTGAAAATAGATATGTATTTATTGTGTTTATTTCTTATTATTTTATTATCTATAAGAAGATAAAGGACGTTTTATACTTTTAGAATCCTGATAATATGTGTCCCATTGATGTACAGACGAACAAACGGTCGGAGAAATTGTTTTTTTTTTCTTTTTGGGTAAAGAATAAGCTTTATTAAAAATTACTCCAGGTTTCTTCAGTCATATTCGTCAAATTCAAGGTCGTCGTGAAATTCTTCAGACTCCATTTGTTCAGCAATAGATACAACATCTTCGAGATCCTTATTGTCCGTCAACAGCAAATGACATCGAATATTTTTGTTTCTTAGGCCCGCAATAAATTGAATTCTTATATTCCTAGTTCTACTAAAGCCAAAATTACATAACCCGGCGAGAATTTGAAGAGCAACATAATAAATTCTTACACATTCATCTTCTTTTTGAAGTCTGGTAGAAAAATTAACCAAAAGTATAGGATGGTCAGGAACCTCTCTGTAAACACATCCCAAAATAGATACAATGTCCTCGTATGAGAAAATCATTAGATTGACAGGATATGTTTTTTCTATGAGCTTGTCCCAAACACAAGATTCAACCATATTAAATAAGAAACGAATTTTTTCATCTTCTGGAAACTCCATCAGATCCATCAGATAAGAGAATTGAATTTCCCAACGATCAAACGGTACTATATTTGGTTTATACCGCATAATCCAATAAAGAGCTTCGTCAACGAAAGGTTCTATATCTAATTCATTTGACATAAACATTGTACCGATTATTTATAATTAAAACAACTTGCAATGTTTTTTTTTCTCTTTTTCAGATCCTTGATTTAATTTTAACCAACGAACACTAAACGCTATCTTCTTAATCGTAGGTTAACACTTTCAATCGTAGGTTAAAACTTTCTTCGTATTCAATAAATTAATCGTTTATGCAATATAGAATTATTTAATCGGTATACTTTCTTTATAATTATTATTAAAATAATGTATCTTTGTTATTAACACGTTGCACGTTGCACGTTGCACTGTTTAACTCTTGCACTGTTACAATGATGAACTGTTGCACTCGTGCACTGTCGCACTATTGAACTTGATGAATTTTAGGTTAAAGTCCCTATTTGGAAACTAAGGATCGAAGTTTGATAGACTCTCTACGAAAGCTAGGAGAATACTTATGGAGAAAATTTTCCGAAGGGCTCTTTTATAGTACTACAGGCTTAGAGTGGGGATGAAAAAATGAATATTTTACTATGATCTATTCGATATTTTCAAACCTTGAAAATAGAAACGCATCTGTTGTGTATATTTCTTATTATTCTATTATCTACAAGAAGATAAAGGACGCTGTATACTTTTAGAACCCTAATAAAATATATCCCATTGATGTATAGACGAACAAACGGTCGGAGAAAGTGTTTTTTTATTTTTTTTTGGGTAAAGTATAAGCTGAATTAAAAGTCAATCCAAGTTTCTCCGGTTATATTAGTCAAATTCAAGGTTTTTGGATGATTCTTCAAGTTGCATTTGTTCAGCAGTAGATATAATATCTTCGAGATTCTTATCGTCCATCTTTTTCAAACGATCTCGAATATTTTTGTTCATTAGGCCCATAATAAATTGCGTTCTTATTATTTTATCTGTACCATCGCGAAAATTACATAACTCAGCGAGAATTCGAAGAGAAAAATAAAAATCTCGTATAGATTCGTTCTTCACTTGAAGTCTGGTAAAAAGATTAAATATATGTGCATAATTCTCAGAAATATTATTGTACTTATTTCGCATAATTGATGCAATGTCTTCGTATGTTAAAGTCATTGGATTGATAGGATTTGTTTGGCTTATGAGCCTGTCCAAAATATAAGTTTCCATTATATTTAATAAGAAATGAATTTTCTTATCAAATGGAAGATGTATCTGATCGACCACATTATTCAATAGAAATTCCCAACGATCAAACGGTACTTTATTTGATCTTAACTGCATAAGCCTACAAAAATATGCTCCAAGGTAAGTCTCTAGATCTAATTCATCTGACATAAACATTGTACCGATTATTTATAACTAAAACAATTTGCAATGTTTTTTTTTCTCTCTTTCAGATTCTTGATTTAACTTTAACCAACGAGCATTAAACGTTATCTGCTTAATCGTGTGTTAATACTTTTAATCGTAGGTTAAAACTTTCCTCTTATTTAATAAATTAATCGTTTATGCAATATAGAGGTATTCAATCGGTATACTTTCTCTATAATTATTATTAAAATAATGTATCTTTGTGATTAACACGTTGCACGTTACACTGTCGCACTATTACACTTGATGAATTTTATGTTAATGTCACTATTTCAAAACAATTGATCGAAGTTTGGTAGATTTTCTACGAAAGCTAGGAGAATACTTATGGAGAAAATTTTCCGGAGGGCTCTTTTATAGTACTACAGGTTTAAAGTGGGGATGGAAAAATAAATATCTTACTATGATTTATTCGATATTTTAAAACCTTGAAAATAGATGCGCATCTATTGTGTTTATTTCTTATTATTCTATTATCTATAAGAAGATAAATGATGCTTTATACTTTTAGAACCCTAATAAAATATGTCACATTGATGTATAGATGAAAAAACGGTCGGAGAAAATGTTTTTTTTTTTTTTTTTGGGTAAAGAATAAGCTGAATTAAATGTCACTCCAAGTTTCTCGGGTTATATTGGTCAAATTCAAGATTGTTGTATGATTCTTCAAGCTGCATTTGTTCAGCAGTAGATACAATATCTTCGAGATTCTTAGTTTTCATCTTTTCCACACGATATTGAATATTTTCGTTTATTAGGCCCTTAATAAATTGCTTTCTTATCATTTTATTTTTATCTTTGCCAAAATTACATAACTCAGCGATAATTCGAAGAACATTATAAAAATCTCTTATAGATTCGTTCTCCATTTGAAGTCTAGTGATAAAATTAAACGTAGATTTAGGATGGTCAGGAACATTATTGTAAACCCTTCGTAATATTGATGCAATCTCCTCGTACGATAAATTCATTGGATCGATAGGATTTGTTTGATTTTTGAGTTCGTCCAAAACACAAGATTCGACCATATTTAATAAGAAATGAGTTTTCTTATCATCTGGAAGATTTATCTGATCGATCACATTATTCAATTGAATTTCCCAAAGATCAAACGGTACTATATTTGGTTTGAATTGCATAATCCTATAAAGACCTGCTCCAACGTAAGTCTCTAGATCATATTCATTTGACATATACATTGTACCGATTATTTATAATTAAAACAACTTGCAATGTTTTTTTTTCTCTCTTTCAGAT
This sequence comes from Mischocyttarus mexicanus, assembly GCA_023678845.1. NCBI lineage: Eukaryota > Metazoa > Arthropoda > Insecta > Hymenoptera > Vespidae > Mischocyttarus > Mischocyttarus mexicanus. Next base: position 317,752 of record JACGTP010000098.1, on the reverse strand, counting down.
TCTTGATTTAACTTTAATCAACGAGCATTAAACGCTATCTGCTTAATCGTGTGTTAATACTTTTAATCGTAGGTTAAAACTTTTTTCTTATTTAATCAATTAATCGTTTATGTAATATAGAGGTATTCAATCAATATACTTTTTTTATAATTATTATAAAAATAATAATTATTTATATTTTTTTTTCACTATTTGGAAACTAAAAATCCAAGTTTGGTAGACTCACTACGAAAGCTATGAGAATACTTATGGAGAATATTTTTCGAAGGGCTCGCTTATAGAACTACATGTTTAGAGTAGAGGTGGAAAAATAACTAAAAAAATACTATAATTTATTGAATATTTCAAAATCTTCAAAATAGGTATGCTTCTATTGTGTTTATTTCTTATTATTTTATTATCCTTAAGAAGAGAAAGGACGTTTTACTATTGAAGAATTCGACACATTAATGAAATGTGTCCCATTGATGTGTAAATGAAAAATCGGTGGGAGAAAATGTCTTTTTCTTGTTCTTTTTGGGTAAAAAATAAGCTTAAATAAAAATCATTCCAAGAGTTTTAGGTTTGAACCTTCAAGCGTATATTGTAAAGACTGACTTTGGAATGTGATTTAAATATTTTTTGAAATTTTCTTAAGAATAGGTCAGAAGACCATTGAAGGAAGATAGTTAAAAGTAAAAAGGAACAAATGTATCGAAAAAGAGAAAATCCCTTTTGTAAGAGATGAATAAGAAAAGAACATTTAACAATCTTGGGCTGTAAAAACTTTCTAATTCAAAAATTCGATAATCTTTAAGAACGCCATAAAAGGAAAAAATAACAATTACCAAGGATTTTGTAAGTCAAAAAAACTAGTCTTTTGTAACAAATAAAAAATGTTCATAGAAGGTAAAGGAAATTTTTCAATTCTTATTCTTCTTTAACCCTTAGGGACTTGCAACGGTCCGTACGGACTGTATGCGGCTAGCACTGACGATCGGTTTGAACAAAATAAATAGTAATAAATTATAATAATCCTTTAGCACGAGATTAAATAATTAAAAAACGTTATTTTTGTATAATTGTTTATTATAAATATAAAAATTTCCAATAAACTGAAAAAATAAATATAAAAAATATAACAGAAATTAAATATAAGAGAATTAATCAACTGCAATACTTCTGTGTAGATGATCGATAAAAATCTATAGACGCATATATGCATCCTTAGAGCTCAAAAGGTTAATACACAGAGTGTTCAACACATGGTGATAGAAACTAACAGTAAAGGATCGATTCTAGTTGAAAAAATCCTCATTGTCAGATAATATTTTATGATTTATCAAAAGACACTCTATAAATTTTAATCTTTTTTTTTCATACAATCATCATATCAATTCGTTATTTCAAAATAAACGTATCCAAACATTTTTTTTTATTATGGAATTCCTCCAATACACACGTAGGACTCGTAATAGTAATAATACGTTCGGAATAAAGTATCTTTCGACCTCCTGCGAGCGTTTGCGTGCAAGGTAGGAAGGTAACAACAAATTCGGCATCGTGAAATTATCGCTCTCAGGGAACTCTGTGATTAGTCGATTTCGAAAGTTTCCGCGTGTGCCGAGAAAAATAACTTCCATTCCCAATTTTCGTTCGAATTCGTTTTTTCCCCCAATCGGCCATTCTACTCCAACCAACAACACGTTTCTCGTTTTTTACTTTAACCTTTTGAACTTTTTTGAAAAATCAAAGCAATGCTGCCGCCGCGTGAACGAGTGCCACTTACAGTCAAAAATATTCACTGTTACTACCAGGATAAAGAAACGAAAAATGAAATGCAAGATGCGTAAAAAACGTAAACGAAACCAATTGGTCTTTTTTTTAAACCTTTTTCGATAAGTTTCCTTTACACAGGGTAGAACCCAAACTTTCTTCAACAATTTGTACAAAATCATTAGATACATTTATCTGGGTAATATATAATTGAGAAAAAAGAAATTAGGGATAAAAGATAGTAACTTTTGGGTCGTCCTATACAAGCGGAAAGTGAGTGAACATAACGGAGAAAGAAGAGCACCAAAAAGTGATTATTTATCGCACGTATGTAAAGTTGCACGTAAGGAGTGCGAAGGCAAATACAAAGAAGAAAAGGAAGAATGAGAAGATGGCTAAAGGGCTATTCTTAAATCATAGTCCCTGGAAATATTCAATTATAGCCCGGCATTGTTTCGTCGCTGATGCATAGCCTGGTAACACGTGATCCAACACACACTCACACACACACACACATACACACGACTAAACTCTCTTCTTCAGCCAGCACCCCATAAACGTGTAAATAATGCGAACCCTATAAGTGAATATATGTATTTATGTGGATATGTAAGTTGGTATGGTGGTATTGGGCCATTAGCAGGCTAATAGCTACCCGTTCCAAAGCGTCCCACGCACTCGCGCTAATTTCACGCTGCTACGGACCACAGCGTTAATTAATTTAGACGAATCGCCGCAGTTACGCTCCGTCTCATTTGCATTAACTCATCGAGAGACCTCCCTACATACACGCATACACACACACACACAACCCACTCGACCTAACTTGTTATATATCGAACAAATTTTTCACCAACTTCTTCATTCTTTTTGTCGGACTGATATTTGACATTTTTATATTTAATATGTAACAAGAAAAAAGAAAGACAAGACACGTAAATTAACCATACTCACAAGTAGACATCATTGAAGTTCTCAACGAATAGGCTACCGTCATGTTTTACGTTGAAGGACGCTATAAACTCGAAGGTACATGGTTTAAATGTCCGAAGGAAGGACGTATACAGTGTCGGAGACAAGCTTGGAAATCGAATTGGTTGTTACTTTTCCAAATCGAGTAACATCCACCGTATCTTAGAAACAAACATCTTATTTAACACTGCGATATATTTTCTTTCTTACATTACTATATGTACTCTTTGCTACTCTCCTTCTACACACGTATACATCGCATACATACATCGCAAAAGTGCATAGAAATTCATTCAGGGATATGTATAATGTTGTATTTGTTTTTACGTACATCGAAATAACAACAGCAACAAAAACAAGGTTTTAAATAAATTTGTTTGAAATATCTATCGCTAAATTGTTCAATAATTTTCTGGTTTCAAATAATACTTGACGAAATGACTTTCCTAACAACCTAATACATTTAGAGTACTATATATAATGTATCTTGTATACGTGTGTTGTATCATGTTAAAGTGATATGTGTGTATATATGTGTGTATGTGTGTGTGTGTGTGTGTGATTGAGATAGAGATCGAATCTTTCGCGTGCCCACAAATCACCGGGACCCACTTTTTTCTATCCCTCTTTTCTACATACTCCAGTAACTGTTATCGTTCTTTGGAAAGATAGATAAAGAAAAAAAACGATAAAGAAAGAGATGCAGTTATTTATTCCCCCATCTTCCACGATCGAACGATCTGATAGCAAAACTTGCTACAAGATTCCGTCAAGCTAAGAATACCTACACTTGTATACATGTGTACACGTATTTGTGCATTTCTGTCGATGTATTATTTGTACGTCTATGTAGTGTAATTGAATAACTGTCTCCAAGAAAATAACCCAACACTTTCATCGATACAAATACCTCCTACAATACATCTATGAACGGTCACCATTAATAATGCATGTATGTGTGTGTGTGTGTGTGTGTGTGTGTGTGTGTGTGTATATAGGACTTATTCATTCTATTGTATCATATAAATCTCCTGTAAACTATTTGTTATATCGACAAATATTTCATACAAAAGTTTTATGGCATCAATGGAGACACGTATACAATGGAACAATAATTATTTTTTATTATAAAGAATATTAAACGCTGAATAAAAATCTATTAAAATATGGGTCTTCGAAAATTAATATTTATTGAAATATTCTTACACAAACGATGATGCAGTTTACCATAAAAAAAAATACTCAGAAGGATCTACAGAAAAACAAACTAGATGAAAATTAATTCGTTTAACTTTTTATCTATTACACAGAAATGTTGTTCCTGTAACAAACACTTTAAGAGTAATTTATGTAACACAGTTGAATGAATCGTCCTGTATGCGTGTCTTGTCGGATTTAAAAAGAAGGACAATTTAGAATTTAGTCTTAAATTGTTAGAAGACTACTTTCGTGTCCTTTGAACTAAAAGATTCGTCGAAAATGAACCATAATTTTAAACTACTACTACTACAACTACAACAACGTGTGATAGAACCGTTCAAGATATCGATTTTATCGCTCCCGTGTTCTAACCCGAACTAGGAGTGTGTAGAATGTTACAAGTATGCGAGAATGTATTTAAGAAGGACGAATAGAGATTCGTGATCATGCGAGTTCATCGAGACCACCCTTAAATTATGGTTGTTAGGACCACCCAGCTATCAATCGGACTCTTGCTTCTTTTCTTTTCTTTCTTTTCTTTTTTTCTCTTTTGTGTGGTTTGGTTTGTCAAGCAGTAAGTAATAAAGTAAGGATACTTTATTCGTCCCTTAAGGGCTTTCTCTATCTATCTCTCTTACTCTCCACTTTCTCTGTTGTGCATATTACAACACGAACGATGTCAAGCCCCTTACAATGCTATTTATTACTTTAGGCTAATATCAATTTTATTCTTCTTTAAAAATAAATCTCCAATTAATGTTTAAATTTAAGTTTTACGATTAAAGTTATTGTTCATTAAACATTAGACCATACATCCTTGTTTCCAAGATAATTGGATCGAGTTATTAATTTATACTGATTCGAGAATTGGATAAATTTCATTCATTAACATGAAGAAACATTTTTTTATTTGGCTATCGTAAGTTTAGGAAAAATCTTGAAAAGTGTTACGTGGATCATCCTGTACATATATATGAGTATTTAGAGTGTTATTGAAATATTCATTATATCTGATATATAATATATTATATTATTGTAGTTATCTGTATTTAAAATTTAAAAAAAATGTAAATTTACCCCTGGTGGGACTCGAACCCACAATCCCCGGTTTAGGAGACCGATGCCTTATCCATTAGGCCACAGGGGCTGTTGCGATAGTCTTTTATCTACTATTGCTCTGATTCAACCCTTAAGTTTTGAAATTTTCTATTATAATATACATATATAATTAGAATGTAATATATCATATATAGTTGCTACTAAAAACTCTATTTGTTACATTACGCTGAATCATGTAGCCTACAGCACAAGGAAAACGATAAAGAATCCTAAACAAATATAGATTCCCAAAGGAATGGATAATCTAGGATAAATATTTAATATGATATCTCCATTATTTGTATATTTTTATTATATATTTTATTATAACTCCATTTACAGGCAACGGAAATAATTTAGGAGATTAGATATTCACCAAAGAAAAAGTCTGATTCATCCATTTCTATTTATTTACCTGGAAGTGTAGATAGGAAAAATTCCAAGGATCAGAGGAAATTTTTTATTCACCCCGACCTTTTAATCGAAAACTATTGATACGATATTAAATTCATAACTTCGAAGGTACGATTTGAGCAACCTTACACTCTACTATAATCCCATAAAATATTGTACCCTTTTTTTATTATTACCTAGTATACAACATATAAACGATCCGTAAATATTTAAAGTCACCCCTTAATGTTTATTTGTTCAAGTAAAATTACAGATCAGTATGTAACTACGAGAAATAAACGTTCTTCTTTTTTTTTTCCTCTCAATCACCATCCCCTGTCCCTTCTAATAACCCTTCCTTCATTTATATATATATATATATATATATATACATACAGTATTTTCTATCGAGTGAAATTTCTCATTGAACATTACAAGTCGATCGAATGATTGCGACATAAAACATGTCATTCAAATTCGAAGATATTCCAACAGGGATAACTCCTACTGCTAGATTCGCATTTATACTCGTCTTACTCGTTATCCGATTTCAATTATCTTGAGTAATCTGGGCACCAGTATATATGTATATGTATACGTATATGTATACGATGTTCTACCTCAGCAGTTAAGTATTATGGCGATCTGTAATCATGGGGCCATGCATACCAAACATTATGCAGGTAAGGTTGGTATACCTGTAAGGAACGCAAAGGAGTCTTCAAAGATAGATAAAGAAAGATGAATAAAGATGGATAAATAAAGAGAGAGTAAGAAAGAGAGAGAGAGTGAAAGGGAATAAGCAAGGGCAGGTGATCGTGTTTACATGCTATAGATGATTTTGATTTTTACTGCATATCTTGTATGGACCTCACTACCAAAGGTATATCTAAATGAACCGCTTTAGATTTAATTTCTAGCTTTTTTACCGATACGCAAATATTTATATTAAAAAAAGGAACACCTTTATATGTATCTGTAAATAATAACAATAATCATACTTTTTGTTTTATCAATTTATATCGTAAAATGTATATTCCATGTAAAACCTGTACCCATGTACGTAAACTGCCCATATGATTTCGCATCACGTTATGTCTTTAATATACACACATATATATATATACATATACCAACTATAACGTATATATACGTACACGTATAAGAAAAAGAGATCATCTCTGGCGGCCGAATATTAACACTTCACGCATCTCGTTATTCAAATTGGATTTTATAAATCTGTTGCGCTCCTGGCGGGTGTCTGCGACGATCGTGCCGGTGCGAACAGCAATTGGACAGGTGCGAATGATATGATTCTCTCCGGCAAGATTTCTTCTTCCCTCCTTCCTTCACCCTCTCACCCTCTTTCTCTCTTACAGCATCCAGAAAATGAAGAACGTTAAATGATTATACGGTTCAACGAGAAGCCGATTCTTTCTCTCTCATCTCGTTCTCACACCTCGATACGAGAGGATAATATCGTGAAACGATGTTTAAGTGCTTATCATGCTCGCTTACTTTCTCTTTTCTTTTTTTTTTTTTATTCATTCATCTCTCTCTCTCTCTCTTTCTTTCTTTCTCTTTCCCACTGTTTTTTACAAGTTGCTAATATAATTTTCCGTGTTTCTTTTTCCTACTCACAATCACAGTTTCTTGAATTTGATTTTTGATTTATTTTCATTTATGTTTTTTTTTTATTTTGATTAGAAGGAAGGATGATAGTTTCTCGTATAAATTAGAACTCAGGAAGATCGATTTAATTAGTTATCGCGTCTATCCAATCGTAACGAGTTCTTCAACTTATGTGAAACATAAATCATTATATAGAGATTAGAATTGCAATCTTGTAGAATCGATTGGATCGATATTCTCTTAGGACTTAAGCTTTTCATTCTAAGAATTTTATTTAGAGATTTATGTATCTACTTATGGGGTTGGTAATTGTGTGTTTGTAACCGGGGTAGGAAGGAAAGGAGGTTGCCAGATGTAATGATTTCTATTTAAAGGAAATATGATTCCAATCTATAGTAATTTGCGATGAAGTATTTCTAGGATTTAGTTATTTTTCTTTTTCAAATCTTAATATGAATAATTTTTTAATCGAACGAATCTTATCTAATTTATTATTAAAGGTAAGAATATAAGAAGATAAAGCAAAGGCAGAAAAGTAAAAAGTAAAAATATTAGTAATAGTGATAGTATTGGTAGTATTGGTGGTTTGGTGGTATTGGTGGTGGTGGTGGTGATTTTAGTGGTAGTAAAATAAAAAAAAAAAAATAAAAGAAAAGTTAGAACGGTCACACTTAGCATAATGTTCACCGCGCCTGTCATTACGTCGACCGCTAACATGCCGGCCTAACACCCTTCCAGATCCAGTAGGCACGCAAAGGATGTGCCAACAGTGAGCTCTTAGGTTCGTTTCACCGAAGGATATCGAAGAGGAAGAAAGGAAGGAAAGGAGAAGGAAAGAAGAAGGAAGGAACCTGTCCGGAATATTGATCGAACGAGATTCTACTTAAAACGAAAACAGGGAACTTGGAACTTGGAACTTTCTTATCCACCATCTTTCTTCTCCTACCTTTATTTTTTTTTTTTTAATTTTATTTTATATATAAATATTCTTTTTTTTTCTTTTTTCTTATCAATTTCTTCCTCGTGCCTTATATATATATATATAAACCTTCTCTTTCTTAGGGTAAATTCAAGCGTGATTCGTAAAAGAGATCACGACACGTTCAACCCATACTTGCAAACACACACACACACATTTACATACACTTACACACATATTATATACTGGAGTAAAATTTTTTGACATCGTCGAGCACTCTGAGAAGATTAATGTCTCCCTACGTGATGCTGTAAGCGTTTTGCCTGCATAATGAGATACATAGCGTGTATGTATACAGGGTGTCCCAAAAGATCATAACTAAATCTTATATACCATACGTTAATGAGGTCAAGTTGATCGAGAAAATTCATACAAACACTTGTTTAAAAATATTTGACCCTGTATACATGATGTAAATTTAAAAAAAAAAGAGTTGAAGGAATTAAGTTCTCGGGTAGAGTAAGAAAATTTCTATTCAAAGTTACGAGTAATTTGAAAAGGTTCGACAAGATTATTCTTGTTGGTAAAACCTGAATATATCTCGATTTAGTTGATTTTATTATTTTTTTTTATTTTCAAAGAGATATGTAGTTCGAGAATGCTACAAGCATAGTCTATAAATCTCCTGGATGTCTCTCGCGTTAGCTGAGGTGAAGAAACGAAACAAGGACGAAGAAAGAGAGAAAGAGAAAAAGATATAGATAGAGTCAAACCCAGAACAGGATTTACGAGTATACCACAAACATAAATTCATTCTCGCGGAAATATCCTCCGTAAGCAAAATCATTCTGAATCGTTTCTTTATTGACGTATTGCCGAAACCCATAGAAAATAAAATAACCCTTTAAAAATTCTAACCTAAGATATATACAATGGTTATACACACTCTGTGTTCATTTTTTAATCAAATATGATACAATGCAAATAATAATATTATCGATGAATATAAATGAAATGAAATATTTTTCAATGAACTCACAGTGATTCATAAAAATATTCAAAGATTGAAGTTTGAGATCAACCAGATGAAGATCGTATTTCAATTGTTTCAAAATCAACCACAGTTAGAAATATTTTCGAAAAAAAAAAAACTTGAGACACCCTGTACACTTACACATAGGAAATATCTTTCGTAATAAGTTAGAACTACGTTTGGTCAAGCGAAGTTGACCTTGAAGAAGGATTAACAAAGAGTTCCTCGTAAGCGGCATTTCAAAAAGGTTACTTTGAATTTTCTAATTTCAACGGATCGCAAATCTTCTATCTATCTCTCTATCTCTCTCTCTCTCTCTCTTAGACACACCATATGAATCCCCATTAAAAATATCAGCTCGAGGCGATAAAAAGGTTCCAATGTATGGTTAACACCGTAGAAGAAGAACAAATGATGAAGGATTTCGAGATCGAATCGAATGTGCAAGTTATGGTCTTTGTCAAAGAATTATGATTTCAAACACTTCTAAGATCTTTCCTACTTATGATAACTCCCAAACACTGGTAAGAAACGGTCGTGATAAAAAAAATGACCTTGAAGAAAAGAATGATAAAAAAGAGATGTCAAAGTGTAAGGGCCCTGTTCTCTTTCTTTATTTCTTTCTTGTAACTGAACTGACATCTTTATTCGCATGAATTTTTTCAAGAGGAGACCTCTCTGAATAAAAGATGTTGTATTTCTCTCTTACAACTTATTTAAAAATCTTTACATTAACATTTGTCACGATCCTTAAATATCGTCAAATCAAATTCCAAAATAATAATAATAATAATAATAATAATTGTAGAAACGTGTAAGAGTTGCGTCAGAGGTTTTGGATTAGCAAAATTCATCTGACTGAGATACATTACCATATAAATAGATGTAAGAATGTGTATAAACCGTGAGTGTTAAAGTTAACACTACCATCACCTCCCACCATCACCACCATCGTCCGATCTAACACGTATAATTTAATTACACGTTTTAGCGAGAAGATGAGCTACAGAAGGCCGTGAAACTAACGATGAGGGAAAGAAGATTTATAAAGTTTGCATCGGTCGAGTATGATGGACAACTCTACATGACTCCGCAAGATTTCCTTGACAGCGTTGTTGAATCTGAACCCAGACGTGAGTACATATTAAAAAAAACAACATACGTATATATATATATTTAAGTATAATTTATCTTAATAATCATCTGATCTTAACAGCGATTGATCAAATAAATCAAGTCTAATATTTTCATCAAAATTGAACAGACGATTAAGAAAATATTACACGGATCATTCTTTTAATCACTTTACTAACATCAATTATTTTTATTAAAACGTATCAAATCGGACTATCTTTTTTTTTCTTTTCGAGGAGGGAAAGGAGGAAGCTGGAAATGAAAATATGTAAAAAAAAACAGAAGTCAGGGTCGTGATAATGTTAAGTAAACGAATGCATTTAGATAGGAATTCGTTAAAATAAATATCGAATGAGAGTTAGAAATAAGGTTGATGGATTTTTCTATCAACGATGTTTGTCGTTGGATTGTCAATTCTCGAATCGTTTGATCTTTAGCGAAAATAAAATCACAGAGGAGTTCTTTAATAAGAAATGAAGGAAGACAAAATATAAACTTGTTGTTTTTTCAGCGAGATTGAAGAGACGAGTGTTGTCGGATAAGGAATTAGAAGTGATGGGAAACGCCATACCTTCTCTACGCCATGGAAGTCCGCACATGTTCCGAGGTTTGAGAGACAAGGGTAAGATTAATCTGAATTAGTTCAGAGGTCAAATAAATTAACCCGGAGTTTCAGAATTTTGTCTAAATATAATATCCAAGCGCACATTTGATTGACAAAATAAATAACTGGAATAGTTAATCCTTAAACCATAAAAATCAATGTGAAACTAAACCGAAAGAACTTAGGAGGATTTTCGCGTTCGCCTCACGTTTGTCGCGCTAATGGAAATGCAAATAGTCACGGAATAAGGATGGGGTTGTGATGGGGGTTGAGAGGGGGACAGGAGGGGGGGAACCAGTCTCACACCTCCCTTTAATAACGAGTTTCTTGCATCTTTGTTTATTTCTCTTTCTCTATCTTTCGAATGCGTGCACGCATGCGTGTCACGAGCCAGAAATTCCTTCGGCAGGATAAACGAGTTCGAGTTGCGGGATAGATATTGCTTTGAAGATATCCACCTAGGGTATACTCCTTGGTATAATCGTAAACGATTATAAACAGCTCCGAAGATTGAGTCTAACGTAAAAGATTATAGAAGATTGTAAATACGCGTATGTATGTGGAAAATATATCCAAGTATGGGTAAACGTAGCTATAGATATATATTTTTGTATTTTTTTTTTTTTTAAATAAAAAGAAAAGAGTGAGAGAGAGAGAAAGAAAGAGAGAGATAAAGGGTACCTGCTTCGTTATCTTAGCGTTCTCATTAAATTATTCCACGTAATGACCGTGCCATTAGCACTCATTTTATCAATACGATCAAAAACACAGTATAGGATTTATATACAGTTTATATATATATTATATATATATTTTTTTTTTTCTCGAGTATTCAAAGTATGAAAGAATCAAGAATTATTATATCATATCGAGTGGGAAAATATCCGATTTCTAACTGGAATTTGTAGTCAAACGTTTCATACTTAATGACTTAATACATATATTTAATATAGTATATGAATTCGTGGAAGGCAAGAGGTTAAAAAAGTATGAAATTAATATTGGAAATACTACAAATTTATTTCGTAATAGAAAAAAAAAAAAAAGAGGAAATAAAAAAGAAATGAAAATTTGTTAGGGTTGTGAAGAGGTATATAGTAAAAGGAAGGTTGTTTCTCGACCAGGTCGACTTTCACTCATCTCTGATGGGAAGACCCGCCTTCCTTCCTTCCTTTTCTAATCCTAAAAAAAATTTTATGGGGTGGTTATGGACGTGTGAAACGGTACGGTTTGGTTTACCTATAAGTTTAGATCGTTAGTATAGTAACGTGGGACGAATAAAAGGTTTACCGACACTCACACATACTTAAGATCAAAAAGACTTAGAATATAGTCTCTCGGGAGGATTGTAGTATTATATTCTAAATTATTGTGAAAGGTATTGCGTTATATCAAATGGAAATAAAATTTCTCAAAAATACCTTTCAACTTATGAGGTGTATCTAATTTGTTTTATATACTTTTTTCTTAGGAATTTCATTGAAATTTATTCTCCTTATAATAATATATATATAAATATAATTAAGAATTTTTAATTTAAATAATTATTATCTTTCCTTAATACTCTGTTTCTTTTATAATAGAAAAATATAGGATTAAGCTGATAATTAATTACTATGATTGCCAAAATAACTTCAACTCGTTATTTTAATATCTTCGAATCGTATCACAAAAATAGAAAACTTTGTTCTCGTAATTTGTTGTATTATTGTATATTGAATTAAGTGTGTGTATGTGTGTATGCGTGTCGTTTTATTAGAATAATCATTTAGAATGTAATAACATTAATTACAACCCTTTTCTCGTTTTCAGGTATAATTTCATACACGGAGTACCTGTTTCTTCTATCCATTCTGACAAGTAAGTTCAACGTTAATACATCGCTCTCTCTCTCGATACCAATTTAGTCAAGAAAATTATACATCTCGCTGTTACATACATGCTTGTCATAGAAAAAAAAAAAAAACCTATATGAATATATATACAGGATGACCCAAGCTTGAACGACCAAACGACAAAGACTGAAACAACATCTTTGAGAAAAAAAAAGAAAAAAGGAAAAAGATAAAAATGAAATTTATTTGACTGATCAAGTTTGAAACACCTTGTATATATTTGGACGTACATGATTGGTCGAGTAAAGTGTTACAAAGTTATTTTCTCCTTTTCCCACTTATCTTATACGAAGTTGATATCTTAATTGCTTTTAGAGAATAACTGCTTGTAAGATTTTATTTGAGACACCTTATATTATTAAGTGAGAAAGATAGAAATTAACTATAAGAGAATGATGCGTTCATCTATCTTCTAAGATCTTTTAGATAGAAACAATTCTCTCTCTCTTTGTCTCACCGATAACACTTGGTCTCACTTCATTTTGAAAATGATGACATCCAGAAAGAGAGAAAGAGAGAGAAACGTGTGCACGAGTGTGTGCATTAATGTTAGTCATCTTTCTTATTTAAGAAGATATCTCAAGTTGCAAACTTCCCTGTAGTTATGTCGGTTAACGACATCTATATTATAAAGTTTTCACCGTCGAGATGCAGGAACGAAGAAGAAGAAAAAGATGATACATAGATTAATTATGTTTTTTCATATATTAAAAGAAAGAAAATATAATATCACTAATTATCTCGTAACATTTGCGGAAGTATTATACATTCTATCCTTGGTGGTCCAAGAAATATTAGATTGGTGTGTAAGAAATGTTGGATTTTTAAGTAAATATATAAAACTGCATTTTTATTTCTTTTTTTTTCTCATTTACTTCAATACACTTTCCCCAACGAGACTTTAAAGCATAGATGTCTGTCTAACGATGAGCATACTTTCAACCGATCCAATTTATTTCACTCGGTTAGTTCGTGGGGTACCCAGTTATCCATTTTCTTCACCTTGCCAATTTCAGAAAGAGAAAATCTCTTTTGTTGAAATGTGATTCTGGCAATAGACAGTAAGACTATCAACAAAGTTATGCCAAAAATAAAAGTATAACGAAAATAGGGAGACAAATGTTCGTATGTAAACAAAATCTGACATTTCATATGCACCAACTTAATATATTCTATTTCTGTATTTTTATTATAATTTAATCTGTACACGGGTTGTTTCGAAAAAAAAAATCAAAACCTAAGCTGTACAATGTGAGAGGAGAGTTAAAAAGTTCTGAGCCTAACACGTGGTAAGAGTTTGAAAAGTTCTGAGCCTAACACGTGGTAATGGGTTGAAAAGTTCTGAGCCTAACACGTGGTAATGGGTTAAAAAGTTCTGAGCCTAACACGAATTGAACTTAAAAATTTAATTGCACGGTATAAGATTATAATAAACCCTTACAACTTGCAATAGTCAACTATTGTAAAAAAAAAAATGATAATAAATAAAAATCATTGAATTAAAATAAAATAAAATGCAGCTAGCGAAGTAATTGAAACGATTTCATTCTATAAGGATACGAATCAAAATTCTTCTTCTTCTTCTCTTTCTTGTTGTTGTTATTATTATTAATATTATTATTATTACTTTTATTATGATCAATGATTTTCTTGCAGAACCAAAAACTGGTTTTCACATTGCTTTCAACATGTTTGATACCGATGGCAACGAACGTGTGGATAAGACAGAGTTCCTCGTGGTAAGAACTATCTAAAGAATTTCTTATCGTTAATTATACATATTTCGAATGATTTCGAAATTGTTATCTTATATAATAAAAAGAAATTGTGACACTATAAATGATCGTATTTATTAAACTTTCAAGTAAAACCTTATCTACGTTAATAAATTTTCAACTACTCGTATATAAGTGTAATTTATAAATTTTCATTAATCATTTTTAATCTTAATTATTTGAATAAAAACAAACTTTACTAATAAAAATATTAATTAATAATGAATAAATGTAAGAAGAAGATAAAAAAAAAATATTACATATAGTTATATGTAATCATGAAAATGCATGATTCAGAAATGATACGATCATTTTTAACGTGTCTTTATTATATTCAATTATACACAAATAAAAAGTATCTTTCGAATGTGTTAATTTTGTTCTGCACGTTTACATTTATCTTAGAACAAAATATTTATTATGCTATACGTGTGTGCGTGCGTATGCGTGTGTGATTAGATTATCGTTTTGCAGCAACATAAGGCAAGATTTAATCACGATTCTTTGCATTTGATTAATCGTTAGTTACAAGAATGTTACTTAAAAATAAAATAATTATTATAGTGTAATTTAGTTGACAATGAAGACTGTAAATAGGCTTCGAAATCGTCGTCGAACGAAAATTTTAGTTGAACGGGAACAAATGAAGGAAATATTATTAAAAATACGTTTCTTTTTTTTCTTTATTACAAAATATATAATCGTACGTGATTTCGTTAACGATTGAAAAGGAAAATTGTCATCTAAAATCTTCGCAGATTCGACGATTGTTGGGTGGAAGCTTGAAGAAACGTGATCTAGATGAAACGACGAAACGTGCAGTGAGTTTTGACGATTACAAATCTCTCCTGTTAATGAGTCAAATAATAATGAAAAAATAATAAACAAAATTGAAGCAAAGATACTAACTCATATTAACTTATGCGATTAGATGTTTTATCATTCCCTATTTTTTGTTATCAAGATTTTTCATACATTATCATTGCTTTTTAATAGTTTCTTATGTTTTCACGATTTCCATTCGTTTCTCAATTTATAGAAATTATTTTTTTTATTTATCGAGCTTACTATTTTATTTTTTTTATTTTTTGCTTTTTGTTTATTTTCCTCCTTGACGTGTAATTATATTAATTTGTTTATTAAGTTTTTATATCCATATAGCAATTATCACTTACGTTATTATTGTTTTTATTTCAAAATGTCAGTTGCAACGAATACTGACACCGAAAGAAGAATATGCAGCAACTAAACTTAAACTTCGTAATGCACATGAACGAACAAACAAGAGCGATACTTTCATCCCTGGCTCTTATGTAAGTCTGTGACTGTGGGTGACTTTTTTTTTTTCTTTTAACAGAAAGAATATAAATAATAATTTTAACAATGAATATTTTTAAATTATTATTAACAATTTATTCTTCCCCGTTCCCCTCTAATCAACTTTCTCTGCTAATGCATAACTTAACAACTTATTTCAGATACACACATTGATTGTATTAATACTGGAAATGAAAATCATTACTGTCTGTCATATATTTCGCGTGTATCATTTTTTTTTCAATGGAAATAACATATGTTTGCATGCAAATGATATGTGAAATAATTCAATAATAGTCATTTAATATATCATTTAAAATGCATGTATGACGCAGATGGAAAAAGTCTTTAGTCATGCATGGAGAGGTCGTCATGGTGGTGAAACGAAAGATGAATTGGAACATTTGAATCAACGTCAAAACACTCCTGAAGAAATCCAAGGACAGTTTATCGATGATGATCAGGTATTCAAAGAAATCAATTCTTGAATAAGTTTGACTTAATCATTTTTCCTTTATAAAACTCAAAACTGTTTTTCTTTTTTAATTAATATTTAAATATTATAAAAATACCAAGTGTAGAAACATGAAACCGGAATTTCTTTTTATAAAAATTACACGTCTGTTGTTTAAAAATGATAGAAAATATTTTATTCAAAATAATCTTCATTGATAAAAAAAATATATAAATTATACACGATATAGGGTCTACAACGACGTCACGCAGTAGACACAACTTTGATGATTCATTTCTTTGGAAAAGATGGTAACTATGAATTGAAATACGACGATTTTCGTCGTTTTATGGAAAATCTGCAACACGAGGTATTAGAATTGGAATTTCACGAATTTAGTAAAGGTCATGATACAATAAATGAATTGGATTTTGCTAAAATTCTTCTAAGATATACTCAATTGGATATCGAAGAGTAAGACGATAGTTTTTAATTACATTTATTAATCATTTATTTTATTCGTAATTTATCTAATACAAAATAATATGAAAATAAACGTTGTTACAGATTTGATAAATATTTGAATAGAATGATGGATAGATCTGATTTACACATCGGTATTACTTTCGATGAATTTAGACGTTTCTATCAATTTTTAAATAACTTAGATGATTTTTCAATAGCCATGCAAATGTATACCCTTGCCGATCATCCGATTTCTAAAGGTAGACATCAGTTTGTTCTTTGAATAATCAATAAGAGAAGATTTTTTTTTATTAGGATTGTATTTTTAGATGAATTTCAACGAGCTGTTAAAATATGTACTGGTGCTGTACTTTCTTCGCATATTTTGGATACCGTCTTTGCGTTATTTGATGATGACGGTGATGGACAATTGTCGTACAAAGAATTCATAGCAATTATGAAAGATCGTCTTAAAAGAGGATTTAAGGTATAAACAAGAAAATAAATTATATGGTTGTTCTCTTTTTGATTATCCTATAAATAATTCATTTGCAATTCCATATTTCCTCAATTTTTCCTACTTGTAAATATTCCTTTATTTGTATTAACAAACAACGATTAATGTATATTATTATTATTCTATAAATAATCCCTTTACAATCTCCATAGTATTTTTCCTTTATTTTTTTTCCTATCAAAGTATTCTCATATTTTTATCAAACGCCTATAATTTGATTAAATTCGCTGAAATACGCAAATGCGTGACGAGACAACATTCGTCAGGGGCAGCTATTTTCTCCACCTCGCTAAAACTTTCCTAATATTTTTTCACGCTCTTATAGCTGGATTTCTATTGGACGTTGTTATTAATTATTGCAACAAATAAAATCAGATAAATTATTAAATGTTATACAAAATTATCGAACAAATATTATTCAATTATATTTAAAATAGAAGCTGATTTGAATGAATTTAAGGAAATTCTACTTAAAACAAAACTTTTACTTTCGTCCAATATAATAAAATCCAATTTTATAAAAAGCCTAACATGAGATAAGCCTAATAACTATAATTTTTATTCCTTCTTCGTAGTCTCAGCAACGAAGCGAAGGTCGCGAGGCATTTAAATATTGCGTGAAACAAGAAATGAAAGCACCTTCAAGTTAAAAACATCGATTCCCAAAAAAACAAAATGCTGAGTGCATGTTTCTCAAAAAGATTAAAATATTGTGCCTATGTCAAACCAAAAAAAGATAATCACAAATGATCTTATTAGCATATTTTATTTTATTTTTTTTATTAAACTAATATAATTTAATTTATCTATCAAACAGAAAGTATTTGCATGTTAACTTTCAAATAAGAAACTTTAAAAAAACAAAAACATCTACGTTATTGTATTAAACTTTAAAAAAATATAAATATAATACATATATATATATATATATATATAAAGTTAATTTATTATTTTTTTTATTAACACGTTGAGCACTTTATTCATAAAGCACTTATCTTGTTATCATAGCTATCAAAGTGTCAATAATATTATTTATACAAATTATTCGCAAATAAATAAATGCTTTTGTCAAGTACCATTCGCCAATCATTGTTTCCTCTTAATTCACAAAACTACTTGCATCCATTCTCGACCATCCTAATTCCTTCATTCACTGCACTACAGCACTAACTAGATGTGTATTTAAGTATATAAAGGGTGTCCCAAAATTTTACCAAGTAATGAAGATCCACATAGAAACTTGAACATAGCACGTGCAATATCAATTTTTAATAAATTTATGATACAAAAGATCAACTCTTTTGGGATTGTATTGAAAATGCATTTTCTATTCGTTCAGAAATATTCGAAATTACGGTTACTCTAACAAATAAAAGAAAATTCTGATTACCAAAAACTTGAATGAATACTAATCTTTGATTTAAACGATTAATACGAACTTTCTTGACCTACTTGAGCCAATTAATAAATTTATTCCTGACCTTTTTGGACACCCTATATATTTGGCTTGTAATTCTTCTTGGTTTATATATCGTACATGAAATCTAGTCAGTGGTTTTAGTTGAAAGAAGCCGACCGAAATGAATAAATTCCAACAATACGTCTTAAATGTGCATTGCACAGAGTTCTGTTAAGAAAACCTCGAGTTTATATTTTACTTGAGGAAATAATTGAGAGTAATTTTAATCCACGTTAACAGATTCGTTCAAATAATATTTCTACGTTGATTTAAGTGTCCAATTAATTTCTATTTAACGTTCATCTATAAATATCAGATCAAAAAAAGGGATCACACAAAACAAACAAAAAAATGACATTAAAATTCAAAGAGAGTACAGAGAAGTAACGTGCAAAAGTATGAACACTCCCCCTCCTCCTCCTCCTCCTTACCCTGTTCGCCTACACAAACACACATACACACATACACATATATACTCTTTGCTGACAATTCAACACAAATCCTAAAGCTCATCTTCAAGAGCAAATAAGCAAGAAGGGCTTGAGGGGGGACTTTTGTTGAAGTGGGGAGTAGAAAGAGAAAGAAAGAGAAGAGCAAACGTTAGCAGCAGTGCGAGGAAACGTTCAAATGTTTACCCGTCAGACGATCGCGAAGTGTTGCGAGACAAATAGTCAATAGTTGATCATTCGTTCCTTCGAAAATTATACTTTTAAATAAACGATTATAAAAAACAAAACCCAGTGAATATTAAATAAGAGAATACTGCGGTGTCACGTGCGAGCAAAATGGGGATGATGGGTGTTTTCAAGTGGCTCAGAAAGTAAGTTAAATTATAATTTCATTTATATACACACATATATATGTTTAAAAAATGTTATATTCAATTGAAAAGAATTTAAATTATTATAGTATATATAAAAATAAATAGGTCATTAAATACAAAACGTTCAATTACTCTGATTACTTTCACTTCGAAATCAAACATTTCATATTCTTATACTGATTTCTAATATTAAATTGTATATATAGATAGAAATAAATTTGAAATATAGAAATTCGCGTATTATTATACTTGAACAAGATTAACGTGTATAGAATTCAAATCAAATACAGAGAAATATGACCTTTACTCCAAAATATATAAAGCTTATCAAATCACAAACTTTTCTATCATTCGATAATTCTCTTCTCATTTATGTTTAATAAATTCATTTCAATATACTTTTTTTCTCTTGACGTGTATAAATAGATGCATGTATGTGCGTGTATATGCATTTATGTATATATATGTATATTAATTCTTAAGAAAAGAACAGGTTCGTGGTAACTTTCATTAGAATCTAACGTTAGTCCTATCATTTACAAGTATCACTGTTCATACTAATAAGTAAGCAATGTGTATTTTTGCGTTATAACATCATGACTAAAAGGTGAAGGACGTTTACGTTCGCGTCAAGTTACGATAACAAAAACGAAACACGTTTAACTTGGTATTATATGTGGAGTATTTGTGTTGTTAACGATAACACAAACACACACACACACAATTTCTCAAAATATTTGAATTCCTATTAATTACTTCATATTTTGGTTTTTTTTTTTTATAAAATTCTTTTAATATTATTTTAATATTCTTTTAATTTATTGAACATTAATTGTCATATATATTAGACCTCCAAAAATATTCGGACACTACCGATTTTAAAACAAAACCTTTTATAGTTTCAATTTTTCTATTCTTTTTTTATTCATTTCTTTCTAATGGAATAAAATAAACATTTGGAAATATTACAGTTGACTTTAATAGTCTTTTAACGTGTTCCGTTAAAAAGTCCGACAAATTTTCAAGCGTATCAAAGACACGGGCTAATTATTGTTATGGCCCAAAAGAACAACAACTTCTGCTGTGATTTGGATCTTACGTGTTACTTTTAAACCGTTACCAGAATCAATTCTCTGCTTCCTTACATGCTTATATTCACGGTAGTTGTATATACAGAGTGTCTCAATTAAATGGGATTACCTAAATATCTATTTTCTTAACAATTGTATGAAGAAACTTTAAAAAGAACAAAAATTGGCCCTATTGCAAAATCCAATAATCAAAAGAATTTATTCTCGAGCTTATTTCTTTTTTTTTTCTACCAAATTTCACACCTACTTTTCTCTTATCTTCTTTCTATTCGATCATTTGATCTATCTTGTAAAAGAAATTAGGACGTTAAAGTTAAAATACTGTTAAATGAAATTGATCATTTTAAAGTAAGAAGGAAAAAAGAAAGAATAAAATGAGAATAATAGGAGAAAGTGAATGTTCTTTAAACGTCATAAATTTCGTTAACGGAAACGAAACATAATAGTTTGTGTTTCGAATAGAATAGAATAAGAATTTAACAGTTAACTACTTTTCTCAAGATCTTAAGATTCGCTCGAATGACCTTTGTGATCTTTTGCCACGTAAAAATAATGATCCTAAGATCATTACGATCTTTCTTTTTTTTTTTAATTCTCACGAGAACAGTTGTGTGTCTTTCTTTTACATTTTAAATATAAGTTAGGTCCTAGCTTTTTGAGACACTCTGTGTATATATATCTCATAAAAATATATTGTTCTAATACATAGTATCAACACGTATGTCTCAGATTACCATATTAAAATACCCCCGTTAATATTAGTGCCAATTATAGACACACTAGAAAATAATATGTATCTTGAAAATAAATTCAGTGACATAATTAACATGTATCGAGTATTCCAATGTGCTTGGTGTTGATACTTTCTCTATTAAGATTCAAGTAATGAATGAATGAATGTATTTCAATTTATACAATCTGCATATGCATATCGAATTTAATAACTAGTTCAACTCTTGTCTTCCGTATCTATAACACCCTACAACAATTTATGAATATATAATATTTTTATATATAGTATATTAAAAGTTACGTTACCGCATTGAAGAATAAGAAATTTATTTTTGCAAAGAGTTTGGGGTTGTTTCTTTGACGATCCATATCTGTCACTTGTCCTTGTCACTCATCTAAAATGAACAATAAATAATAGTATTAAATAATAGAACTAAAATAATATATATTTTTATTGTTTTGTTTTTTTTTAAAACAAACTTAACTTAATTAACTTACTTAACTTAATTAACTCAATGAAGTAACCTTCGAGACAATCTGTATTTAACTAACTTCAAACTTAAAGAAATTTTTTTTGTAAAAATTGAAAAATAGAGATTACAATATGTGAAACTTACATTATTATATGAAATTGTAAAATTACATAGTCTCGAATGTATTTATACACAACACAATACCGGTAGAAAAAGATTAGTAGAATGAGAAAAAGTTGACGATTGATAAAATTCAAAATTCCGCCATATTTGATCAACTTTTTTTAGCAAATACAATTCATATCAAGGACCGTTTCGTAAAAGGATTTAATGATTTTGACAGTTCGATATAATTAGTTATTTATATATATTAACGTTTATTATATATATTATTTATACTTTCAGTTATTATAATATACTTACAGGGATATTGGTTACAGAGATAGAAGAAGACAAAGCTCATACGTGAAGCAACCGATCTTTCCGAAGTAAGTACTAATATAAATTAATATAATCCATAAAGTATGCATATTTTAACGGTAATTATAATCTTAGTTTAACCAATGAACAATTATAATTAAAATGCCACCAATAAAATCACATATATTCAAATTAACTTTTACTTGTTAACCAATAAAAGATTGTTATCTTTCAATTAATCTGATTGGTTTTCATGCATAAATTTGGTTAAAATCGTATTAATGCCGGTGGTGCCATCGTTTATCGATTACCGAATTAATTAGAATAATCGATTAGATCGAATTTCAATGAAGAAGAGAAGAAATATTTTTTTGAAAAACAGTTAAAGGATTCTTTAGAGAATAATAATAAGATAGGAAAAGAAAAGAAAATGTCGGCTTCTCATAAAATGATTAACAATACAAAAAAACGACGACAAAGGGCAAGCGGTTCCAATGAAACAGCGTAAGTTCGATCCTATTTATCTTCTTTTACTCATTGTCAGAAAAAGAAAAGCCGGCATAACCTCCTTCGATGTACGACTTATCTTTTGTTCTTTCTTTTGTTTTATCTTTTATTCTCAAGATTAAATACCATTGCTTAACAATTGACAAGTACTTTTTATTGTTAATCGTGTTAAACCTTTTTAACAGTTTTTCCTAATACATTTGAATGAAGAAAATATTCGTGATTTGAATATACTCTCTAATTTTTTTTGTCTTACCGCTTTTTTACGAGATAATTATCTTGAGTAAAAGAAGATGGATTAAAAACTGAAATGAGAGGGTGTAAAGAAAAGTGATAGAAAGTATTGGAAGTAAAACAATCGAAAGACGAAAAATAAAAAATATTCCAAATCTAATAATTGCAATTGAAACAATTGAATTTTAAAATAAAGAACCACTGCAATTTGATCGTAATCCTTTTCAAATATATTTAAATCTAAAAAACAAAAATGGCGGGAGTAAAAAAATAAGTTGATTGAAAGGCGGGAAATTTGAAATAGTTCAACCCTTAAGAAATGATTAACAATTTCAAATATAATACAGTCATTGATTTTGTCGTTTTTTTCAGTGAATCTTATCGAAATGCTTTACAAGCATTTATGGATCGTCGAAGATATTCAGCATCGGTCTTAGAAACGAGAACTCCTAACAACATTGTAGATTTAGATAATGTTGCTTTGTTAACGGATAATCCTACTGTTAACAATACCGAAAGAAGGAATAATATTGAAAATGATTCGAAAATATCTCGATTAGAAGATTCATTATTTATGCTGGATGTACCACTTGTACCGGCAGCGGAGATTTTTGAGATAGGATCGGTCGCTGGAACGGAGGATCGATATTTGGAATTGATCTTTGCTGAATGGGAAAACACACGAATCTCATTGAAGAAGCAAACACATCCGGAGTGTCGAAATGCAGTCAAAGCCGACATGGAAATTCTCACGTACGTTATGAATTTCTTTTATCTTATTTTCTTGAGAAAGTATGCGTTGCGATATTTTACTTTCATCATCATCATCATCATCGTTAAAATATTTCATTTTTATCAACCCCATTTACAATTTTTGTTTTTTTTTCTTTTAGAAAAATTCGTCATCCAAATGTAGTGATGCTAATGGCAGTAACGCAGACTGAAGAACACGGGCTCATTTCAATACTCGAACCCGTAGACTGTACCCTTTACAATTACATACACGAGCAAGGAGAACGAATTTCCGTTCGACAGATGGCAAGGTTCGCTGGAAAATTAGCTGATGCACTTAAGCATGCACACATGCGTGGTTACGTCCACAGTGCGATTAGCTCTCATTGCGTTTATCTCGCCTTTGGTGAAACTGTTAAACTTGCTGGATGGGAATTGGCTGTCAGCGTAAATAACGTGAGACATTATTTTCTATAAAAAAAAAAAATAATACAACTTTAATCATATGCAACATTAATTTATTTATAAAGAAAATATTACTCTACACTTTTGATTCATTTTTTTCACTTCGAGTTGTAAGTAACGCATTGTAAATATAAAAAAAATATAAAAAATAGAATTTTTCATCAGTCTCGTTGCGTTACGCGGGCGAGAATACCTGCGATAAATAGGAAAGATTTAATAGGATAACAGAATGAAGCAAGAGGGGGGAAAAAGGTATACGTCATTTCCGTAATTCCATGACGCACCCAGCGTCGTTGAAAAACAGGAAACTCAAACAGAGTTTTATGTATGTACATTGTTTCCTACGAAATGTAGATTTCTGTATAAAATCGTTCTACCATGACTGAAGCTGATTACACTGGTGCCGGATGAAAAACCTAAAACGCGGGATCTAGGTAGACCGGTAGAGAATCATTTAGATTCACGAAAGTCATTTAAAACGGATTTAATTAAATCCCATGGCCATGAATTTAATGAAATTTGCCTTTTTTTTTATTCTCCCAAATATACTATGCTTTACTAAAACTAAATATTTCAAATCAATCATTATAAAATTGATTGATAAATCTGATGTTAAATTATTGTCAATGAAATCGTTGGTTTACTTTTATTTTTATTTTTTCTATTACAGTCTAAACCCAAAGAAAAATACGAGGACATTTTACGTAGCGAGATCTTTAGATGGCAAGCACCAGAATTATTTTCTAATATTGTTTGCAAAAAGAACGACATTTATGGGCTTGCTTTACTCATATGGGAAATGTGTACCAGTAAGCATTCATTCAATTAGTAATCTATAGTTTTGCTTAAACGGTAAAGAAGAAGTCTACGTTACTTCTTTTATCATTTTTCTCTTCTACTATACAGGGTGTCCTGTAATTAATTGTCTATATCTCTTTTTAATTTTTATATAATTTTGAACAGTGCGTATACCATGGAATGGCTACGACGTTTCAGAAATCGAAAACCAATACATACAATTGGGACGTGGTATTCCTCTAGATTTATGCGACTTTCCACTGATAATTCATAGTTTTTTAGAAATTGCTTTACGAATTGATCCCACCGAAAGAAATATTGATCTTACTAATACGCGTAGATTGTTGCAAAGTCTGGAAGTAAGTGCTATCTCGACTTAAAATTGCTTTGATTATTATTATTATTATTATTACTAATGTTATCAATAATTTTAGATACAACAAGAGTATAAGGAAGAATCTAAAGGAAAAGAAAAAACAGAAATTAATAAAACAGTTACAACACCAACAGTTGAACACTCTACTGCAACTGATTGTAATAGCGCATCATCGAAGATACCATTGAATCAAAATGTGGATACTGTAAAAAGTAGAAAATATTTGGATTCAACGTATACCAAAATTCTAGTACAAAAAAATACTTCGAACGAAGTGTTCGCACAGGCGCCAAGTTTAAAATTAAATTCACCTATTCAAAATGATCGATCAAAGACTTTTTCAAGTCCAAAAAAATCAATTGAAAGAAATAATCATAAAGAAATGAAATTAAATTTATTGGATAAAATAGAAAATAAATCGAGTCCGAAGAAAAATAACTACGTCGATTCTGAAATACCAGAATTACAATCTTATAACATATTTGAAAAATCGCAATTTATGAAAGATTCTATATCATCAAATAGTAAGTATAAACAAGCAGAAGTACCTAAAATTCTGACGGAATCTACTACCAATGCTATATTTATGGTATCTTCTCCGTTTCTTAACATTACAGAAGATGTTACAACTGACACTAACCCGCGTGTTAATTTGCAACGTTTGAAAGAAATTCTTGCAAATAAAAGAGAACGTTTCTTTAAAAATATCGAAACACCACCCCTGTCACCTGAGGAAAATGAAAGTAAGTATAAGAGTGATATGGACATTAAAGATAATTATTATTAACAAATAATAACTTTATTATTTTATTTTAATAGGTTGTTCAATCGTCGAGTCAGAAATATTTGCCAAAGTGAAGAGTAGAGATTACGAGCCACATAAACCTGCTAGCCATAAGACTAGTTTAGAAAGTAAATGTAATAAATCTCCTGGTTCATACGATTCAGCATACATCTCACCATATGTTTCGCCTAATCAACCAACTTGCAAAGTACTTTCTTTTTTTAATTTATTTATATTAGTCTAAATGATATTATTCTTTACATTACATCAATATTAATCTTTATCTTTATTTAGGAACCCTACTTACAAATGCCTAAAAATATGAAAACTGCAATAATGAAACCTCGTGTATTATCACAACCTCGAGGCTTCTTTGAAACGTCCTTGTGGAAAAAAGAAAAAGAAATTTGTATATCCAAAATGTGGAAGGAAGATCCAAATGTTGCAGTAAGTTTTTTATTCATCTCGATATTATTAAGTTGTAGATTAATATTTAATCTATATACTTAAAATTGATGATAATATTAATATCGTTATTTAATTATTAGCAACTATCTGTGGAAAGTACCGAAAATCCTGTTATGAAATTAGACGAACTTATAAAACCTGTAGAAACGTGTAATGTTAATAGCAAATCAGGTTTGTATCTAACAGATACATTTTATTACAAAAATATTCCAACATTATGAATTTTTTAATATTAAGTTTAATTGTTCTTTCAGAAGACGTAAATGTAATAAAACAAAGTGAAAAAAACGACAGGATATTTACTGAAAGTGTAACTACGTCTGAGTCAGAACTAGAAATCAATTCGTTAAAAGTTTTGAAGGAAGCATTGGATAGGGCAACAGAATTAATCTGTGCAAGTAAGCCTATTCAGAATGAACCGCTTGCAACATATTCACCGTCTCGTCAATCCTGTGATAATATTAATACTGCAACAAATAACATGTACATTAGTAAATCGTTTCTGGATAAGGCATACGAATTAACTTATACCGATGATATCAAAGAAGGAAAAATAAAAAAAATAAACGATACACATAAAACGTTAATGTCAAATAAAAATCAATCCTTTGATAACGAATTTAATACAAATACGTTGAAAGAAAATATCAACGATTCTAAAAAAGTTAACGGTACTATGAGAGAAAATAAAGACAGAATCTACAGAGCAAATGTCTGTTATTTAGAAAACTCATTAGGTGATATTGATACGATTAAACCTAATAATAAGAAATTATCTAACAGAAAATATAAAGAGAATTTCTTTTCTTCTATATCGACCGATGAAAAGCAAAATTTGGAATCGTTGAGCAAAAATTGCAGTAAATGTAATAATAAATTATTATTAAGGAGACGGTTTTCTCTACCAAATATTATTTCTCATCATAAAGTAGGGAATCATTCACATTTAGGTAAACTACCAATACGTAAGGCTGTAAGTATTTAATATCGTAACATAATTAAAATATTTTTAATCTACTTTCTAATATTATGCATTTTTCATATTATTTCAGGATAATTCTCCTAGTACCTCGATAGAGGATTTCTACATCGACGACGATAATTTAGAATTACAGAATTTAAATATTAATATGGTATTATTGGACGACAATGAAATATTCTACGATAATTATTTCTTCGACAAACAAACACCTTAAAATTTCTTTTTAGTTCGACCATTTGTTTTTATTTTATCTAATTTAATTATTTTTCACAAGTCTTGTTTTTTAAAGATTTGACTAATACTAAATATTAATATAAGTAAACTCCAACTACGGTTGGTATATAAAGTATTAGAAAGAGAGAGAAAGTGAGACATAGAATAAGAAAAGAAAGAAATAACAAAGCCTTATTTTTACTTAGAAATAGAAATTAGCGAACAATAAGTTCTTTTGTTCGTACAATATATATATTTTATTTTTTTACGTGTTATATATATATGTATTTATATATATATATATACGTTTATTGTATCTATTAAATAATATTCTATACTTCCTTTGTAAGATATTAGTTTAAATTATATAATTATTATAAAAAACAAAACATTATTTTTTTTTCAAGCTAAAGAAAATAATTGGATTTATTTAAATTGACATAATAGAAATATATGTATCACAAAGTAATAATAGATAGCAAAAATTTAGTTTAAATACTCAAAGGAGAAAACAAACAAATTATTAACGATGGTTAATTAAAATATTAAATATTGTTTTCCTATACATTGCAATTTATCTGTAAGTTATCGCAATAAATGTATATTTATAATAAAGCGTTTTCATGTACAGAAATATTACTTTCAAGATCCTCTTCTCTTATTAATATTTAAATATATCTTTACATTTGACTTAAAGATTAAAAGAAAAGAAAAAGTAAAAATAAAAAAGAGAGATAAGTTTGTGCAGGAGTAGCTGCATATATGTACGCATATGTTAATCATTTTTGTAACCCCTTACGCTATAATTTAACGCTTAATGCAACATTTAGTGCTTCTTATCTTTGGACCATAAGTTTCACTACGAATAGGACTCAAGTTTCTCATGTTTAGACTATAAGGCTTATTAAGTCTCATTCTTTATTATAGCGTAAGGAGTTTAATATAATTTAAATTAATTGTTCATTTAATATTACTAGATTTATTACTTAATCATGAAATATATAGATTATTTAGAAATTCGTTATTTTCCAGATATTAGATTCCTAAACCAAATACAGAAACAATGCAATACATAGTCTTGTTTTCCCAACGTACAGTACAACTTCCATCGGTGGCATTATCCCAAAAACATGAGCTAGCTGTGTGTAATCCTGCTCCATTTTTTTGCATGATCGTACACGTGACTAATAATAAACAAGAAGAATATATATAATAAATATACTAAATACAAATTGTTTTTTTTTTTGTTAGTTTGGAAGGATGCACAGGTGGATGTTAATGGTTGATACTTTAGCTACTGCAGAACTTTCTGCAATGCTTTACTTCTGTATGACAATTACTATACTAACCAATATATTTATATGGTTTCTGCAGCCTCGTTAAATTTCCTAAACACGCTTCGACAACATTAGATGTCCATTGATTAACTTTATTATGCTGATAAGCATTTCCACCAATGGATACTTCAATTGCCTCTTTTATTATTTTGCTTACAGTATCAACAACAAATTGAGTCTACAAATAAATGCAATAAAATTAATTATTATGTTCATACTTTCATAAGTTCAAATTATATTTTCATATTTTTAAATATTATATATATAAAAGTATACATTCTAACATTTCATAAACAATATCGTATAATTTTTTAATTATCAAATAGAAAAACAATGACTAACCTCTTCTTGCATATCCTCCATGATAACAGATTTGGAATATAATTATTTAACGAAGATAATGATTTTGATTTCTCCACAATTATGTCACCTAGCGAATGTAGATGTATAAATGAAAATGATTCCTTGACAACTCACAGGTGTGACACTTTCATACGTCAAATTGTTTTTCTTAAATTATTAACCAAAAATTAATATAAGAAATACAAGTACATTTTATACAATTCATTCGTTTATTTTAAATATATAAAAACAAAAAGAAGAAAGAAAGTATATAACATTAATCTCTATTAAATTCGATAACTCTATTTCCTTAACATTTATGTTACGTTTATATTTAATACATATAAAAAGAGGCAGATGATGGTGCCGCCATATTGTTTCCTTATGTCACGTCAATAAAAAAGAAACATTTTAATTGTGACTTAAATTTTTATAAAAAATTATATAAACCTATTATTTAATATATATTAATAAATTTTATGAATGTAAATATTTATATACTTTATTAATAAAAATAAAAAATATGTAGTAAATATTTTCGTACAGTATAATCCACTGATTCGATTGGTTCTCACGATACGACTCAACCAATCAATATTAAGTAATAGAAAAAATGAATGTACTTCAAATCGTTTCAAATATACATAACCTATTCGATTTGAAATATAAATAAAGTATAATTATAGTTAATTGATAATTAATACAAAGTTTATAATAATAAAAATATAATCCACTGATTTGATTGATTCTCAAGATAAGATTTAACCAATCAATGCGAAGTAACAAATAAATTTTATGAATTTCAAATGATACCAAATATTTTCATTCTATATAGGTTAAATATATTCAAGTAACAAAAGTTATTTAATTAACATAGAATACTGAAAAATAATAAAGAGTATTGTTCGACTGGGTAAAAAGAAACCAAAGAGAAATTTTGGCGTCATGTCAAAATATTTGAATAATAGATTGATGATATTTAACAAATTAATTAAAACCAATTATGTGGTCAGTGTTAAAAGTTTACAACATTTCAATACCGGAAATAAATTAATGGAACGTACACCAAGAAATTTAAAAGATTGTTCACGATTTTTACCCGCAAAGTCACAGAAAAGTGCAGAAGATACAGAACCTGCAGTTGAAACAGATAGCAGTTTTGGTTTGTTCCAAAAAAAAGTTCAACCAGTGCAAACATTTTCTGTAGGAAATGTTAAGCGATGGGTTGAGTACAAAACCGAAATCCTTTATACTCAAAAACAAAAAAATGATCCCGAAAAAGTAAAAATAATGGGTGCAAACTTAGCAGCTGCATCCTTTGTTATTCAATGGCATGGAAAAGTTAAGTTTAAGAACTCCGATTGGTTAGAAGGTTCAAGGAATAAACCTATTCGTTTGCCATCTTTATATAATCCTAATTATGTAGTTACTGCAATAGATGCAAGCAAAACACTGATATGTTATGATGGACTAGAAAACATGTCCCCGCTTGATAAATTAAAATGGTTAAGCTTTAAGAGTTGCCAATATATTAATGACTGGTGCCTCGACAGAATTTCTGCACGTTATCCATCGTTGGAATATTTAGATATTTCTGATTGTATAAATGTTACCGAGAGAGGATTAGAAGCATTATACAAATTAAAAAATCTCAAAACGTTGATAATAACGAATCATCACAAATCAGCATCATTCGAATTAACTTGTTTTATGTTAGAAGATTGTATTCCCAATTTGAAATGTGAAATATTTAATTCGTGGTACAAAGATAAGTCTAAGGAATCCAATGACAAGAAGAAAGAACTTGAATAAAATGATAACAATTTAATTAAATGTAAACATGTGTAAATATATACAAAAGTTGCCTCTACTATGTGTTTTTGACGACATTTCTTAATTTATTCTTCTCTCTATACTTCTTAACATAATATAATTCAGCTTTATTGCTGATGCCGTAAACTTTGATATTTTTATTGTCATTGGTGAGTTGTATATTGTCGAAGCATAAATTATATTTTTTCCAAACGTGTTTCCAACTGATCTTTTTCTTAATATTCTCTCTTTTGAAGTATAAATTAGTATGCCTCTTGATGGCTTTTTTTAAATCAAGCACCGTAGTTGTATGCGTAGGTACCTAATGATATAATATTTATTTATATATATATTTATGCATGTGTTCAATTATTTTCAACCATGTAATAAGAAAAAAAATATATTATATTTAAAAAATTCATTACCACAATAGAAAGTCTTGGAAGATTTTTACGATTTAAAAATAATGTTATTGCTTGACCCTGTGCCACAGCAATTTGTGCTTTAATTTCTTCTACTGTTACATTTAATGGTAATCCAGCTAGAAAAGGATCGCTGTCAATTAATTTATCAAGAGCTTCTTTAGTTAACTTAACTAATTCCTGATGATTTGAATCTGATTTAGTATTCTCATTAGAAATAATATTTTCTTGCTTCACATCCATTCTACTATTTACTATCTTATATTATTTTACTCATTACAATTGTATATTTGTTATTCCAACCATGTTTGTAAACAACTACGCAAAGAAGCCTCTCGTGAAAACTAATGCAGTCTGTTGTGCTAGAAATGAATTATCGAAAAATCAAATCGAACAGAAATTATTACCGACGTGAAAAAAAAAAATAAAATATGGATTAGTCGGTAACTAATCAAGACTGATCGATAAAAAAAAGTTTAATGAAAATTATTATCGACGGGAGATATTAAAATATTTATAAGTGTCGATAATTAAGGAAATCCTTGTACCTTTTATGTCATTGGATAAAAATTTGAAATGAAAATTATTAAAGAAATCAAAGACGTAGATAAAATGATTTTTTCTTTTTTTTTATTAAAAATAATATATCGTTTCAATCGTGTAAATATATATATGTATATAAATCGCTTAAATATATATTAAGATTACATATGTTTCATAAAATTGTTTTTTAACAATATCATCACGTCGTAATTGTTATTTTTTTTTTTCTTTGTAAATTATACAGCGTCTCTTACAGGTCTATACATTCTTCGTATAATTACGGCTAGAAAAAAAAATAATTAGAGAAACAAAAACGTTTCTTTCTTTTTTTTTTTTTTAATAAAATTAACAAGTTATAATCCGTTCGTGAAAACTTCTCATTTTATAATTACGTGTTGTAGAATAACACGTAACAGTAAAACGTAATTATACGAGTAAATTTGACAGGACTCGTCTCAATAGGAAGACTCCTAATTAAAAATAATAAAAAAAAAAAAAAAGAAAAAAAATAATGAAAAAATAGCGTGACTTTTCATCGCGTTCGTGGAGTTAATTTTAATGGAATCCCATCTTTATTAACAAGAACTAATTCGGCAGTTAAACGAAGTTTGTCTTCGGTGATTAATGATTCGATATGATATTCCTTTAATATTGACAAAATAAAGACTTTAACAACTACTGTGGCGAATTTCCATCCTATACAATTTCGTGAACCCGCGCTAAACGGTATGAAAGCGTAGCACGGTGGTCTAGGACTGCACGGTAAAAACCTTTCGGGTTTGTACACGTGGGGTTCTGGAAAATATCGAGCGTCTCGATGCAACAAGTAGGAGTTTATCAAGACCGTTGAACCAGCTGGAATTTTGTGTTCCACTGAAAGGAAATGTAGTTTTTAAAAATCGAAAAAATTATTCTTGTCGTTTTTTAATTAAACAAATGAACAATATTGTATTGACATTAAATACTTACGTATTTCGACAGGACTATAAATTTGTCTGGCTATTAATGGGGCCACTGGGTACAACCGCCAAGATTCTTTGATGCAAGCATCTAATAAAACTAATTTGTTTAACGATTCTAACGTTAATTCCTTGCTACCAATGATTTCCTCGTATTCGTTAAGAATTTGTTGCTAAAAATTCATGAAAGTTAATGAAATTAATTCAATTCTTCGTAAAGTTATTTTAATTTGTTTCTTTTTTGAGAAAAAATGTGAATAGAAAATAGAAGTTACTTGATATTCGGGTCGTCTTCCTAAAGCGTATAATACGAAAGAAATACTGGTAGCTGTAGAATCATGTCCCGCGAACATAAATGTGTTAACTTCGTCGCGTATATCAGTGTCTGTTAAAATAGTTCCATTACTAGATATTTCTAATAACAAATCTAACAAAGCTGGATGTTTCTTTGTCGGTTTGTTACAATTTTGATCTCGATTGTTTTTCCATTCTTCTTTTCGTTCTGCGATTACCTAAACAGTCGTTGACGAATTAAGGATAATCTAGTATTTCGTTTATACAATTAATAATAAATATAAATAAATATATTTATTATGTTACCTTATCAACAAAATTATGAACTACTTTAAGAGCACGATCGTGTTCTTTTCCTAATCGAGTCAATTTAAATATAAAATCGATCGATGTCCAAACGTTTGTAAATCTATTCTGCGCTATTAGAGACAATCTAGAATAGATTAGGAATACGAATTAAAAAATAAAAATTTATTATTAATTATTATTATTATTATTATTATAAAAAAAATAATAATAATTATACGTACTTGTCTACTGCTAAAAGGTATTCATTGAATATATTAGTTTGCGCGTTAATGCGGTAACCCATGGAACTATCTAAAAATATAAACATTCAATAGATGACGCGTTAGAAAATTATTAGAGATTCTTTTTTTTTTTTTATTATTTTTTCTTATTCTGTCAATTTTGAATGTTATTATCGACACGTCAAAATTTGTCTCATAATATTAAATCCAAATTCCAAATTTGTCGTTGTTCATTTTAGAATAAAACATTTTAGAAAACAGGTATATGGCTACCTTTACAACTAATAACTCTCATTACTGGGATTTCGAATCGGCGGATTCTCGATTGGGACAATTGGAAAGTGAATTAATTCAAAGGCAATTAAAAACTTGTAAATTTGATAAGAACATTTCATCGGTGAAGAAAAAAGGAGTGAATTTTAATTCGAATAGAAGTTTGATCGTGTCAAGTAGAAATGTTAGGAACGTTTCAAATAAAAATGATCCTTGCAAGGTATGAGAATGTGCTCACGTTTCTTCTTCTTATTTGTAAAAATATTATTTTTCTTTTTCTCTTCATCGGTGATTCCAAAGTAATCATATTTATTTATTTATTAAATTGTTTGTTTGTTCGGTATTATTTATCGCAATAACCAGGTCAAAACATCAGCCCTATTGTACGAAATAACAGATCGCGTTAATCGGTTAGCTAAACCACGGATTAAATCGAACATTTCCGATGAATCTACAACTCGATTAAACGTTAAGAAAATTTTGGAAGCTACTCCACGAATTCTTGAACTTTCGAAACCGAAAATTATTTACGAGCCACCATCTAAACAGCTTTATCACGTTGCACCAGCTGCTTTAACTGCAATTCGTTAGTACACACGTTGTTACAATATCCAACAATTATTATTTTAATTCTCTTCCAAAAGATTCTTTTCTATTTTAAGGGATAAGCATATTTTTGAGAATTTTTTTAATAGGAAAGTATTTGTGAATATTATTGAAAGTACGTATAATAAAAAAACCTGTAAAGAAATGCACTTATCATACACCTAAACAAAATTCTCAAAAATAAGTTATTTTTCCATGTGTTAAAAAAGAAAAAAAAAATCGATAGAATAAATTGTTTTAATAATATTCAGCGACCGAACGTATACTAGAATTAGCACGACCGAAAAAGAAGGAAAAAAAGGTACCCGGGAGAAAAAGAAAATTAATTTATGCACCATGCAATTCGAGGATTTTGTATTTGGCACGTGTTAAAAGTTTCAAACAAAATATCGATGACCGTTCATCAAAGTCGTCCTCGAGACAACCCCGACAGTCATTCAGGTAACATTTCGTTGATTTAGCATAAAGAAAAATAAATATATATATAAAAAAATAAAACAAAATAAAAAAATTAGGATGGAGTTTCAAAAGTTGAATAAATTGGAATCGAGCTGCGATAAAAATCGTTTGAGTAAAAACCCAAGGAGAGAAAGGAGAAGGAGAAAAAGGAAACGTACGAAGAAACAGGAATTGAGATCCTCCAACTCTGATAGAACAGTCATTACAATTGGCCAAAATTAAAATTCGAAAGGATGTGTCGAATAAAACTAAATTCGCCAGTGAAATTTAGAAAGTTTCAAAATACTATGTCGAATAAATTTAACAGATTCAGAAACAACTACAGCATCAGTGCCAACAGATTTGTTTTATTATACGAAATTAATTTAATGTGAAAAAGAGCAAAATAAATAAATAAATAAATAAATAAATAAACAAAAAGGTAAATTATGAAACTGTAAATGTTGAAAATAAAGAGAGACTCTTACCACAAATCACGTCGAGTGTGGCACGTTTGGCGTAAGGGACGATATCAAATCTTTTGCCAATTTCTTCTTTAAGACAATTAACCATAATTTTGGCTTCGTTCATGGCACTTATAAAATAATCATCCAATACGCCACTGTGGAAAGTCGGTGTTAGTAACTTCCTACGATGAAACCACCTTTTTCCTAAACAATTTTTGTCAACGAATATTTATTTGTCCACTTATAAAAATACAAAAATACAAAACTCGTGCAAGATTCGAGATTTAAATATTCTTATCAAACTATCTTTTTATCACGGTCAATTAACATTGAATTATCTACAAAGTGTACTGCTAAACGTTTTTTAAATTATTTTGATATCAGTTAATAGTTCTTAAGATTATTTCTCAAAATCATTAATTTAGGATTATAGTAAAACACAGATAAACAAAAAAGAAATTAACTCAAGTTTATAATCCTAGAACGTTGTTAAATAAGGAAAAGAAAATAATGTAATTTATTCTTGCAAGTCAAATAGAGTTTTATTGAATTGTGTTAACTTCCTTTTAATCGATTTCCTCGATTGTTTCATAACAGCTACACAATATACTTGATCGTTTAAAGATCAAGGTAAAAGTATTTACGTTGATTTTTTTTACTACCAGATACTGCGTCGTTAATGTTTCTTTCACCCCTCCCACTCCCTTCAATCATGTAAGATAAATCAAGCCTGAATAATTAACAAAATATTCGCGTAAATTGAATGATTCTGACGTTAATACCATCACGAAAATGTTGTGGTCGATTATGCGAACAGTAACCTTTCCATTTCATACTTTTTGTCTTTTTTCTTCGAAGAGATAGTAATATCAATGTTATTTTTGGATTGACAAAAAACAACCAACACCCAAACGAAAATTCAACTTTTACACTCACCGTTACTGGTAAGTAATCCATTACCAAGCCATGGAATCAGGTATGCGTATTCAAAACTTTTATTAATGTGAACACTACTACTCAGTAAAGGTTGGACGGTTTCTACTTTGTACAGAAATATGAAAGGTCTTATGCCAACCCAAACCAAAAATATATCCCCGAATTCGTTGCTCCATTTGATCAAATTGTTGAAGAATTCTGAAAAAAATCATATTTTTTTCATAAGTTATTATATTTTAGCTGGTGTTACCAATAACACAAATTATAGATACGAGTTGATAAACTTGATTAT
Organism: Mischocyttarus mexicanus; assembly: GCA_023678845.1. Lineage (NCBI taxonomy): Eukaryota > Metazoa > Arthropoda > Insecta > Hymenoptera > Vespidae > Mischocyttarus > Mischocyttarus mexicanus. The sequence goes on along the minus strand of JACGTP010000098.1, from coordinate 280,781 downwards.
ATTATTAGATACCCTAATTGAAAAATATCCCTTATATTCTGCATACTAAAAATCAAGATACCAGTTAATTAATTAGGAAATGAAATAAAAAGGTTAGTGAATCTAGGTTGTTAATTGTGTGAAGAAGGAAGAATAATGTGGGTAGAGTTCTTAGATTATTGGTTGTAAAGTCTTTGACGGTCATTGACTTCAACTCGTGTCACATAAGTAGGCCTTTTTGCAGCTATGTATGGTATGTACATGTATCGTGACAAGCAATCAACGCTATTATCGTTAGCTTCTAGGTATCTTTCTTTCTCCGTGATGCAAATATAAGAGAAAGAGAAGGACTGCGAAATGGGGAGAGTGGGAGAAAGGATGGAAAGGGGAGAGAGAGAGAGTGAGAGGGAGAAAAAGGGAGGAGGAAGAAAACGATGGAAGCCGATGCACGTGCAGCGTGTTGCTTGCTTGGTAAAAGGAGTGCTAAAGTCTTATGGCGCACTGACCGGACATTGACCGTAAAAATGGGCAAGCCACGTATTTGCACCGAGGACGATGAGTTGCATGGCACCTTTCTAACTCCGAGACCTTGGCAATACAATGCAACTACCATATCAAAAACAAAGGACAACGACAAGTAGTAACCTTCCATTGAAAGATCCTTGAAAGGACTCACAAGAAACTTTAGTTTATTTTCTACCAATTTAAATGCCAATGAAGAATATAAACCCTAAAGAAATATCAAAGATATTTCATTGAAGTTTCAACCTTTCCGATACCGAATAGATCCTAGTTGTTAAACTTTCTAAAGTTCAATGTCTCATAATTAGTTAAATCTTTGGATGTCTGTAGTTAAAATTTAAGGTCAATCATGATCTAGTTAACTGTGATCTATTTTAACTTATTTTCAACACGATAAAAGTAATCTTAAATGAAACTTTGATATCTATTGATCTGCTACAGTTCAATACTCTCTAATTAAATCTTCTTATTTCATTAGTTAGATTAGTTACGTCAATGTCAACTCGTTAATACGATCGAAAACAAATCTAAAGTTAAACTTCGTTATCATTTGCAGCACTCGTGTTATGATTTTTATTTTTCACTTTCTTTCTTTCTTTCTTTCTTTCTTTATTTCTTTCTTTCATTTTTTTTTTATTTACTCCAAATCTAATGTCAAAGTTGAAACATTGATAGACGGTTTTTAAAACGTGAAAGTGTTACTCTGTATATATATACGTGCGTGTATATATGTGCATGTATCGGATCGACCTTTTTCTGCGCGCACACGTGTCCCTACTACGTTTCCTCGTTGTATGCCTCACTTTGGGCTTGCCCAAATCCTCAGTCTGACTCGTCTTGTACTCGTTCCACTTCCATTGGCCATTCTCTTCTCTCTCCACGCGTATACTCCATTGACCTTTTTCATACACTACGAATATACGTACTTACAAGGTCGGCCAAAAGTCCCTGAGTGGGTCAAATGTCTTTAAGTTGAAATAATAATTTTTTAGATTAATTTTCAAATTTCCATTTTTTTTTTGCTCTCTCCTCCACCTCCTCCTCTTCCTCCTCTAATAATCTAACTACTAAACTAAACAAGCGAAGAATTTAATCCAAGAATATTGTAGCAACGGTAAAGAAAAAGATTTCTTCATTGCAACCCTGCACATTTGTAAATATTTTTCTACCTAGAATATATTTATCGTTCGATTTATTGATCTTTATCGGTACTCTGATAACAATTGAGAACTCGTATTACTTTCTCGATAAAATGTAATCAGTGAAACGGATCAACGGTTATCTCTGTTATTGAATTAGATTCTATGCAACTTGATACCTAATGAAATTGTTCTATCCTTTTGTTTTCTTCTTAATTTCTATCTTCGATCAGACGATCGATATTCGGCATAATACAATTGATACTGCCTCAGAAGAAAAAGAAAAAGAAAAAGAATAAGAAGAGGAAGAAGGAGAAGAACAGCAGCAGCAGCAGCTATGTTTTATAATACCCTTGGCACGTGTCACTAGGACAACGCACTCTCAGCATAAATTGCGTCTACTGATTTGAACTTATTTTCGTTTTGAACAACAGGAAATGTAAGTTCAATCGATAATCGTTCAAGTAAAATCCCCACGTTGTTTAAACAAATTTGATTTTACTTTAAGTGAAAGTTTATCGACCCAATTGACGCGTCAAACAAATAATATCTTTTCATTTTACGATGTTTTCGATATTTCTAATACATTAAGTCTTTTGAATATATATCTCTTGTCTAATAATTATAGACATTATTTCTCAATTAATAAATTTTTTTTTACCTTGAATATTATCAGCTATCATTTCACGGGTCATTGATAATAATAATATATTACGTTGCCCAATATTGGGACTACAGTGATTACCGATAAATTGAGAAATTCATTTTTAAGATAATATTAATAATATTTTTATTTCAATTTATTGTTTTCATATTATAATACTTTAGAAAAATTCTTTAATGGGATGATAGAAATAGTAATTATAAATAATATTATATATAGAATATTATGACAATATCTATAGACAACAGACACATATTATAAACATGCACAAAGACACATACACTCATACACAGAAGCAATTCACTTAATTCGTTCGACTGTTATCAATAATACATGAATCATACAATAAAATTTATAATTGTCCAATAGATTGAATATAACTTCGTCTATGCAATAGTAGACTGTATGTGTGTGTATGTGTGTGTGTGTGGTTGGTTTGTTCTAGGGGGTGGGGTAGGGTAAGGAATCGGCTGAACGTCTAGCTCTTGTCTGCTACTAAAATTGATCCGACATTTCTTCATTGTCTGAAAAGATTCGCGTGACACGCCTTTCCCCTTTCTTATTCTTCTTCTTTTTTCTTCTTATTCTTATGCGACCCTTTTTTTCTCTCTCTCCTCTCTCTTTCTTCTTTTCTTTCTTTCTTTCTTTCTTTCTTTTACTGTTTGAGTCGGTGGATATATAATTGTATGCAATTACGTGGGTAATACGAGTGGCACAGTCATTCAGACCACGAACGACCTCGACCCGTTTTTTTTCCTTCTTCTTTTCTTTCATCTTCTTTTTTTTTTTCCTTACGAGTACATATTGTCGATTATTTTTCAATGAACAACGCAGTAAGATTCTCGTTTTCCTTTTCTCTTTTTTTTTTCAATTCTACTTAATAAATAGATACACACGCGTGTATCAAAAATCTAGCTTATCGGGATAACGAGGGTTGAAATTTTAGTCATAATTTGATTATTCGAATTTAAATCTAGCGATAACGATAATTCATTTAATCGAACCTTGATAATAACCACGTTTCGATACAATTCATTGAGCTAGTACGTAAACATATGCATTTGTTTATTATTATAGATTATATCAGGATACTGTTTAATATTTATACGATTTAATGATATTATTGTAGATTAGAATAAAATAATTTGAGAGAGTTTTGGGTAGGTTATGCTATTATACTATTCATCTAGGAATGAATAGTTTGCATTATCAAACAATTTAATGGCTGACGAGATAAGATAATCGGGTTGTTATCTAAACAATTACCAAAATTTCCAAGTTTTTTTTTTTTTTTTCACTGGTAGGGTCTTTAGATCATGGTCAATTTTTTCATTTGGCGTACTAAGAAACGTTACAGATAAATCGTAGGGCTTCAGACTAGATTTGTCGAAGAATCCCCATAGATTCAAATAACATTTAGGATAATTTTATACAGGTTGTAAAATTAAATAATAATAAAAGCAGGGATTAGTCTGTTTGTAAAGAGATTACATATGAATGCATCCAAGAAATTCTAACAAATAAATTATTTTCAATATATTAGGTTGCTAAGTATAAAATGGAACAAATTTTACTTCAATTATGTGCATTTTTTGCTACATTTCATACTTGATAACTTAATTTAAAAAAAAAAAGAGAAAAAACCAAAAGAATCGATGAAACTTACCTTCCAAATTACCACGCAATTGATAGGCATTTCCAATTAATGGTAGAGATACCGGATGCGGTATTCCCCTAACAGCGTAAATAAATCGTCCATATTGTATCGCGAAAAATGCTACAATAAGTAGCACACAGAATAACAAAATTAACGTTACCCACGAATAATTGAAAAACGTGTCTACCACGGAAGTCATGGTATATCTTCTTAACTCTTCTGATTAATTTACAAATACCATATATTTTCTACTATCTCATTTAAAATTGAATTTTACGATCGTACACTTACAAAATTCCTTCCGATTTGAAGAAGAATTTCTTTCTCTCTTTCTCTCAAAATTCACTTATTCTCGTTAATTTTTTCTCTAAGAAAAAGAAAAAAAAATAAAAAGAATAATCCCATCGAATCGATTAGATCGAGTAAAATGGATCAAACTTTAGAACAATTTATTAATATTTACCGAGTCATATATTTCGATGTAACAATAACAAATTACGTTAAACTTTAAACTTAATATTTATTGGTCAAATTAATGAAAAAAATTATGTCAAGAAGAAAAAACAAAGAGTGTTATGGTTTTTATATTTTTAAATAAGTGTTCACTCGCGATACTAGTAAAAGAGAAAGACCAAGAGAAAAAGGAGGGTGTAAGAGAGAAAAAAAATGTGAATTAAAATGAGAAACAGAAATGAATATGTAGATTAAAAAAAAAAAAAATAAAAAATAAATAAATAAATAAGTACAAGTACAACTGTTTAGAGTTCCCGGTGTATAAGACGCCTGTCAAGAAGTGACTCCCTCCCGTTGTACGAAAGAACCGCCCTTATATACTAGCGAATGCTCCGAGTACTACATCGAATGGTCAGCGGCTAGCTCATCCACCAATAGAAACAAACACGCGCGAGGCGGCAACGTTCGAACGCGTATCTCTCTCTCTCTTTTTCTCTCTTTCTCTCTCTCTTCCTTTCCTTTTCTCTTTTCCTCAGCAACGTAGAGACTATGCACGTGTAAGAAACGTATGCACAAGCGTATTCAATATATCTGTGTATATTAGATATACACAGGAAGAACATTAAGTGAGCGAAAGAATTTACTATAAAAAAAAAAATAAACATAATAAATATATCCAAGACAGGTGTTAAATATTTGACCGATCTATCGTATTTTATTGAATCATTTCTTAATCCATTATTTTTCGCATACTTCGAATAGTTATTTAAAAATATTTATATATACGTATATGTTGAACATCTATCGTACATATATATCTTTGCTTATTTTACGATCACTTCATTCTTTTTCTTCCTCTTCTTCTTCTTCTTCTTCTTCTTCTTCGGTGAATAAATTCCATTAGAAATAATAATAATAATAATAAATAATCACAAGAATTTTATCAAATTAAAAGACAGGTGAACAAAATATTCCAAGTTAATTTTTCAAATAAAACATTCACTTCACACTGATGATCTTTTCAAGTTGAAACTTGGTATTTCTTAAATACCAAGAAACATACTTTTGGAATTGTGGAAACAGCATTAAAAGGTAGGAAGATATTTTATATACTACTATAAAATATTATAACGTAATAAAGAATTGCAAAAAAGAAACAAACTAAATTCTTTTTATATGAAACAAAAGGAGAAGATTTTCTTGAAAAGTGGCAATTGTCGAGCAGACAAAAAATATAAACGGGGTTATTGTAAATTGGTTGTTGGATAAGGTTTTAAAAGGGATGAAATTCATAGAAATTCATAGATGTTTCGTAGAAAAAAAAGATTTATTTTAGAAAACGTGGAAACGCATTTTTTTACTTTCATCAACTCATTGCAATGATTATTTTCAATAAAAAAAAAAAAAGTATAAGTTAAGAATGACATTAAGAATGGGCACATCCCTCATACCGAATTTGCTTAACACATACACACACACACATCGGTATGCTTACATATACCTTATCCTATATTTGGGTCGTGACGTCAAACAATGACGATGATACTGAAGAAGAATTCCGATGATAATGATGATGATGATGATGATGTTCATTTCGATAATCCAGCTCGTGTGGACGAGTCGCTGTTCGCGACGTTTACATTGCCACGTGCCACGCGTGGAACCAGCAAGGAAAAAAAGAGAAAAGAAAAGAAATGGAGGACGCTCGTAGAAAGGAATCAAAAAAAGGACAGAGACCGGAATAATTAAATAAATAACAAAGAAACTGACCGACAGTGGGAGAAAGAGAAAGAGAAAGAGAGAAAGAGAGAATGATCATGATAGGGTGGCAGGAAGAAAAGAAAAAGAGAGTGGGGGATTGGTGAAAGAGAGTTGTCCACAAATCTTGAACGACTTATGCGATATGAAACTGGTTAAGTGAGTAGCATGTAAAAACAGACAAAGACAACAAATGCACTCGTATGGTTAAAGAGAAAAAGAATGATTCGTATTTGGTACCTAAGGACGATGATTAACCGGTACTCGATCATTATCTCCTAACATGCTTCTTCTTCTTCTTCTTCAATGATGAAGGTTCTCTACACTTGCGTTATCAGCAGCAGACTGATACAAATCGATATTGTCTAAGTGGCTTTTTTTTTTATGTTTTATTTTGTCATCTCAGCAAGTGGTATCGCGGAATAGTCAGGCCGTGACGTAATAATAGCAATCATCGACACGTGTCATTTTTATTGCTATTATTAATATTATTATTATCTTCCGTCTTTATCTTTTCATTTTATCATCTATTCATTTTTCACTATTGTGAATAATGCGCGTGTTACTTCTCTCCGTGAAGGAATGTGAACAATTTTTTGAAAGATTGATGCCTCGTGTGTGTCGCGTACGCTTTTATCAAACAATAAACTAGGATTAATACACTTTTCCAGGCACTCTAGCACACGTAGTTAATGTCAATCCGAAATAGCAACATCTTTTCCAAGTTATTTTGAGAATACCAATGAGATAAACCAATGTATTTTTGTTTATGTATATGCGTGTATGCGTGTGTGTGCGTGTGTATTATACATATTTATAAATTCCTTGTTAACAGAAATAAAGAAATGATTATAAATGTTAATGAGCATTTATAAATTGGTTTATTATTTTTCTTTACTATATATACAGGGTTGTATTCTATAATTGGTAATATAAGCGAGCAAGGGATGATCCTAAATTAAAAAAAATTTAGTTGATAATAGAGAATCATTATGTTTCATATATTAATATCTTCTTTATTCTAAACATATTCGACTTTTCCTACGTACAAGTACATGAATTTAATGTAATATTTTTTTTTTACAAAAAAGAAAACAACAACAAGAACCGAATGTATATTACAAGTTTATTCCTCTCACTGTTACTTCTCTTTGCCCTATCTTTTGCAAATATTCTTCGACCATATACACAAAAGATCACACAACAACTCTTATTGTAATCCTTTAACACACGCGAGTGCATTATTCAGTATAATAAAAATTGAACAAACGTGCTTTGTAGAAACGCTAGTTTTCTATGCACCACGTGCGCTTCTAAACGAAGTTGTTGCATTGTCATAAAAATATTTTTAAAAAATAAAAAAAGTATTAAAAAAAATATTTAGAAAGAGATAGAGGAAGAGAGAAAGAGAGAGAGAGAGAAAGATCTCATTGGTTCGTCGAACTTAACTCGCCCATATACAAAGGACACGCGCTAAACGACGAATCGATAAGACGCATTCTATTACAAAAGTGGCCTCGACTTATATAAATAGGAATTCTTCACCAGGTCAAATAATTTAGAAAGCAAACTGTCCAATTTGGCAATTAGGATTTCTTCCTTTTCTTTTTTTTTTTTCCTTTACTCTATCTTCTTATTCTTATTCTTCACTCTTTTAATCAACTTTACAAATGTATGATAAAACTCATCATCGTGTAGAATAAGCTTTCAAAATTTGACCAATAAAATCTAAGACATTTTGCATAATAATTTTTTAGTATCGAATAAATCATAAAATTAATTTTTGTTGTCACTTACGTTAATCCGATGTCATAATTGTCAACATACTTTAATGTTTTAAACCGAATAAATTAATCCTATTTCCTGTCTTCATACTCATCTATCTTAATTAACTATTTTCATGGAATATTAACAAAAATTATACCAACATGAATGAATAAATGATGAATATTTAAAAAATAATGATATATTATTGTATAATCATGTGTCAATATAATGATTAAAGTAACATAAATTAGTCACTCTGTGTATTCCTATCCAGCAAACGAAACTCCACGTGTTCGACCTCAGCACTCTCCGATCTTCGAGAAAGAGAAAGACAAAAAGAAAAAAACAGAGAGAGTGAAGAAGATAGAAAGGAAGCACGCGTTGGCAAATAAGCAAATAAGCAACCAACCGAGCCAGAATTCGTTATTATGTAATATCATCAAAATGCTACGTGTAATAAAGTTACATAATCAAAAACTACACGGTCATTAAAATAATAATCATTTGAATACAGTTTTAATCAATCATTGATCGTTACATAAAAAGAAAAATTATTCATACATCGACTCGGAGGATAAGTTTCTTTGTGTTTTAATGCAAATGTAAAAGGAAGTTTTCCTTCATATTTTCAATTGTTTAGTAACATTACATTTACATGATAGATTAACATATGTTCAATGATTTTAAGTTCCATATTAAAAACAAAATATCGAAGCTATTTTTTTTTGTAACAAAATATATAATATTTTAATTAAAATCTTTAATCGACGAATAAATAATGCATTTTTGATTTCAAAGTATTTTCTAATAGTGGTTATAATTTAAAAACTTCGTAACTTAATATATCCATTTAAATGTTCATTCTTATAAACACCTAATGCATTTCGGTCATTGACCGTAACATCAGTCACGGGGAAAACCATCATAGATTTTACTGATAAAAACTATTTGATAAATATAGTTTCTTCTTCTATCGTTTATACTCTTCCCTAAAATACGATAAACAAATATAAGACAATAACTGAAAGATAGTGACCCCTTCTTTTTACTAACATAAGTAGGCGTAAGGGTTAGTTGTACCATTGTTGATTATTGATTCATTTGGAAACCAAAAGACCCTTTTTAGTGTTTATTTAACAATACTATATAGATATATCCTGTCTTACGCTATTATCTTGTGTAAATACAAAATATATTTCAACTACAAATCGAGGAAGAGTTAGTCTAGCTATCAAAACCAGATAATCCAAATTCTTCAAAAATCAAATCAAATAAACAGAACATAATTGATATGTTATAACGATAACAATTAATATCATGAATTTATTTAAAATCAAAAACTATGAAAAAACGATTTTGAAAATTAATTAATTAAGTAAATATTTATAGTACACGTGCATTACAGAAGGTGGTACAGATACACAACATTGTAATTAAAAAATTAATATTAATATTTAAATATATAATCGTACTTATTATAAAATAATATTTGTTAATAAAAAGATAAAAATATAAAAGTGTCTCACGAATGTCGAGGACGTAGACGAGGACGTAGACGAGGACGAGTGCATTGATTAGCATCGCGTTAGGAAGCCGAAAGTGGGTCCTGCATCGAATACTCGTTCACGTGTCTGAACTTACAAGGACGAAGGCTCCCTCTCCCTCACTCCCACCCTTTTTCTTTCCCTTTACCGTTTCATTTCGTTCATCTCTCTTTCTCTCTTTCTCTTGTTGTTTATCTTTTCTGCTTTTATTTTTCTTCTTCGTCTTCCTCCTTTAGAGACGAGTCTGCTACACGTGCTGTTTATAGACGACTCGCATAAAAAGAAAGAAAGAGAAAGAGTGAGAGAGAGAAAGAGATGGGAATGGTGGGTAGGGGTAGGGAGGAGGAGGAGTTGGAAGAGGGAAGAGAGCGAGAGAGATGATGCAGAATCGAGTTATGTCATCGGCCTCTTCGCAATGTCTGATGCACGCGATATTTTTAGGTGTTCCGTTTAAAGGAAACGTATGGTAATAAGAGAACTATGAGATACACGATCTTATCGACAAACAAAATTCATTAAATTAATATATTAATTATTATAAATAATCATTGGAATGTATGTGCAATTTTTTAAATTCATTTTTCTAATTTTTTATCATTTATTTGTATTTTTTAAATTTTTTTGATCAATTATATTCAAACGATAGATAAATATTTATTTATCCTACAGATAGTTGATCTAGTAAATAGATTTGATTATGAATGAAAAATTTCATCGAAATATTTCATTACAATATTACGTTGTATGTTTCTCTATAATTTGGAAAATTCAATCGATCATTTTCTCTCGAACAAAACGATACTCACATAGAAAAACTAATAGAACTAGTTTGTTTATGTAGTGTCGAGTATATATATATGTATTTGTATATGTAAAGAATGATTATCGATGATTGCTAATAAATTTCCACGAATCTCCTGGTAGCTATGACGTAAAAGAATGAAAAACACTGGAAAAATTCTTCGTTTTAAATGAAAAACCTATTATCCTGACCTATCGACGCTTATTTCTTCGTTTCTCTGATGATTATTTGTTTATAAATAATTTGTTCTTTAAGCAGATGTATTTTTTATTTTAATGAAGTAAGAAAAAAAAAACGATAATAAACGAATGGAAAAAATGGATAATATTTGTAAATAATTTTATTTGTATATGTGTAAAAAAATTTTTTTCATAAGTATGATGTTTAATACATATAAATACTAATACAAATAAACATACATACACACACACAGATAGTTAGAAATACAAATAATTATAAAAGTATATATGTCTACATAGAGAGATAAAGAAGAACAAACTGGAATGTTCTACCCAGTCCCAAAGACGGGCATATCCGAGGGTTGTCGCCCTGAGATGGTTGGCACGTGTAACTTTTCATCGTCCTTGAGTTCCTACTGCTCTGACTTTAAACCGATACCTCTCGACTTTCTCACGACAGTGTTGCTCAAATAATAAACTATTTACGCATTCGTATGAATATACATATGTGTTAACATAGATATTAACTTCTGCTTGTACATTAAAGTCCTAGGAGTAATTGCATCCCCAAACATTGGTCTTATTGAAAACGATGAATATTTTCTTGTTATACAATTATTTTCAAATTATTCTACACATAAACGTACTTTAGGATTATTCAACTTTTCAATTGATATCTATTTGATTGCATAAGAGGTTTCTTTTTTTTTTTTTATTACAAGAGAAGTAAAATTTGACATAACTGATAAGGAAATTGGTCTTACACAAGATATGCTTAATCGTTTAAAATAAAATCAAACGATGCAAACTAAATACTAGTTACTACAAAAAAAATAATCTTTTTATTTTTTATTATATTTTATGTAAATAAAAATACTCTTGTAAGAGATCAATTTTTGATAATTTATAGTTAAATTATATTTCTTTAACAATAAAATATTCTTCTGTATTTAAATTGACATAAATTTGAAAGTTTTAAAATCCTAAAATATGAATGTTTTTTGTCTGTAAAAGAACTTGGAAACTTTACATTATACAAACAAATATTAATTATTTCATATTAACAGAATAAGAGTAAGTAGAAATACTTTTGCAACTCGTATAAATATGGCAAAGTTTTAAACGAGAACTACTTTCAATTCAATTGAGAGTAAATTATCTCTTACGCACTCTCGCTTCAACTTTCTCTCTTACTTTCACTTCAAATTGTTGACATATTAATTCGAATAAAACAATATGATTCTTTAAATATTAAATATTCTTTTAAAGATCAAATTATCTTAATTTTAAATAATAAATTTATGTCGTATTCTAACGATTAGATTGAAACGTAGACTATTAAAAACGAATTTGCGTGTTTTTCAAATGAAAAAAAAGAGAAGGAAAAGAAAAAAGAAAAAAATTTATAAAATAAAAAAAAAATGTATGAAAAGTCAAAGGTGTATGTCATATTATTTGTTTAAGTTTCTTTTTCTTTTTCTAACAATAAGATACAATCTAGTGTTTGGTTAGTGCAATGTGCAGTACATGCAACAACGTATTCAAAGCAAACAAATAAAACGTCGTAAGTTGATAGCGTCATTTTAAAAAAAAAATAACCGTAGAAATTCATACCTCTAACTTTACGTGCATGTATGTGTGTGTGTGTGTGTGTGTGTTGTATGCATTTGAATAAAAATATTGTACATATATTTTTGTTTAATATTACAAATAATTTTAAACTTATGTTTAAAATCCTCTTTCGTAATTATCGACCAACACAAAAAATGAATTATCTCTCTCCGTGTGTCTTTTTTTTTTATTTTAATAATCATACGATTCACATCATACAAAGCAAATGTAATTTATTTTTCTTCTTTTTTTCACCATATTCTATTATCTCTGCTACATGCGGTGGTCGTCATTAATAACTTTATCGGAACCTACTTTTTTTTTCTTTTTTTTTTTTCTTCTTCTATTTCAGTAGCTTGTCACGGTTCGCGTTTATTCTACTTTTTCTTCTCCACTTTTTTTTTTTAAATTATCAAAGAATTATTTTTATAATTAAATACATAAGAATGTATATATAATAAATATTTTCATGATATATGTTTCGTAAAAATTAGTACAACTAGGGGAATCCTATCTTCGTTTCTAAATTTACGTATTTGTGTGTAAATATATGAATACATGTATGCATATGTGTGTAAGAGTACAAGAGGGTTTGCCTTTGATGCTTAAAGTCAAGGTTGCACACGTGGCATAGGGCGGAGCAGAAACCGTTGGCCCTTGAAGAAAAAAAAAATTTCTGTCCTTTTTTTTTTCCCTTTGCACCTTCTCTTGTTGCCTTCCCTACTTCACTTTCTTTCCCTCTCACTATCTCTGAATTTTCTTATTTTTCTTTCAATCTTTCTAATATCTTTCGTTCAATAAATATAATCAACGAAAAAAGAAAAAACGATTAATGTAATTTAATTTCATTTTAACTCATTGTTAGATATTACAAATATTTTTATAAGATTTTATTATTTTTAGAAAATAACTTGGTAAATAAATTTGAATGTAATTTTTGTATATATATTTTTATAATGCGATGTGTGTGTATACAACTAAACTTAAATGCATCATCGCTAAACAGTCTCATTGAAATGCGTCTACGGTTGAACAAGCGTATAGAAGTTCGGTTGAGAGTGGTGATGAGGGTTATACGTGTGGGCCCCGATAAAAGGACCACCCATTTCGGCCTAACGACGGACGACACGTGTACGACCTTGACAGTGACCTTCTCCACCACAGGAGATCACCTAACCCCCGAGGAGAATGTGCAAGGGCTCAGGGGTCTACTCTATTTGAATCTCAGACTATCCAGGTTTCTTATTTCTATTCCTCCCTCTTGAAAAAAAAGAGACGGATCGGTTATCGTTTATCGCAAACCCCTAAAAGTATAGGTCGACTGATTGTGAGTAATTAATCTTTATACGCTTGATAAATGACATACACGTTTAAAGAAAGAAAAAAGGGATTCTTTTGGAAATCAAACGTAAGAAGTAAAAAAAAAGAAACGTCGAGAAAAAGAATAACAATAATCGAGATAATTTAATGGGAATGTATGTTAATTGGAATTATAAGAAACGAATAAATAATAATAAAGAGAATAAAAGACAAATATATGTATATTTTTATACGAAGGAAGACAAGGGGAAAAAATAAATGATAACTACAGTTCATTTCTTATCTGTAAATAATAAAACATAGAGAGAACAAGCAAGAGCATTATCCCAATCTAATTTTATTGAATGCAAGTCAAGATTAATTGTCTCGGATAATTAATAATCAAGCAGCCCTTGTCACGATTTCATTGACCCAGTTTTTTACTACAACGCACGAACGAGCGTTCATTCGCCCAATAAACATTGCCGAAGAGGAGGAGGAGGAGGAGGTGGAAAAGAAAAAGATGAAAATGAAAATGAAGAAGAAGAAGAAGAAGAAGAAAGTCCTGTTTAGATATTTTCTTTCAATTTCTAATATCCTTTGTTAAATAAATCTGACGAGTATAAAGGAAAATATCTGCGAAATTCTTTAATAAAGAACAATAATTATTATCAATAGAAATCAACAATTGGAAATAAATCCGTGTTTTCTATCAACTGTTACATGTCCTGTAATAATTTCTCATAAAAATAAGGATATATAAAACTATTAGAAAATATTTCTTCATTGAAAGAAGTAACTATAACGATATGAAGATAAAAGTGTGTATTTTGACTGTCGGTATTGTAGTTATAAAAAAAAAAAAAACTACTTTGATAAGAAAGAATGCTTACTTATCAACCAAGAAATAAAATCGGTAATAAATACCGACCTATGATACATCATAATACACTTACATATTTCTTTGAGATTACAGTGTTAAGAAAAATTTGTCTTTTGATTACTGAACGTAATATTTACTAATAATTTATTCACACGTATGTAACAGAACTTATTCTATATGGATTGAAAGTTCGTAGAAAAAAATCTGAAAAAAAAAAATTCTACCAATCATTGCATTTCCTCCATCCCCTCCTACCTACCCAACAACTTATTCGTTTCCAGTTTTTTTTATAAAATTGTACAAAAAAAAAAAGAATAAAGGTGATATTGATGTCATTATTATTAAACATTCATTCGTATTTCAATAACAAAATTTAAAGATCAAAAGTCAAATCTTGATTTATTCGTATAAATAATTACATGAATTATTATATGCAATAAATATTGTTAATTTAAGAATAAAAATCGTAAACGCGTTTAACTCTGACGTATTCAAAGATTTGATTATAACGAATATAAAAATTACGATGAAAAAAAAATTAAAGTTCCTTACAGTAATTAAAATCATACAATTATCTTAGTAAAATAATAGAAAATTTCTATGATACTTTGTAAAGTAAATTCCTCATGGTATTCATGATAATATTAACCGGCTACCTTTAAGCATTTAGTAATATAAATTGATCGTTAAATTACTCTAATTTTATATTAATTATTTTATTATTCACATCATATGAAATACGGAATGTGAAAGTCTTTATTAAATATTCCACAGTGCACTACTACATATATATATATATAAAATAATATATACTGTATATATACGCAGTTAACACAAAACGTTAATATAATGTAATATATACTGTGCATATATATAAGATAATAATATATATCTTAGATATTGTCAAATTTTTTTTCAGTTTGGGTTCAGACATTGAGAGTAGTTAAGGTTCCTTGTAATTATCGTTAAAGTCATATCATTATTTTGACGAAAAAATACAAAATATAGTAAATAATCTTTATGAAAATTCGTTATGTCATTAATAATAATATTGACCAGCAAATTTTTATACATTTAACAAGATAAATTAATCGTATAAATCGCCCTAATTTTCGATTATTTAAAATTAACGTATATAGTAGAGAAAGTGAAGGCCCTCTACTGAATACTCAGCGGTGAATTGAGTCCATAGATGTATATATATATATATCTTAATTTCTTTCACGTTCTTCTTCAGTTTGTGTTCAGACATCGAGAGTAGCTAAGGTTCCTTGTAGTTATCGTTAAAGTCATATCATTATTTTAAAGAAATAATACAAAAACATCGGTAACAGTTTTTAATTAATTCGACATGGAATTGGTGAAATTATGGATCATTGTTCCAACAATATTATTAATTGGACTGTTTTACATAGTGCTATATTTAATTAATAGATTTAATATGATGAATAAAATCAAAAATATTCCTGGTCCTAAAGCATATCCTATTATCGGAAATGCTTATATGCTTCTTGGTAATACCAATGGTAAATTTCTAACTTATATTTTATATTATACGATTTCTTCTTTTTTTTTCATTATTTTCTCTTTTATTAGGTTGTCAAGTATGAAATGGAGCAAAAAAATGCTCATAATTGAATTGAAATTACATACTTAACAAAACCTGTGGTATACTTTTTTTTTTCTTTTACTTATTTTATTTAAATTTTATTTGTAGATATGGCGTATAAATTTTTAAGATTTGGTGAAAATTATGGATCATTTTGCCGCATTTGGTTAGGACCGATATTAATCGTAATGGTCAACGATTTTTCATATATCAAGGTAAAATTTTTCAATTCAATTGGAATAATTTTTATTAATCGTTTGTATAGTTTTTTTCTTTTTTTTTTTTATAGGAAATATTAAATAACGAAAATGTTATTGAGAAGAGTAAAGAATACGAAACTCTAAAGATGTTTACAGGGGACAGTTTATTAACAGCTCCAGGTAAAATGAATTTACGTGTATACTATTTAATTATTATGAATCATTTCTTATAATTAATATATTTTGGGTGAATCAAAAGAAACCGTACACTTGAATATCTCTGTTAGATTAAAATATATGAAATATAGTTAAATCAGAATTAAAATAACTTCGAATAATGCACATTGTCATTATAATTTTTGTGCTTTTTACTTTTTCAACATTTTTAAAACCAGGAATGACTTTTTAAATAGAATTTACATATTTTTATCTACTTCAATAATTATCATTAAAATTTAAATAAGTTCAACAATGTTAATGTCGTTTAATCTTGAAATAATTATTCAACGATTTTTAAATGACATTCAACAAGGAAATAATAAAATGTTAATAAGCGTAAAGAATATTAAATAATATTCTATTAAAGAATATTAAAGAATATTATTATGCCGATCGCACAACAGGTTTGCAATGCTATACATCGGCGATTATTATTCACCGTTAACCAGTGTGCACGTTCCATTTTGAAAGTGCACACCTATCGCACTTTTCGAGCGTCACACTCTCTGACTAATAATATTATTTATATCATAATTATGAACGTGGTCTAGATAAAAAATAAAAAGAAATATGAATTCATCAGTTATTTCATACCACGTTATTTTAAAACTAAATTTATCCAATGTAATTTTTACGATATTGTAAAAAATGAATCATTAAATAGTGGTTGGTAATTTCAATATTATATGAAATTCAAATACAAAATCAAATGCAATTTATTTAATACCTCGAAAACAAGAAATGTATGACTTAGACGACTTTCATAATTATGAGCACATATATCATTTGTGTTAAATCCAAAAATGATTAATTAACATTGTATGTAAGAAAATATATTGAATGGAAAAAATCCGTAAATTTTTCTTAGATTGTTTATAAAATTTGAAGCAATGTAAGTTACGTAAGGCCACTTTAATCCTAAAAGTGTATTTAATGATTTTTGGTTGAACATAGACGATGTTTTAATGAAAAAAAAAATAATAAATAAATATAAAATAATTAGATTTTTTTTATTTATTCGTAGCATTTAAATGGAAAACTCATCGAAAAATTGTATTCAAATCTTTTAATAAGAAAATTATTGAATATCAAGTAAACGTAACTATTGCACATTCAATTACTTTGACGGAAGTGCTGGAAAACTTAAATGGAAAAGAAATTGAAATTCATGATTATTTATTGCAATGTACCTTGGACGTATTATATGGTAAAATATAAATATTACTAATAGTTACTCATATATATATATTAATGTTTATGAATTAATTGTAATCTGTGTAAATTTAAGAAATTAATTTGATAAAATTTGTTATTTTAGAGAGCATGTTTGATTCTCCGTTAAATTTACAAAAAACTGAAAACTGGAAATTAATTGAATTTATCAATTGGTAATAATAATAATAATAATGAATTTTTTCTATTTGGAAGTTGTTTCAGTTTTTTTTTTTTTTTTTTTTTTTTTTTTTTGAAATTATTTCTACTTTGTTACGTATTTCAGTTTAATGTGCACATCATCGCAAAGGGTACAAAAATTTTGGTTACGTCCCGAAATTATTTTTAATAATTGTAATATTGGAAAAATATACAAAAAAAATCTTTCGAAAGTGGATGACTTAACATGGGGTGTATGTTTAAAACAAAATTTAATTCTATTACGTATTTCTTATATTTTTATATGTTTTAATTGTGTATATTTTCTGTTTCTTTTCTTAAGATTATAAAGACAAAAAAGGAATCAATGTTGGAAAATCAAGATAACAGAGAATTTAATGGAGAAAATTACGGTAAAAATAATTAACTTATTTATTAATATAATATTATTTTTAATCTTTATTATATTAATAATTGATTACATATCTTATTATTATTTTTTTATTTTTTAAGAGGACAAACCAAACAAATTTATCGATATTTTATTACAATCGTTAAAAAAAGGAAACGAATACACCGAACAAGATATTAGAGATGAAATGAATCTAATGATTTTAGCTGTAAGTCAAGTTTATTTTTGTTACATTAAAATTTGTTTTATTTAATAAGATTAATAATAAAAATATCTTCATTTCTTTACAAGGCTAGTGATACTTCATCTACAGGTATTAGCTTTGCACTTTTAATGCTTGCTACATACCCCGAAATTCAAGTACGTGTTTATACTTTTATTTATTTTATTATTTATATATATATTACAATATACACGATGTCTCTAAATATCTACTTTATTAACAATCGTATGAAAAAAACTTTAAAAAGAAAAAAATGTTGCACTATTGGTACTAAAGATCTGTTTGCTTCAATGCATAATTAAAATATTTTAACTAATCCTTTATGAGCACATTTTATATTTCTCACAATTTTATCGATTAACATGTAACTAAAACTCTTGAATTATTTTTGATTGTCAAATATTAAATGAAGCAAATTTCAATTCAGTTATGTGTATTTTTTTCTCCATTTCATACTTGACAACTTAATATTTTAAAACAACTTTGAAAATATACAACCATTAGATTTGTCCCTGCAATAGTGCAACTTTATTCTTTATTTATCGTAAAACTCTCTCTCTCTCTTTCTCTCTCTGTATATTCATATTACTTTTTATAATATTTTTCATTCTTCTAATAAAAGAACAAAGTATATGAGGAACAATGTAAAATTTTTGGTTCGAGTGATCTTAAAATAAATCCAATAACGTATAAGGATATTAGTCAAATGAATTATTTGGAACGAGTTATTTTAGAGACTTTACGTCTCTTTCCACCAGTACCAATATTATTTCGAGAAGCAACTAAAGATATACCAGGTATTTCAATAAAATCAATAATAATTTTAACATTTTTCTATTTATTTGAAAATTCTATTTATTAATAATACGTGTTTATATTTTTTATATCAAGTGAACGATAAAATAACAATTCCGAAAGATAGCTCAATATCATTTAACATTTTTCTTTCTCAACGAGATGAAAAATATTGGACAGAACCATTAAATTTTAATCCAGATAGATTTTTGAAGGCTAATACTTCCGAACTATTATCGTTCAGCTGGGGAAAGAGAAACTGTATTGGTAATAGTATATTTTTAATACGTTATTGAAATATGCAATTAAACACATTATTCAAATTTTTATGAAAAAATTCATTTCAAATTGATTTCATATTTTTTTTTAGGAAAACAACTCGCCTTTCTTCAGATGAAAATAATAATTGCTTCATTGATAAGGAAATTTATAATAACTACTCATAATCCAATAGAAGCTAAAGACATTAAATTAAAAATGAAAAGTACATTGTCGACGGTAATACCAACTCATATAAAATTTGAAAAAAGATACTAAATATAATCATATATATATATATATAAAAGTTTTTAATCAAAGAATGACTAACATCAATGAGGTAATTTAAAAAGTTAACGTAAACGTATACCTTAAATTCAAACGCATTAATATATTATTTCTAATAAACTTTGATCAAATAAATAATGCTGAAGTAATTAATGAATTGTTTGTAATTTTTTAAATAAAATATATATTACATTAGTATAAGAATTTTTTTTCACCAAAAACGCGACAAGTCATTTTCACAAGCACGAAACAAGAAAGATATACCAAATGTTTAATACATCTTTACAAATATTTGAAACTATGAGAATTGGTAAAATTCAAAGTAAAAGTTATGAAATATTTATGAAATTTACCAAAGAATGCAACTAATTATTTAACAATATTCGATTTATATTTTAATATAGAAACCCAAGTAATATCAATCGTCTAGATCTCACTACTTGTATTAAATTACATATAAAGTATGTGATGCTGTTAAAAATTGTTAATAAAAATCTTTTTAATTGTTTGAATAAGATAATAGATTTATCAAAAAACTCAATGAAAAGTGATCTAAAAAGTAAAACGATTTTTATAGTCTCTTTAGTAAAGAACAACTTCCTATATTAAATTTATTATAATAATGTTAGAAATATGAAATTATTAAATAATATAATACGATACCTCAACGCTGATGTGTACTTGCCAAAGGACGAACGGACAATGAGTAAATCATCGATTGTTTATCCTCGAAAGTCTCGAATGATCGTTCGACTGTTATCGTCTGTTTACATCTCGGGAACGCCTAGCTAGAACATACATACATATTAGTCGTAGGATATACGTTAAATGTTGTTTATATTCTTATTCGCTTATTCTCTCTCTTTCTCTCTTTATCACACTCTTTTATTCTTATTCTTTATGGTATAAAAAATAGAAATAAGCTTACCTTGACTGAGCGTATGTACTGAACGTATGTATTCGTGCTGGACTCTCTTGATGCTGGGAAATTTGTAAAAAGTATTAGTATAATAAATAAATTGCATTAGTATAATAAAAATCAAAATCTAATATATGAGTGTGTAAACGTGTGTGTTCGTCTCTCTCCGTCGCTCTTCGGCCGGTGTCGACAACTCGCACGTTGTCATTTCGTCATTAGATTTGTATTTGTCCTTCGTGTATCTTCGGTACCTGTCGATTATATTCGTAGATATTTTTCATAATTATCGTTAGTCTTCTTCGAGCGTTGGAATACGATTTATTATAAATAGAATTATCATTTTTTAAACATCTACAATGTTAGTCAATTTTTATTAGGAATTCTCAGTTGAATCTAATTATTTAAGATTAATTTCATGTATTCACTGGTACGGGACTTTTAAATGTTTCACAAGTCTTATAGAATATACTAGTAAAATTTAAAAAAAAGAAATAGGATATATTTTGTAAATTTTAATATGTATATGTATTGTAATTAGACTTATTACAAATTTCAGATAAATTAAACAATTATTTTTGAATAATTTTAATCGAATATAATCGATATACGTACATACATCTACTTATTAATTATTTAAATGTTAAGAAATAAAATAAAATTCTATATCATTAGAAATAGGAAACAGCTGTTTAAAAATAGGTCACTGGTAAGAAAAGTAGGTCAGCGATACAAAAGTAGGTCAGCGGTACAAAAGTATAGAAATAATCCCATACATACCAAATGTATTGAGGGAAAGATAGGCGAAGGTGAACGTCCAAGTTAAACAAGCTTAACGTCGGTACTGTTTATATCTCTCGGTAATAAAGAAATAAATTTTTTGTTAGATTTAGACGTGTAGGCACGCACATGCGCTTAGAATAAGATTTCTTAGAAGTGGTGTTAGTTTAACGAGAATAATATTCGAAATTAATAGAATTAATCCCCTCCGATAATCATGTAAACAACTTTTGAAAATAAAACTGTCATAGATGATATCGAACCAGTATAACAGTTGATTTCAAATACGACATACATCAAACTTATATACCGAGCTTTTAGATTATAAAATATAAATTTCCTTCAATAATTTTATTTAACTATCAGTAAAAGTATTGTTTATTTAACTCTCAGTAATAAGTTTATTAACAGTATCTATCATAAAAATCAATTAAGAAATATAAATATAATTGTCATTCTATATAGTTTTCACTGATGAAAAATATTATTTTTGTTTAATTTTACTTATAACAAATTATTATTATTTAGTTCTTGACGTTATTTTTATAGACTTTTATAAAAAACACACGAAAAAAAAAAATATAAGATACCCTCGAATAAAAATTTGGACGTTTTTTCAAATTTCAATGGGAATCCACTAGTTCTAGCGATTTCAATCGTTTTCTCAAGACACAAAAATGAGAAATTTGTATTAGGAGAACATGATGATAGTGGAGGTATGCGAAGTTTCTGGATTTTAGTTCAAGACATCACCGCTAGATGGCATTACTCTTTCGTTGTCTTTCTCCATGGTCCGCTCTTTAGAACTACTCGACCACCACCAGGTCGGTAAATTTTGATGGTAACTTACCATCAAATTCTGTCGGTAAAATTTGATGATAAGTTACCAACAGGACTTATCGACCGTTTGGTGCCATCTAGCGTTGACGTCCTGAACTAAAATCCAGAAAGTTCGCATACCTCCACTATCATCATATTCTCCTGATACAAATTTCTCATTTTTGTGTCTTGAGAAAACTATTGAAATCGCCAGAACTAGTGGATTCCCATTGAAATTGGAAAAAAACATCAAAATTTTTATTCAAGAGTGTCTAATAAAATTCTTTTTTTTTTCCTCGCATTTATTTTTGCAAGAACTTTTAAAATAAATTTGAGAATATATATAATAATTATTTGTTGCTAAAAATTAAAAAATATATAATAATTTCTATATAATAGTTTTTTCTATAAAATATATAAAAAAAATTGCATCGAACTTATAATTCGTTCATTTAAATTATAATATTCATTTCCTTCGATAATTTAATAATTTTGTAGGATATGTCGAGATACTAATTACATTACAATTTTAATAAATAAATTTAATATTTTTATAGATACCACACGAAACATATATGAAAAAACAAAAAATTAATTAAAAAAAAAAATATAAAACGCGTAGGTGAAAACTTTGATATTGTAGGATTTAAACAATGACTTGTTTTTTTCATTATTGATATACATTAAAAAGATCAAGTTTATTACAAAATATACATTTTTTTTTTATAGACAGATTTAGCGAAATAACCATACTTGTAATTATTAAGTACTTTTTTTTGTTTTTTCTTTTTCTGTATATATATATTTAGAAAGAAAGAAAATCTTTCTTTCATGAATTATTCATTTATAATAATAATCTATTATAATTATTTTAATTATTAATTCTAAAATATGTATATATATATATATATATATATATATATATATGATGTTATGTTTACAATATATAAAATAGATTTATATATATATCATTTTCCAATGATAGCATTAAAAGGTTTTAAGGTAATAGATAATGGAAGTAGATTTAAAAAAAAAAATATATATATATATATATGTTACCATCCTTAAAACAATTAACAATCTATTATTCTCTAACTGACTTATATACTAATTTATCATATTTTTAAATCTTATAAAACAGAAAAATAAGTGTGTTCATTTGATTATCATCAAAGACATTCAGTAAAGCGAATGATTAAAAATGCACATGTGTTATAATAGAAGAAATAAGATATTGCTTAATAATAATAATATTAATAATAAAGAAATAGGTCAATAGTTTCACCTAGTTGAAAAAACTGGTTCCCATTGAATCACTAAAATTAAAATACGATAAGCACGGTTTTAGTTCTTGGATGGGTGACAGTTCTAAAAAAACACCATGCATGCTGTTGACTCCAAAGAGTGTACATAGAAAGTTTTTTTTAAAGTTCCATGAACTTGTAAAAGGAAGAGTCGTAAAAACACTACTAAAGGAATGGTAACATATAATATATATATATACGAGTATATAACAAACACATAAATATGAAAAAGAATGTCTTTCTGTATCATAAAACTATGCTCTTTATTGTCCCATTTAAGAATGTAAGTAAAAATCCTCAATCCTTGAAGAAAATAACTCGTAGATGTGATTTAAAATATGTCCTGGTAGGGTGTAAAATATGCAATTTTTTTTTTTTATGTATATATATATATATAGATGTATTTTTTTAAAAACCACTATAGATTTTATGGTTGATTTGTTGCATCCATTTGGAAGTATTGTCTTGCGACTGCTCCTAAGACAATTTCTGCACTGAACACGCCTAAAGAAAAAAAAATATGAAATAATGTTTAATATATCAAATTGTTCATGTTTTTACTATAGTGTTCACTTTAAATATTATTATTATTATTATTATTACTTACTGATATTAGCTTGTAAAACATCGCTAAGAAGATGAAGATCATTTTCATGAGTTACAATGATGTAATTTAATTTGGTACTGTTCATTTCTTGTATTTGAGTAAGAGATCTTCTTGTTTTCTCCATAACGCCACCAGCACTTTCAATTATTTCTGCTATCGCTGATGGAGATGGGATCACGCTAGGTGTCACATAAAATATCTTTCCCTACAAATTAAATAAACGTATTTTATTATAATAATGAGGTAAAACGATTAAAAATAATATATCTAATTAATATTTAATTTTTATATCATTTAATTGTATTTATTTCTTACCTTAAGTACTGTACCCCGATTAGGACTTGCCAAAACTTTTTCTATATTACAATTAAAATTATTTTCAAATTCCACATCCCCGAGAAGATATCCACTCTCGTCCAAGAAAGTATTTTTTGCCGAACAATCCAATAACCATTGTAGGGTAACAATAAATTTACATCTTGAAAGACAACATAATAATTTGACTGTACGTATAGGTGCTGACATTACAAGATGTGTAGCGTCTTGCCAGGTAGCTGCCAAAGCACCTCCCAATTCTCGAATTCTCTATATTAATTTCATTATATTGTATTTTAATATTCAATCATCTTGTTAATAAACACCAATGCGAATATTAAATTAAATTTGGATTTTTTTTTTCAATTATACCTTAGCGTGTTTTCTAGGATTAATACCAGAAAATAAGATCTTCGGTTGTTTATCTGACGGAGGAGGATCTGGATTACTAATAACTATAGGTTCATCTAAACCTAAAAGACACGGATCCTTGTTTAATTGGGATACATCCAAACGTGGCTTTTTAGACTTTCTTATCGAATTTGGACCCTGTCCAACTTGTTGAACTTTGTCGTAAGATTCTTGTGTGATATTAATCGGTACTTTCCATGCAGCTATATATATATAATATTTTATTAATATTAAATAAATTAACGAAAATAATTGTTACATGTTAAAAATGTAAGATTTCTTTTTATTTACCCATAATGTGTGGAACTAATGAATAATCCAATCTAAACGGATTACCAAGACTAAATTGTTGATATTTAGGAGCATCCAATTGATGTGAAGTGTTGATCACTCCACAGAGAAAATCTGTTAACCATTGCGCATTTACCACTGCTGTTTGCCATTCGCGTGCCTTTTTATACTTCTGTCCGTCTGGTCTAAAATTTCATTAAAATAAATTCGATTTCATTTATATAATAGCCTCTTTTTAATTAATCTAATTATATTACGTTTTATGTTAGGATTTTAAAAAATATTACCTTTTACATACAAGTAATGTATTATGTCTGGAAAAGTAATTCGTAAGTTTGGCACCTAATGCTTCCAACATATATTTAACTTTAGTTCGTTCCTCTCCTTCAAATCCGGATAACGATACGATTTGTTTAGTGCATGGAAGTTCAGTTAAACCATAAGGGGTTGGAAAATGCAGTGCATGCCATGGAGGTAGTACTTGTTGCTTATTAACAACATCAGATAGCCAATAAGCACTAACACAACGTCTTCCTTCGCGTAATGCTTGTACCACTGTTGGATGCTTTTGTGTAATTGCTAGAACGTGTGTAGCACGACCACAATATTGCGGTTCTACCTCTCCTCCGTGTTTTTCAATAACTTGTTTCCAAGTTAATACTTCATTTGGACGTTGAACGTCGTATTCGACGATTACGAAAATACAGCCCAATAAAAATAAATTTGGTGGCACTGGAAATATAAAAATCAATTAATCCACTGTAAGTTACTTTGTATACAAAATTATTACAATATGTATGTAATTGGTAAAAAAAAAATAAATAATAATATATGCTTACGTTTTAAATTTGGATTATGTCCATAAAACTGAGCTTTAGGTTGTTGCATAACAGGAGCATATTGCATTTTCATAGGAGCACCGGTTGGTGCACCATTCGTTATATTTCCTAGAGTTCTTCTTTGATAGGCTGCTAATAATTGAGGATCTTGGGAAGGCGGAGGCGGTGGTCTATGTTGTGCAGTCATCAATCGTAACTGACCAGCAGCACTACCTTCTGGTGCACCAGCTTGCAATCTATTAGTTAACATATTTGCTAACGCAGTCTTGGTTTTAGGATTAACAAGTTGTTGATCTGGAGGAATTTGTGTATTATTAGATAATGGTGTTAATGGTGGTTCTTGCTGAGCTCCCTGTGGTTGTTGTTGCTGTTGTTGCTGCTGCTGTTGTTGTTGTTGCTGCTGCTGCTGCTGTTGTTGTTGTTGCTGTTGTTGTTGTTGTTGTTGCTGTTGTTGCTGCCTATGCAATTGTTCTAAGTGGTGTAGTCTCACTATTTGTTGTTTTTGTTGCAAATGCATTTGCGTTATTTGTTGAGATGTTAAAGTTTGATTTGGTTGAAATGCTTGTCCTGCCTGAGAAGGCGGAGTTGCTTGCACATTTTGTCCACTCTGTACTATAACTTGATTAGAAGAATTGATAGGTGTTAAAGCAGGAGGTTGTACGCCTGGATGCACAGGCTTCTGTCCTGGTGGTTGTGCTATTTGTGGTCTCATCATTTGTGGACGTGGCTGTTGAATCCATTGTAAACCACCCGGTTGTCCTGGTTTCCCAGGACTTCTTATAACAGCTATATGTGGGCCTTGTTGGGCCTGGCGACTTTGCATATTAATATGACGACCTTGATATATTAAATTTCGTTGCTTTTGAATCTTTTGAATAAATTGAGCTCTTTGCTGAGGATCCATTTGTTGTAATTGCTGATGCGTTTCGGCATCTAACTGAATCAATTGTCGAGGTTGTTGAGGCTGCTGAGCCCACTGTCCTCCTGGTCTTTGAGGACCAATTTGCTGCTGTTGTTGTTGCCTTTGCAACTGTAAATGATATTGTTGTTGCTGTTGCCATTGAGCATCTCTTTGAACTATAAAACCTTGTTGATTTGGACCTATTAATTGTTGATTCTGTGGTTGTTGCTGTAATTGACCATCTCTTATAACAAATTGTTGCGAACTTTGTGGCGCAGATTGTTGCAACTGTTGAGATATTTGATGTATTTTTTGTTGTTGCTGTTGTTGTTGTTGTAATATAATAAGTTGTTGTCTTTGATCAGTTGTCATTTGTTGAGGTGGTCCTGGTTGTTGTTGATTCAGCTGGTGTTGTGCGCTAAGTTGTTGCTGGGAAGGCAACTGCTGCAAAACAATTTGTTGTTGCTGAGACGTTAATTGTACCTGTTGCGACTGTTGTTGCACAGGAATTTGCTGTGGCTGTTGAGGCAAATGTTGCTGCTGCTGCTGTGCCTGTTGAGAAGGAAGTTGTTGTTGCTGTTGTTGTTGTTGTTGCTGTTGTTGTTGTTGTTGCTGTTGTTGTTGCTGTTGTTGTTGTTGTTGTTGTTGTTGTTGTTGTTGTTGCTGTTGTTGTTGTTGTTGTTGTTGCTGCTGCTGCTGCTGTTGTTGCTGCTGCTGCTGCTGCTGCTGCTGCTGCTGCTGCTGTTGTTGCTGCTGCTGCTGCTGTTGCTGTTGCTGTTGCTGTTGTTGATTCATTTGTTGCTGCTGCTGATTCAATTGTTGCTGCTGTGTTAGTAACTGATGTTGATTCATTTGTTTTTGCTGAACCAATAATGGCTGCTGAGGTGTAAGCTGATGTTGAGATAACTGTGAATTTATTGGCTGTTGTTGTTGTTGAATTAATGTTTGCTGGTTTAATTGTTGTTGCTGTTGAGGTGGTAGTTGCTGAGCTTGGGTTTGATTCATAAGTGTCTGTTGTGTGTATGTTTGTTGCATCTGTTGTTGATGTTGTTGCTGTATCATTTGATGTTGCATATTTATTTGTTGCTGCTGTTGTGGAGCCAAATCTTGTTGCATTTGTGGCGAGATTGCTTTATTTTGGGAAATATTATTCGCTTGCGAAGCTTGAGGCATCCAATTAGTTTGATTGATAATATTTTGATCTGACATGGAAGGAACATTCGGAGGTGCATTAGATAAACTTGTCGAAGCAACAGAACGTGAAAGATGCTGTTGTTGTTGTTGTTGTTGTTGTTGTTGTTGCTGCTGAGGCTGCTGCTGCTGTTGTTGCATACTAATTGCATTTTGCCCATTATTCTGATACGTCGCAGTAGTTGCAGTATGATTTGCATTGTTGTGAACTTGTAACACATTAGAAGATACAGGTGGACTTGGTTGATTCCAAGGCATACGTTGTTTTAATTGTTCTAATACCGCCTTTGTTCTATCCTGTTCCTCTTGAGCAGCACTATTCTCAGTATCCTCATCCATGAACCCAGTAATCATTGCTGTTGAACTATTTGGGGATGGATAAATAAGCAATCTTGGATGATACTCTATCTCGTTAACAAGGGCAACCTTCTTATAACATTCAGTCACCCAATCAGGAGTAACAATGTGAATATGATGTCTCGTTGCAGCATCATACTTCAATCCAGAAGGTTTACCAATTATCAAATGCGTACAATATCTATCTAAACGTAATTGACATTTGCCGCCTTGCAAAGTTATCATTGCCCAAAGTATTTTACTATCCGCCCGACTTACTTGGGATATACATGCTCGTACATTGGAAAATAATTGATTCTCTTCTGGGGAAAAATAACGTGTTCTATTTGCGTATTAACATTAAGGAAGAAAAAGCTAATATAGAAAATAAATTCTGTTTTGTGTACGCTTTTATAAAATATATTAAGATTATTATATTGATGTTGGAATACTAACTCTATATAAAAGGATACGGTAAAAGTTTATTACATTTAACAGATAATAGAATCCAATTCTGTGTAACCGCTGGTATCTCGTAAAGATCTTTAGCCACAGATATATCATTTTCAAGGGCATCATAGCCAGCTATTAAATGCGTTACAAAATCACTGAGATAGTTGGATCTTTCAGCTCCGCCTTCTTGCAATAAGTTTAAGATCTATAAATATTTAAATGACCCGTTTTCAGTTGAAAATTTGAACAATATCGATAATATGCGAATATGTATATCATAACCTTTAAATTAGTAATATATTGTAATTTAGAGATATTAGATAATATTGTACGAAATGTAAGATTAATAGATCAAAATAATCGATAGAGATAAATATATATAGAGATTAAAAAAGAACGATTCTATAGGTTAGTTCGTATACAATTATAATAATAATAATAATAATAATAATAATAATAAAAATAAAAATATTAAAACGATCACATACCTTAGGATCTCCTTCACCACTTACATAGTATTTAACATTGGCAAACAGAGCACCGTCAAGTTTTAATTCCTCGAGACCAGCTCTAATATCGCCCATTTTAATCAAATTATTCTATAATATATATTATTACTTATATTTTACATATTGCACTTGAGATACACGATGCATTTAATTAAAATATGACTACGCGATATTTGATAACAATAGTTAGCCGCGACGCTTTTGTTATTATTATGATTGTTAGGTTATGTCTTAAACTGAGAAGGGAAACCATGTAGTACATCTAATGTGACGCTATGGAGCCACCATCGTTTAAACTACTATCGTACCACTGTCGATAACCCCAAAAAATAGTTAAGAACTACAAACAGACCTAGCAAGGTCTCTCTTGTGCGGTTAAATTTTTTGGGGTTAAGTCAATTAACCTAAATTCATCAAATTTCTTTACTTTCGGTGTATTTTTTTTTTAATATTTTTAATCACTTTTTTAATATTTAAATATATACATAATTTAACAACATTTATTTATTATATTTTGTTATATTAATAATTATTCATTAATTATATTTATATACAAAAAAAAAATAACAAATTTTGATAACCTATTTTTATATGCATTTACATACATTCATTCTAAGTTATTAAAAAAAGAAAATCATAAATTAGCATTTCTTATTTGTAGCATACGTTCTCTGGCAGCTTTGAATTGTTCTAAAACATTTTCAACATTATTCATAAGTCCATCTACATTATCTCTGTCAAGATATTTATTATCAAAATTTGTCGTAGTAGTATTGACGTTATATCGATGAACAATGTTTAGATTTATTTTAACGTAACCGCTCGATACAACATTTAAATTAGATTTGTCTAAAAACGTACTGTCCTGCACCAATGGAATACCGCAATGTGTGATATCCTCAAGTTCATAAGTACCACCGGTGAAAAATCTACGAAGACAGTCAACAGTGTCACCAGCTGGTCTCCAAGTGGGTACATTTAATTCGTGTATACCTGGCAACAACGATATAGGTACTACTCCATATCCTTCTATGCGATATCTATATTAAAATTAATATTAATATATTATTTATACGTTTTTTTTTTTTTATATAATAACGATATTAGACAAAAGTATTATCTGTTAATTCTTTTGATATTAACAGTGAGTGTAATAACTCCTCTATACATTTCTATCATCTTACTGATAACTATAATAATTTATTGATATTTTGCATCCATTTACAATGCTTTAAAATGAAAATATTTGTTAAATGCATTACATTTTACTTTTAAATATCTTCAATCTTGTAATTATCAAAAGGGTTAAATAACTAATACTTACCTAGTCCAACTATCGAGAGATGCTACACATATTAATAACAACGGCCACTTGGTAATAGCTGAATTTTTAGTTAACATATTTAAATGTAAATCCAGTAATATATCCATGATATAATCATAGTAAGCAGTTTTATCTTTAATACGACACTTTTGCGTTCTTCCAATTAATCTTTCCTTTTGTTTGGTGCTCCAATCTTTAGGTAAAACGATATAATATGTTACGAATAAACCATCGTATGTAAAATTGTTAGCAGAAACTATATTTAGGTTTAAAAAGATCTGTAATATGTTTGGAACAGTTAATTCTATCTCGTTTGGTATCTCTGCCTCTTTGTAAAGCATTAGTTTTTCTATTTCCTAAAAAAAAATATTAAAATATTAGTATTTTCGATTTAGTTTCTTCCTTTTTTTTATGTAGGATTGTCTCCCACCAGTTACAGGACACAGAAATATATATATATATATTTTCTTTTTTTTTCTTTAAGCATGAGTCAAGTAGATGCAAGTAATGATGTCAGTTTAGAAGGATATAAACAGTAATATATATGTGTGCAAGTTATACCCCTTCTCCAGTTTATATACGATGCAGCACTATAGGAACATTTACATTAGTGAAAGAAAGTGTTGGAGGAAACATTCAGAGAAATATCAAAGTCAATCAAACTTAGATCATCTACCGGTTAACATGGTTTATCGTTCCGAATAAATTCTAATTAAAATACAAAACTTTACATCCAAAAATTTGTGTTTAACATGAGGACTTTAATTATAAAATTTATATTCTTTAATCGTGTGATAAAAAAGTGTCGGCAAAGAAATAAATTAATTTTAGTGAATTAATTTAAGTATCTATGGATTAAAAAAATGTATAAATCTTCTCGTGTTATTTTATAAGATTATTAAAGATTTGAGTATATATATTAAACGGTGTAATAAAAAAAAAACTAGGAGTATTAAAAATAAATAAATAAAATTTGGTGTATTACAATAAAGTATGTTTCATCCACAAAGAATGATGAGGCAAATATCAGAAATTTCCTACGTGGGGTACGTATTATTTAATAATTAAATAATCAATATACATACTTGTCTTAATTCTTCGCACTGTTCTTTCAATTCCAACGTAGATTGAGTTTCAGAATAATGTTCTATCCAATAATCGTATTTAATACCACTATCCGTGATAAGCGTGTAAGATCGATTAGAAGTAAAATCTGGATACATAGTTAAAATATTATTTACTTTGTCGTAAGTTATCTTGCATAGTAAAGTTTCCATATCGATATCTCCAGAATTAAACAAATCTGATTTATTTTTTCTACTTAAATCTAGTAATATATACATGTTACTACATTCAGTATAAAAATAATGATTAGAACGTATTCTCGTATCCGTTATTCTATCATCAATAACATTTTTATTATATCTCAGTGAAAATGGTTTACGATTAAGTATTTTAGGCAACGCTGTTTGATTTTTAAATGACAAATAAGATTGGTAAGGCTTGGTAAGCAGATTTTCATTGGGATAATATGAATCTGTTTCTGTGTAACTGTACAAACGCGAGCCTTGCAAATTTTTTTCAACTACCAATTGGTGGTATTTCTTTTGATAATCGTTAACACAGTTGTTTTCGTCTTTGTAAAATTCAATTTCGAACTGACTGAGGATCTTTTCTTGCCATCTAAAAATACGTTCTTCTTCTTCCAAATAATTAGAATCTCTTGTATCGTTCTCCATATCAAATAAGTCAGCTAGCAAAGATTTCTGTTGGGCGACTCTAACTCTGTAACAATAAACTTACCATCAAAATACTACATAAATACTGATTCAGAGTATATAAGATATACATGATTTCTATATCTTCAAACCAGATGGCTACTGTTAACTCTCAAGGTTTTCTGTTTTCTCAAATATACTATTTTTTATTTTCCTCTAAAAATCAAACATATATAATACTTATATATCTTTTTTTTCTTTCTTTTTCGTTTAACATTTAATTGCAATGAAAAATTTTTACATTTTTTTGTTAAAAAAAAGAAGAAAAAAAGTACGTATCTACGTAAACGAGAATTATTTCAAGAATTTACATTATCCAAAAAACGTATCATTCCTTTTTCCAACAAGCACGAAGTTGATAATTAATATATATATATATTTTTTTTTTCTTGATCAGAGAAAAAAAATGTAATATTTTTATAAATTTATAAATGTTATATACAACGTGTATATTAATTTTAATCATCTAGACATCATATAACATCCTTGATAAAAATCCTTTCAAATTTCAAGGCCAACACGGAATGTCCTATTGACGATGCAACATAACGATTTAATTAAATTGTTGTTTAGTAAATTATTATATAATTCTTGAAAGAAACATATATCAATGAAAATTTGATTGGTCACAAGAAAAAAGAAATATAAGAATTTTTAAATATTTTATAAGTGAATATAATTTAGTATCATTTAGTTGTAATATGATGATGATAATAATGATAATAATTTATTAGCTAATTAATTATTATATATAATAGAATTAAGATACACTATATAGTGTTATTTATTTCAATAATAAATATTTAAAAATTCGAGCCAATTTATTGACCAATCAAATGCATGCATAAATACTTACACGCAACCTATAAATATACATACCTAATTTTTAAATTACTTATAGGTTCCTTAACTCGATAACTTGCAGCAATTTTATTTTTACCCCAAATATCCGCCATATTGATTTTTATAAAATATCGGGGGGGAAAAAAAGTAATTTTGTTATTTCAATTTGAATGTTTTTTTCTTTTTCTTCTTCTTCACTTTTTTACACAATTTAATGTAGGAAAAAAAAGGAAAAACCTATAGACGTAATGAAGGAAGTAGGAAACCCCAGTATACGTATCGTTGCTTAGCAACATAATAATCAAAATAAAGAGAAATGATTCATTAGGGGCGTTGATCATTTTCATTTTATTTCCTCGTTGTAATTAAAAAGGAAAAATTGCATATTTTTCTGTCTATTTGGATAATTTTTATCAATGTTTTTTTTTTGTTTCATATTGTAATTAAATATCAAATTATTTTCAAATTAGTATCTTCCAATTTAATTCGAATATTTTAAAAGGATAAAACACAATGATATAACACACTAATGATTCGAAATGAAAAATATACGTAAGCTTGTGTTTATTCTAATATTATAAGAAAAAAAAAGGAGAAAAAAACGTATGATGCATAGATTTTGTATAACTCTCGTATCTGCAATTAATTAAATTCCGCCATTTTGTTTTGAGAAACCGGATATGCACGTAAACTCGCATACATATTAACAATAATTTATTCTGAAATATTTATTTACACAAACGTAAGAATTTTCTCGTTTTATGTGAAGGAGTTAAGAAAAGAAAAGAAAAAAAAGAAACAGAAAAAGTAAGAAGAAAATTGGCATTAAAACCGGTTTTAAATCAAATGCATTCCTTTTCCTGTTGTACCGTTACTTTTCTACGTGTCACTTATAGATAATCTTTGAAGTATCCCCCCCCCCCCCCTCTATCTCGAATATAAAACACAAAATTAAAAAATTAAAACCAAACATCTTTCAATGATTTATTAATTAATTTGGAATATTTTGTCATATTCATCGATTTTAAATCATAAAAAAAAAAAGAAACAAGTGAGAGTTTATTTTCAAATTAATTCTCGAATGAAAAACAACAAAATGTAATCAAATCAACATCTGATATTTCCACAACGTGATTTATCATTTTAATCGCAATATTTTCATTCTTTCCTCGTATTTTATTTACGTTCTTCGTTAGTTTTACATACCAGTTTGATAATCAAGCAAATGTAATGAAAAATCATTAAAAATAAAATTAAAAAAAAAACAATTGCAGAAGTTTATAAAAAGAAAAACAAGTGACAGTTTATTATCAATTTAACAACAACAACAATTAATAATAATAATAATAATAATAATAATAATAATAATAATAATATTAATAATAATTAATAAAAGAAAAAAAGATAAATTAAATTAATATTCAAAAACAAAATAAACAACAATAATGCATTTCCGTTGTTTACTCCATCTTAACTTGAACGAGTGCACTATAAAGAAATCATGAGTTTACCTATCTAACTTGTTACACCGTGTATAACACCTCCATGTTCTTAAAAAGACACCCCATCTGTCATATTGAAAAAGAGAATATTTTCGGTCATTTATTTTTCTTTTTTTTTCCTCCCCCTCTGCTTCCTCCTCTTCCTTCTTTTCTTTTAATTCTTCTTCTTTTTTTTGAGGACAGTTGCGTAACATTTGGAAATTCCTTAAAAAGTTTATTTCATTCTTCCTCTTCGTTCATTCTATCATCTATGAAATATACCAAAAAGAAAAAACAGAAGAGAGTTTTTATTAGATACACCTGGCGAAGGTTAACTCGAACACAACCGTCCTATTCTCCGATGAATCAAGAATCAATGCTATAGTTGGTGATATTGCAAT
The DNA here is from genome assembly GCA_023678845.1 of Mischocyttarus mexicanus. NCBI lineage: Eukaryota > Metazoa > Arthropoda > Insecta > Hymenoptera > Vespidae > Mischocyttarus > Mischocyttarus mexicanus. The sequence goes on along the minus strand of JACGTP010000098.1, from coordinate 245,650 downwards.
AGTGTGTATTTACACCTGTATATTCGAACGTTTCTTATATTTGATATTTAACATTATCTTTAAGAAGTAAAAGAATATATTGGTTCTTAGAATTATATTTCTTTATCAGTTTCAAGTTAATGTATAATTGTTCTTTCTTAATTGTTTTTCTATAAATGATATATTAATTGAAACTACATTTCAAAGTATTGTTTAAAAAGAACTGTTTTTTTTTTCATTTGCCACGTGATTCAAGATTTTTGCATAAAAATTTGTAAACAGGTAATTAATTTTTCATTCTTCAATTGAACTTTATTATTAAATTCGAATGTTTTTGAATGAAATTTTATATCTCTTAGTTGACTCGTCATATTCTCGTCATCAGTGTTTCTTTCCCTCTCTCTCTCTCACACACACACGTTTTCTTCATGTCTGTTTGCTCTCTATAAAATTGATAAGAGATAGATTAGAAATATACAATATAAATATTTCAATGATGAGTGATAACATTAACTCAAATCTTTTCTATGAGTTCCACTTACTCTGTCGATGAGTAAGTTACTAAACGACCAACACCTGTGAACTTCTTCTTACGTACACCTGGAAAGAGGTATCGTTTTTATTAAATAAAGAAAAATAAAGATGCTATATATCTTAATTATTATTTCTTTTTTTTTCTTGTTACAAATTTATTTCAAAAATATTTATTTACTAATCTTAGCGAGGAGTGTTTTAATATTCACACATCAGAATAGAAAATATTATTTTGATCATTGATTAAAAAGTTTTGCGAATGATATTGCATATCACGTCTCTTTTAAAAATTATTTCGCTCTATTGATATCGTGTAATTAATTACATTTTTGTTGTTATTGTTGTTTAGAAGTTTCAAGTTGATCAGAATGGCAGCTAATCAAGAAGGAGAACCCGGAATATCTATTCCTTTACAATTTAATGATAGGGTAAGAATAAAGTTTATATTATTCGCAGTATTTTAGTAAAGATGGTTTATGTTTATTCATACGATGATTTATTTCAGCATTGGAAAGGTATCTTTGAAAAATATGATCTAGATGGTGATGGTAAGATCTCATATCAAGAGTTAAAGGCTATGATACGAGGTTCTGCATATACCAACGATATTCCTGCCAATGTAGTTCATGCTATAATGCGTAAAGCTGATTTGGATGATTCTGGGTATTTGGAATATCCAGAATTCATTGCCATGGTATATTTATAACTTTTAATTAGATTTATTTATGTTTTTCAATAGAGAAACAAAACAAAACATACTATTAGAGATTTCTTTGCGATTTAGATTCATAGGAAAGATATGCAAGGAGTTTTTGGTCATCTCGTACAACGTTACGTACATTCAATGGTACCTCAAAGACCAACATCTGCACAATATTCTCAAACCTCTACTGATTTTCCTGATGGACAATACGAAGAAGAATATAGTTGTAGGCCACCAGCGGTGGCGATGATAATCATATCGATAATAGAGATTATTTTATTTTTGTACGACGTTATAGAATCTAAGTCAGTTACCTTGGATGCACCAGCTGCTGAATTATTTATTTATAATCCTCACGAAAGACAACAAGTTTGGCGATATGTGACGTATATGTTCGTACATATTGGGTAAGTTTTCTTTCCAATATCTATTATCGATATTAATTAATTAATTAATCTATACAAGGAGACATTTAAAGAAAGAAACAACAATCTTGATTTCTATTACATAGAATTCATCACTTGGTCGTTAACTTGTTCGTTCAAATAATGTTGGGTACACCACTGGAAATGGTTCATAAATGGTGGAGAGTATTAATCATCTACATAGCGGGAGTATTAGCAGGATCTCTTGGAACCTCGGTTTCAGATCCTACGACTTATTTAGCAGGAGCATCGGGTGGTGTATACGCATTAATTACTGCTCACGTAGCGACGATATTGATGAATTGGTCAGAAATGGAATTTGCCGGCCTTCAATTAGTAGTATTCCTTGTTATAGCTGTAGTAGATGTAGGTCAAGCAATATACAATCGTTATGTCAACGTAGATGTTAACAATCAAATTGGATACGTTGCTCATTTGGCTGGTGCTTTAGCCGGACTTCTTGTTGGTATTAATGTACTTCGTAATCTTGAAGTTAAAACTTGGGAAAAGACTGTTTGGTGGATCAGTATGTTTATATACACAATTCTCATGACGGCAGCTATTTTGTGGAATATATTATATCCCTCGTATTTTCCTCAGCATATTACAGAAAAACATAAATAATAATGTTTATTGTTTTTCTTTTTTATATATATTAAACGAATATTTAAATACTTAAATGTAAAGCGAATTGTCCCAAGAATGTGCCTAATTGAAAGTTGGTACAAATTAAGGAAACACACACTTATTGTGTAGAAAAAAGAAAAATTTCTTTTCACGCAAAAGATTATTTTATAATTTTATTATTGAATTGTTGTTTCATTACTGTTAAAAGCGCGTTAAAAACGCGTTAAAAGCACAAACGTACTTACGAAAAAAATTAATTTGCTTTAATAACACCTGCTGAATTATGATAATATATATACATATATATATATATATACATATATATATACATATATATATATATATATATGTATATAATATCATTTAAGATCAATACACACAATTACAAGATGTACTGTGATATACAATGCAATTATGGGCATTGCAAAACGAGTAATCATTTACTATCATTATCAATTTCTTATTACATATCGTGTGATTACATTATTTATTTCTTTTTTTTTTTTCTCTCTCTCTCTCTCTCTCTCTCTCTCTATTTCTCTACGATAAATCTTTCATTTAGCACATGTGAGAGAGTGCTACCTCTTCCGTTTCATTTATATATATAGTGCTTATATAAGCATTTCATTACTTTTGGATTTTTACATACACAAATACTTTCTAATTGCTATAAAAAAAATGTTAATTATTAATTTGCTATATTATATCGTATTATATTTATTAATATACAAACTTGATTATTATAATTTAAAGTAAAAGGGTGCAGTATTATTTTTTTTGTTTTCTTCTTTTATATATATACATATATATTATAATTCATGTTTTGTGTTGAACTATACGTAAATCTTAAGTTAGTTTATATAAAAGAAACATGATAATACGCACACAATAGGTCCAACCGTATATATATATGCGCATTTATTTCTTTAATTTAATTTAATTTAATTTTAAATAATAGAAATAGATAATATCTTATATATATTTATATTTATATATTTATATATACATATATAGTAATATTATTTATAATTTTTTTCTGAATACTATAATATTTATATTAATAAGCTAACGGTACAAAATAACATACAAATATATTTTTATTTCATTGGCTTTCGATTCGTTACCTTAATGTACCTGAATTTAAAAAAAAAAATGAAAGTAACTATTAATTTTTTTTTTATTACTACACACTGTGTAGCGCATAAAAGAATTTTTCTTTTTTTTTTTTTTATACAGAATAATTAATTTAAAGTTCATTAAGTTCATAATACTAATAATTAAATTATTAGTATTATACAGAGTCTTCTAATATACATTGACGCGCGTTAATATTTACAATCGAACCAAAAATTATAAAGTCATAATTAAGTTATAGTTTATTTATGCGTCAGGATAATTACACTTTTCGTTGTTGTACAAAAAAAAAAAGGAAAAGGAAGAAAAAGAAAGGCGAAATAAGATTTTATATCTTATTTCAACAATGTTTATAATTCAATCAATTATTTTCATTATTCATTCACATATTAGAAATTTTGTATTATGGACTAGATAATTCTATCTTGTGCCTTATTTTTAATGCAATTATTAAAATAAAATAAAAAAAAGATAAGTAAATACTTCGGTGTATAAATAAATTTAATCCTATGTGACGCGTTGTTATAATGCAGGAAGTGTAGTAATTTTTTGTTAAAATTATATAATTTAAGAAACAATATATCAAACTTTGATAATTCAATAAACACACTTTATTTGTGTGGAATAAAACAATAATACTACATATAATATAATTGTATATTTATTTTTATAAAACAATAAATGAAATTTAAAAAATAAAAAAGCAATAATTATAATATACAAATTATTCTAATATTAAAGACGATCGAGATAAAAAATTAAATTATTCAATTTGATATTTTACATGCGTTTATTATGAAAGTTATTTAAATTGAACATATATTATTTATTATTTATATCATCAAATATGTATCAATTATTATTCAAACTTAACTTCGGAGTTTTGAATTTGGCGCGATGAATTGTCCGGAACGTCGGTTTTGAACTTGGAGCTTTAGATGATTGGAACGTCGGTTTTGAAATTTGCCGCGTAAAGTGGCCAGTCGATCGGGTTTTGAATTCGTCGTTTTTAAAATTGGTGAAATGTTAGTTTTAAATTTTGCGTGGAAAATAATTGATATTATTGCAATTTTAATTACAAGTTTATATATATATACATATATATATATATGTTAGTGTATTTATGTAATAAGTATAAATTCTAAGAAGACAAGAATGTAGAGATGGTGTTCGAGTAATTGCAGGACAACAAGGTTATGCTCATCGTTATAACGGAGGTGATTTTTATTTCAACAAAAATAACAATTTACATTGAACTATTTTGATAATAATATTATTATCGTATATGCTACACGTGTAGTTTTATTTTTATTTTTATTTTACTTTGTTTTTACTTTACTTTACCTTATTTTATTTTATTTTATTTTATTTTACTTTACTTTACTTTACTTTACTTTACTTTACTTTACTTTACTTTACTTTACTTTACTTTACTTTACTTTACTATACTTTATTTTATTTTACTTTTATTTTACTTTTATTTTTTACTGTAGGCATAGTAATGCCCCCTTTTCGCTCGCTATTAATTGTAATAATCTGCTTATCTGTTATATTTATTTCCATCTTGTATTATCAATGATCATTTAAATTAATAATTCGCATTTTAATAGCATTGTCCTTAGATAATAATAATCGCTATTGATTTTTTCTTGTATTCTTCTTCTTCTTCTTCTTCTTCTTCTTCATCATTATTTTGTAGTTATAGTTGTTGTTATAATTGTTGTTTATATTGTAATAGTTGTAATAGTAATAGTAGCAGTATTAATTGAGTAGTATATTATTTTAAAAAGCTTCGTAAAACTTTATGCGATTTTTTAAGCTTCGTACACAACGTATCTTCACTTTTATTTCGTTTTGTTAAGTTAAAGTTCTTTTTTTTTTTACTTTTCTTTTATTAATTATGATACAAGTATAGTCAGGAGGGAACTGAGATTTGAGTACCTCGACTTCTTCATCTTTTTATTTATATTTTGTATATGATATTATTTTAATATGTGTTTATGTGTTTATATATATATATATATATATATTTTTTTTCATTTCTTTAAATTTAAACAGATGATCTCGTAATAATAATAATAATGATGACGATGATGATGATGATGATGATGATGATAGGTGACAGAGATAGATTACATCGACCGATTAATGTCGTATTTGTTTTTTTTTCTTTTTCTTCGATTCGTTTTCATAATCATTTTATTTTTATTTTTATGAACGAGTGTAGTAGGTATATCTATTTTAAATATTTATTTCCCACCAATAGAAGTATTTCTTTTTCCCGCCATTAAAAGATATTTGTTTTCCCGCCATTACAAATATTTTCATAATGTAGTACGTGTATGTATGTGTGTATATTATATATATATATATATGTATGTACATATCAATTGTCTTTTAAAATACCAAATATTCGTCGTACACCACTTTTAACATGATCTCTTATATAGTATCACATACACATATTATTTTTTCTTCCTTTTCTTTTTTTCTTAATTATCTTCTTTTTTTTTAGTACGTGCGCGCGGTATTTTATGTTTTCTTAATTTCTTCTATTTTCACACACATAACGCCGACAGAATATATAATAATCGTAATTGCTAATAATAATTATAATTATAGTATAATTATAGTAGTAGTAATAATAATTTTAATATAATATTATAATAATAATAATAATAATAAGCGTATGCTTTACACACCGACAATCATCAATTATTTTTATTTAAATATTTTTATACACTACGGACCCCACCATTGATTGATGTTTAAAACGATTGAGATTTGAATTTGTATTTCTTTCCCTTTTGTTTTCTTCTTCTTTTCTTCCATCTTTCATTACCTTTTACCTTTTGTAATTATTATTATTATTTTTATTCGAAGTTGGAAATAAATTGTACATAATCGATAGGAGAGATGTGAATGCAAATAATTCTTTTTTAATTTTTTTTTTTATTTCAAAAGTTACTCGCGTAATTGATTTTATTTTTCTAACTAATTTCGAGCCTTGGTGAATTTTAATTTATTTTGTAATTATTTCAATATTGAATTGATTAATTTTTGTATTTTTTTTTTTTTTTTCGAAAAAGGGACAGAAGACACGCGTGTATTTTTTTTTTTCTATTATCGAACAATTATTTGAAATATATATATATTTTACCAGAACCTCTCTTTAAAAATAATCGTTGCTTGCGATCTATTTTTATTACTTTTTTTTTTGTTTTTATATTTGTTGCTATTCCCTATGAATGAAAGTTTTACTTTACCGTGCGATGATAACTTATCGACGTAGATCGATGAAGATGGTTGTTTTGTTTTTTCTTCTATCAAAACGATCTTTCATTTTTTACTTTGAAATCATTTTTCTTTAAAGATGTGGCAGTAGAGTAATAATAATAATAATAATAAAAATGAGAATGATGATAGAAATAAAAAAAAATGGCGGCAAGAATAATCAGGAAGACGTATTTAAACGAATATTTTCATCTCGTACACGATTTATACTCGTCTCTCCTTCTGTCATTTTTCTGTCTCTTTGAAAATAATCGTAATATTATTTTCCCTCTAATGAATTTTAACGAGTTTTTTTTTTTAATAATATTTCGAAGATCTTATTGTTAGTTTAATTCGAAATAAATGATTGAATCAAACATTTCTTTTTTTTTATTTACTGCCGTGAAAAGATCACACCGTTTCTTTGTCTAAACTTTAATCGTAGAAAGAAGAAAAAGAAAAGAAAAGAAAAGAAAAAAAGAATTATTTACAATTATTATACAAAGTGTTTTTAATACAAAAATTAATTAGTAAATTAATTAAAATTCAGCTGCCTAAAATAATATATATATATATATATATATAGATATACAGATACAAGAGTATATTAAAAATAATATTAATAATATTAATAATATTAATAATAATAATAATAATAATAATAATAATTAGAAAACTTTTCATTACATTTTGAACACAAGAAAAAATGGTTGATCTTCTGATCGAAGCAGTAGCAATAATGGCGCGTCATTACGTAATCTTTCCGCGCGGGAAAATTTAAACGAATTTAAAATTAGATTCCCACAGTTTTTTGAGAGTATCTTTTTCATCTGACAATAATAATAATACTAATAATAATAATAATAATAATAATACTAATAATAATAATAATTAATAATAATAATAATAATATAATAACAACAGTATTTCACTGGAAGAAACAACTTGCGTCACGTCATATTTCACTTAAAGTAGTTAATATTCACGTTAATTTTTGTTTTTTCGTTAAATCGGGATAATTCATTTTAAGCTATATAATTAAAGTTTATAACAATTAATGATTTGAGTTAATTTTCATTTTCTTTTCATTAGTTTATCGAGAAAAATGATATAATATATCCGAACAAACTAGCGTAGACCGCATAAATGAAAAAATAAAGGTAATGGTTGGATGATGTATGCGTGTGTGTACGTGTGTGTGTGTGTGTGTGTGTGTGTTTCACGTTTTTATATATGTATAAATATAAAATTAGGCTGTATAAAAAGTCTTTGTGTTATGGCGTCGCATGTCTCAATATATATATGAAAGTATAATATTTTATACATAATATTAATTATTTTCTGAATGTTAATAAGAGTATATACGTTAATATACCAAATTATTTTTGTATGCGTGTGTGTCTATAGATATATATATATATATATAAGTTTTCTTTTCTATGTCCATATAGTCATTAATAATAATAATAATAATAATAATTAATATAATATAATAATATAATAATATAATAATGATAATAATAATATTAATAATATTAATAATATTATATTTTGATAGTCAGAGCGTATTATATTCGGGTTGTTTAATTATTATTACTTTTTAATAATAATAATTATTGTAATGAAATTAAAATCAACACATATATACCAGTTTTTGTTTTTGTTTTACTTTGCTTTTTAGTAAGTAATTATAATAATTATTTTTTTTATGTGAGAGTGTCTCATGTTTGTGTAATATAATATATAGTATAATATATTTATTATATAGTATAATATACATATATATATATATATATATATATATATATATATAATATAATATATAATATATATATTGTTATTTAATAGGAGAACGTAGTATGTATATGTGGGGGGAGGGGGAAGAAACAAAATACTCTTTTTCCCTAATCAGTTCGTGGTTGCATTCTAAACCCCTAAATGCTAGCTACGTCACTTATATACTATTAAACCTAGACTTATTAATTAATTAATTAATCAATCAATCAATTAATAATAATTATTATTATTATTAATTATAATTATAATTATAATTATATATATAATCCATATTAATAATAATTAATTAATAGCATATTACAATAAAACTAGCCATCATCAATATACGTATATAACTAATTGCTCGGCTTAGAAATTAATAGTATGTTATATTATTTACAACATGGTTAAGAGTAGTTACATAATGTTTCCTTTTTTTATTTTTTTTTTTTCTTCTTTTTCCATCATCACCATCCCTTATTCCAATTAATTCTTCTTTTTCTTCTTCTCCTTTCTTCGTTTTAATTTTTTAAACTCCCCCCACCCTCTTCCCTTTCGTTTAATTCATTTGTTTTTTTCTTAAACTCTCGTGGTAGAGATTATTATTATTAGATGTTAATTATTATTTCATGGTAATAGTTTATTTTTTCTTTTTATTCTCAATTATGGATAATCCATATCTCGTGTGTATGTGTGTTGTGTTATTATTGTATATTTTTATTTATCTATTTATTTATATTTTCTTTTGACCCATTTAAAGTCAAAACAAAATGGCGGCTCTTTTCTTCTCCTCTCTCTTTCATTCATTCATTCATACGTTCACTCACACACACACACACACACACACATCCCCTTTCTTTCCATTCTAATAAATTGCATATCCGTAATTCGAATAAATTCATGTTTCATCGTCATCATGATCGTACACACACATAATTAATTAATTATGTTCTGCAGAAAAAATTTTTCATCCGTTCACATACCTCTTTTTTCTTTTATATTTTTTTTCCTTTTCTTTTTTTTTCTTTTGTTTTTTGTTTTTTTTTTTTAAATCGCACACTACTACAGGCTAATACAGTCGTACTGGTTTTATTTTATATTTTATATTTTATATTTTATATTTTATATTTTATATTTATATTTATATTTATATATATATTTATATGTATGTTTGTTTATTTGTGTTTGCCTATGCAATTTTATGTATTGTATTATATATATATATTTAACAGGTGTTTTCTTTTGTTTTGTTTTATTTTATTTCTGTTTATCGAATTCATTATTAAAATTCCCCCATACATATAATCATCATCACAGACACATTCGAAATGAAAATCACTCGCACGCGCGCGCCCCCATCTCCTCCTCCACCTCGTCATTTTCTACCCTACTCCTCTTCCCCGTTTTTCCTCCTACTACTACAGCAGTTCTACCATTTTTTTTAGTTTTTGCATTTCAGACTATTTCCATTTTTTACGTTTTTAAACGATACTTTTTTAATTAATATACATATTTATTTTATTTTATTTTATTTATTTTATTTATTTATTTATTTATAAATATATGTGTATTAATTAATCGTTTATGTACAAAAAAGCGTTTGCGGTGTGTGTATTTCTAACGAACCATTGTTTTTTCTTCTTTTTTTTTTTAATTTTAGGGCTAGCCATGACATCTTTTTCTTCTTTAACCAGGTCTTTAAATTATTATTATTATTATTATTATTTGCACTTTGTATTTTTTGGACGAGTTTGTTTTATTACAAATTTTTGCTTTAATTTGTCGAAATGAAATTGAATAAAAAATAAGAAGAAGAATGGGAAGAAAAAGGGAGAGAGAAGGTGGCAATTGGCGGAAAAGAGAAAAATGAATGTAAAAAAAAAGAAAAAAAAGTTAGTCAAAATAATAGTCAAATTAGTACGACGCGTCTGTATTCATCTCGTTTATAAACAATATTATTTTTATGAATAATTAACGAACAGGAGGGGGGGGGGGGACCTTAACACAGGGGAGAGAGAGGATAGTTTTTTCAATGTAAAATCAAAATGGAGTCTTCGATGTTGGACGCAATTTCGTTATTTTTAAACAATCTAGTTTACCGATTGTTGCTGCCATAGTTTCGAGAATACTAAATAGTATTATAAATAATATTTATATATATTTATAAATTCGGAATTAATTATAGTATTATGATTAACAATTTAAAAAAAAAAATGTTTCTTCGTTTGAAACTGTTAGTAATTTTTAATAATAGATACTTAAATCCTTAAATCATATATTTTCCATATTTTTAATAACGATAATAATAATAATAATAATAATAATAATAATAATATTAATAACAATAATAATAATAATATTTATATTAATAGTAATAGTAATAATAATAATAATTTTATATGTACACATACCAATAACAGACTGAGTTTAAAAATAGAAAATAAAAAAAAATTGTATTTTCATGGTTTACAACAAATTACTAATAATTGAGTTATTATAATTTCCATACATGTAAATAATTGTTCATTGAAAAAAAAAAAGCAAAAAAGAGCTATAATTAATTCGTCAGTGTTTTCCCATATTTTTTTTCAAGAAAAATTCGTCTCAAGTTTTAATTAGCGTTAAATATCGTTTGAAATATTATTAACTTTTTACAATACAATAAATATATCAAATCATACAATGATCGTTTAATTACGATTATTATAGATCATGAAATGAATTTTTAGTCGTTGTGATTTTCTAATTAGTTTGACTCAGAACTTTCTTTCCGCAATTTTTACGCATCCGTTACAAACACACGCAAGGTACAGAGACAATAAACAGAAATTGTTTTTTTTTTTCTTATAATCAAACCAAAAAAAATATATATATCAAAATTTTCTAACAGACAATAACTTGTCGTATTAGAAAAAAAAGAAAGAAAAAAAAATTAAGAAAACGTTACTTAATTAATTTCTTCTTATTATCAATTTTTACGACATCTGCAAGAATCACGTTAGAATTAAAAGAAAAATAAAGAAAATATGTAATATATAATATATATTATAGTAATAATTAAATTTATAAAAAAATGAAACACTACAAAATGTGTTTCTTCATATTTTCTTTTATTTTAAAACGCATCCCCTGTGTTGTTGTCATTTCGTTACAAAGTATACATTTCTCTTATATATAATGTATAAAAAACAAAAATGAAGGAAGGAGAAAAATAAGACGAGATGAAAGACAGGAAATAAAAATTTGATGAAAAATAAAAAGAAAAAGTTAAGTAGAGTCCTTAATTAATGGGTGAGTCGGTCGGGTTCATGGATGATATTTGATGGAGGAAGAAAAATAAAAGGAAGGAAATAAAGAAAAGAAGAGAAAAATAAGTAGGGCTAACTTTTATCGTCCGACAGTATGAGTGTGTATTTAATATCTATATATATACGTGTCTTGTCTCTCTATCCAATTCGTACATATCCAAAAATGATAACGACACCGTTTAGAAGATATCCTAATGAAATAAGAAAAAGGCGTCATGGCGTATCGATGATTTGCCCTTAATTAAAAAATTATTAACAACAACAGACTATCAATCTTCGTCCGAAAGTGGCTCGTATTGCGCGGAAAGCAATGGCGCTGGTTCCGGTTGTATCTGTTCAGATTTAGACACGGCAGATGAGACCGAGATCGGAGGTGGAGGTGCTGGTGGTGGTCCAGTGTGAACACCCAATGCACTGAATGGATAAAAAGTAGTAGTTGGAGCTGGTGGGGCTGGGATAGCTTGATTAGTTGATTGTTGTTGCTGTTGTTGTTGCTGTTGCTGTTGCTGCTGTTGCTGTTGCTGTTGTTGTTGTTGCTGTTGTTGTTGGGCTTGTTTGTTGGATGTATTATTATCGTCGACCATCATTTCGCTGTTACCAGGACTGGCGACATTTATATTGGATTTATCGTCTTTATCAACAGCAAATGAATTATTACCTTGACCGGATGCAGAGTTATTATTACCAGTAACAACACAACCAACAACACTTCCACTGTTACCACTACCACTACCACCACCAACACCACTACTATTACCACTACCTGTGGTGGTGTTAACAACTCCTCCAGTAGCACTACCTACTACACTACATGTACTACCGTTACCAACAACACCACCACCGGTGTTGGAGCCTCCAGTATTATTATTACCAACAGTACCACTCGAACTACCACCTCCGCTACTTCCAGCACTACCA
>JACGTP010000098.1:181701-231710 GCA_023678845.1 Mischocyttarus mexicanus | reverse complement strand
TGGTGCTACTTGATCCTCCCTTAAACCGTATTGCGATGCTTGGCTACGTGGTAATGCACGACTCTGGGAATTCCCTTCAACAACGTTTTGACAAACTGTACAAGCGTGGGGTCCTATTTGTCTACCACTTTCTGCAAAAGAAACATTTCGAGAAAAATCAGATATATACATCGAATAGATTTAATTATTTTTCAGAATAATTGTTATTTTAGAACAATTGCATTGTTCATGATTTGCACGTTTTGTTTTGTATTATTTGAGGCCCTGATTCAAAAGAGGATCCTCCATTTATGAATATTATTCTAATAATAAGATTTAATTATTATACCGTTTGGATCTCAATAATAATTGTGTATAGGACAATTAATAAAATCTCATATATTAACATAGTAATCGAATCTAATGCGTTTCTTTGCTGGTATCTTCGCATTCATTGGGCATAAAGTTGAGTAAATATCGCTAATCATCGTTGGCAATACTCAGATGGTAGAAAATTCGAGTAAGGGGAGTGAGGAGGGAAAGAAAAAAGGAGAAACGAAACCTCAGTTTTAAATGTATTTGTATCTATGAATTTATATGTACATACGTACGTACGTACCTGTGTGTGTGTGTGTGTGTAAAGGAAGGAAAGGAAAACGGAGGTGGGAAGAGGGGAAAAATGTAGATTGAGGGTTGGGGTTGGGGGTGGGTATATGAGTATAGTTAGAGGAAAGTAACCGCACGATACCCGAGAGCGAGAAACAGAATAATTACCGAGACTTCGCTGGTTAACTAATTAAGGGTGCCCAATTAAAAAGTTCTTCCTTTCGGTCAGAGTGAGTGAGTGAGTGAGTGAGTGAGTGAGCGAAAGAGAAAGAGAAAAAGAAAGTCGCCTTGCTGAGTTGTTGGAAGGAGCAAAAGGGGGTTGGAAGGAGGTAAAAAGGGAGGAAAAAAACAACGGGGATAGGGTTGAGAAGTCTTCCTGGGAAAAAACGAAATTTGTTCTGATGATCATCACACAATGGTAGAAATTAATTTTAATGACTTGTCGGTATACACCACTTCTCACTGGGTAACTCTTTTATGTTAGGTTTTAATTATTTCAATTTTTTCGAAATGATAATATAAGAACAACGACAGTGAATCAATAGACAATTAGGATGATCTACGTCAAGAACATTAGCAAGTACATAATCATTTATCTTCATAATTATTGTTTCATACATACACACACACAGGAAAGGGAGAAAATTTGTTAAAGTATTTGTTATAAATATTTCTTAATCGTTTGCAACAATTCAATATCTATTTCTATCTATTTTCTGGTTAAACTAATGACGTAGGGTCAATATCAATTAGCTTAAGGAATACCTGGGCCTTTTGAAAATCTACTGGTACACCCCCCTTCCCAATCCCCAATATTCTCACCTCACGATTCGTTTGAAAATCGACGGCCAGTTTTGAAACGGATTATTGGTCATACATGAAACGAACGAGGCAACCTACTGAATTATCCTCTCACCTCTAGGGAGTAAATGTCAATCATTGTCGTATACTAATACTACTACTACTACTACTACTATTATACATACATCCACACACCTACCTACTTACCTAATGCAGTATAGGATTGGGATATGTTGAGATACGAACAGATAGTAGAATCCGAGTATTAACAATCGAGACATGGCTGTGAATTCTGTGTGACGATTCTTCCTATGGCATTTATACTCCTCCAACCAAAACCCCAACCCACCCTCGTCATTCTTCTCTTTCTCTCTATGTTTCTGTATGATGATGATCATCATCATTCCCATTCCTAACTACCTTCCAGCCATTTCATCCGATCGTGTGTCATTGCTAATTACGAGCTAACAATAATTATTAATGCGATTCCCTTGGATTTGAAAGACGTGACAGATTTAATGGAGAACGAATTGTTGTTCCTGTGTACGAATGGATATATGTACGGTGGTTCTACCTCTATAACTTTTGATTATTGGGATTGCTGTTTTATGACATTAGGATTAATTTTTAAACTAGCTATTGATTTTAATAGTAACATTTATTTAATCCCGATAAAATATACATGAAAAATTAAACAGATAAATTATAAAACAATTAGATTTTGTTTTAAAAAATAAAAAAAAGGTATATGACAACTGTTGTGTCGAAACATTTAAGATGTTTTCCTTTCGACAGGGTGTAGAAAAAAAAATATAAAACAGGGATGAAAAGGAGTGTTTGTTGGCCAATGAAAAAATAAAAAGAAGAAGAAGAAGGGGGGAAGAAGGAGAAATGTTTCGGTACAATTTCTGCCGCCCGTTGAGTACAAGACAAAGAGATTTTAAATTGGTATAAGTAATGTGGAACAAAATTATACAAAGTACGAGAAAAGAGAGAGAGAGGATAGCAATGCCCAAGAGAGAAGGGTATGAGGAAGGAAGAAAGGGAGGAAGAGGAAGTGGAGAAGAAGGAGGAGGGCAATAGAAGAAGAAAAAGGGTCGACATTACTGTTGAATTTCTTTTCTATCTCTTTCTATCTCACCAGAGGAATTATCTCACGGTCGAAGGCCGCGAAACAAAAGCCTCAGCTTGAAAGATGAGAGAAAGAGACACACACACACACAGATACACTCATATTAATCCACCTAGTCACCCCTTTCCACTTATATAAATGTATGTGTTTGTGTGTATATACCAGGATTAAGTATATAGGCATAGTACAGAGTTCGAGTGATAAACCACAGGAAAAAAGAAAATAATAAAAGGGGGAAAAAATAAAATAATAAAAGTAAAAGAGAAAGAGAGAGATGTATATACCGGGTAGTCCAGGTAACTTGTGATGCATCTTCTATAATTACTAAAATATAACAATTGCAGGAAAAAAAATGTTTCTATAGAAAAAGTTACATAGTTTTAAAAGGGATATATGTATATTATTTTTTAATAGATGATTACACAATTTTGTTATATTAAAATATATTAAACTCATATGAAAATACTATAAACCTAATAACCCAAGGAGATATTTCTTAATGACACTTGATACATTACCTAAAGAAAAATTGTACTCGTTTGAAATAAGTTTGTACAAGGTATTATTTTTGATAGTTTATAGAGGGTGGAAGAGTGTACGTAAGTTACATGGACCACCCGGTATATGTAGAGAATGTAGCAAACGAGTAAGAGACATATTATCCAAGCGCTAATTAAGCCGGCTTGCTGCCGAGCGAGTGAGGACCAAGGGACGCACTTTAAATGTTTCACAAAGGGAACCACTAAAGTTAGAGAGGTTATACCCATCCCCATTCACCCCCTCCCTCCTCCTCTTTCAAACCCCATCCTCTTTTTATCATTATCCTGGATCTGCTTGCCCCGTTCCCATTCCATCAGACTATCACCACCACCACCAACCCCCATTCTCTTCCTTTTATTCTTTTTTCTTTTCTCTTTTAACGTTCCACTTATCTCTAATTCAGTTTTTACCTCTTTGACTCCGATTATACACGTCAGATCTTCGTTAATTATCAATAAACCCCCCAATACAATTTCTTGTTTAATATATCATCTTTTTCCTCGATTTAATTTTTTTTTCTCTCTTGTTTTATTATAATTGTTATAATTATAATCTTTATTGTGAAAAATTTGTTGGGATATCCAAGTTTTATGTTCCTATGCAAGTGAAATGCATATGTGAACAACGAGTGTGTATGTGTATCACTATTTTCTTTTATTTATTTTTTTAAACATTCTAGTATTTTTATTTCCAAATAACAACAATAGTAATCGATTTTACTTTCCTATGCAAGTCAGAGACAATTTTATATTAGAGTCGATTCGAAATATCCTGATCCAATTATTAGAAAAGGGGATATTAGAATAGAGAAACATGTGTATATGTGTGTGTGTGTGTGTATGAGAAAGGTGGACAACAAAGGGGGTGGGAAAGGGTTGGAGAGATTCTCGAGGCTAATAATCAAACGATTCTAGTACTATACGCGAGAACAGGCATTTACGTTGATCTCGTTTATGAAATATTCTCTTTGATCATTCTCCATACATCCTACTATACACGTGACAATCTTACACACGTGTATGTGTACTCGTGAATAATACGTGTTTGTAAGGAAAGAATAACAAGAGTGTACAATGAGAAGGACAATTGTGGAATTTTGTATGAATGATTTTTATAATTAAAAAATCTAATTAATACATACTTCATAATTCAAGATCAAATAATATTTTATCAACAACAACAACAAAACATACAAATAAATTCTGTTAATAACAATCGGCATAATTAAATGAAATTTTATAAAAGATATAAAAAAAATATATCAGTTTGATGATAAGTTTCAGTTAATTAAACAATTGATTAAAAAATGAAAGAATAATAATAATAATAATAATTTAAGGGTATTATTAGTTCAACCAATTAGTGATACTAATCAGGAACAGATAGATAATGCATTACAACTATAATCGATGATAATCTTTATATTTCTTGTTTTTCTTTTTTCATTTAGAATATTTCCCTAATCAATCGTCGCGAATGTAGAGAGAAATCAACGATAATTTACGTTTCACCCCTGGATGCGTGAGGAAACAGGGGCCGTTTGAAGGAAGCACTTTATATTCGAGGGGATTCGAGGGTATTCGGGAGTAGTTGGGGTAGTTCGAGGGTTTGGGGTTTGTGGAATGGACGGTTGGAATACAGGTGGGGGTTGGGGTCGCGGGTGGTGGGACGAAGAGTAGTGGTGGGTGGAAAGAGGAAGAGTACGAGAAGGGGTGTGGAGGTATCGTGCTAACGTCGCTGATTCGCCGGAGGCTACCGTTTTTGTATTTATGTATTTATGAGATTTACGTTTCGCCAGGCTCTAGCAAAAATGATTAAAAGCAAACATCAAGCAGGTATTCTTCCTCCGAATCGACACAAGCAAGCAAGCAAGCAAGCAAGTTGCTGCAACTGTGGCATCGATAGAAATGAAAGTCCTAAGAGAAAAAAAGGATAATAATCATTAAGGGTGATCAACATTTAATAAAACAACATTTCCAATCCTAATCGTGCGTTAAGTTTATTTTTTTATTCGATATTCTAGCTTTTAGCTTAGATCGAAATTTGTGCCCTAACAAATTAAACCTCACCCATCTCTCTCCTCCTCCTTTCCTTACTTTTCAATTATAATTATTAATAGCGTAGTTTATATTATTAATAATATAATGAAGAGGACTAGGATAAACATCAATTAATTAAGCTCGTTAATTATTTATAATTGAATTAGTTTATAATTAAAGGATATATGTATTATTATTATTAGTTAATTTTAGAAAAAGGGAACCTAATTAACAGTCAGAGTTGGTTTATCTGTTGCTGATATTTTACGTGGGTATAGGTCACCCTATCCCTCCTCGTCCCTCCACATCCATATGATCATTCGATATCTTGATTGTAAGCATTTAACAGGATCCTGTAAATAGGGGTTGTTTCTACTCTACTCTCTCTCTTTCTCTCTCTCTCTACTAGGGAATGATGGTAGGGGGTGAAATTGGTGGTGGTGGTGGTGGTGGTGGTGCTGCTCTTGGACCGATCAACTTGCCCCGCCGGATTCTGGTCTGCTTATTGTGCAAACAACATCTGTCAATTGAAGAGGGGTGGTTGTTGGGTTGGGTTGGGTTGGGTTGCAAGTTCCAAGAGAGAACAGCCCTGATATTGAAAGAAGAGGTACTCTACTCTCGATTACCAACTGAGAAAACAATCGTCTACTACTACTACTACTATTATTATTAGTATTAGTATTATTATCCTTTGCAACTGAGATTTTTAACACATTTTTTGTATACTTTTATTTTTGTCTTCATTTAAAAATAATAATATTTTAGAAAGCAAAATATATATATATATAGTATTAAAATTTGAAATTTTACTTTGAAATAAATTGAATTTTTGCAATTACCTAAGATAGAAAATTGAAATAGGAAAATTTAGTTAAACTATCTTTTGCTCGTTTATCGATCATTCGTTGATTATTTGGGAAAAATGTTAGGGGATAAAGATAGTTTGTTTTGGAATCCATCATTGGAATGGTTGGTGGATTTTACTTAATTGTCATTATATAAAGTAATTAATTATAAGAATAATCTATATGTATTCATTTATAATAAATTATTATTATAGTAGGATAATAAAAAATAAAGTGGAACATTTTTATAAAATCATTGAATGTTCTACTCTACTCCCATCGTTAACACCGTAGTCCCACGATAGAAATAAAATCGAACGTAGGTAATTTTATTTTCTATTTCATTTTTTTTTTCTTTATTTAAAAAAAAAAAAATCCCCACTCATGGTATTTGCACGATGCAAATATACATCGCGAAGTGAACCGACCGTCGTTTTATCGGCAACGTTTCGAAAACCCGGGAATAACGATTCGTTTTAACGTAGATTGAAAGAGAGAGAGAGAGAGAGAGTGAGAGAGAAGAGATGATACGAAACGATCAAAAACTCAGTCATCGTTTTGCAAATATTCCTCGTAGTTGAGGAATGGTCTTTTGTAGAATTTGAACAAATCCCATACAAAAGGATCCACCAATAAATTCGTATGTTGTTTTTTGTTCCTCTACCCATTTGTAGAATTCGAATTATATGATTTTTCTTTAGTATAAATATATATATCAAGTGTGATAAGGGTTGTATCTCCAACTTGACATATTACATGAAGGAAATAATCAAAAAATTAAGACTAATAAATGTTCAATAATCTTTTTACTTAAAATTCAATATTCTTCCAATATTTTTATATTTAAAAAATATAATATTCCATATATTATATATAAGAACAAAATAAATGCATTACAATAATGTTCATACCTCTTTAAACAAATTGTTGTTACACAACTCATATTTTGGATATTATAGAAAATGCACCACAATTTACATTACCCACCCTATATATATATATTTACATATTATATAATATCAATTTATTTTGATAATGTATTAGAATAATGTATACCCTTTTTTTAAAACCATACAATTTTTTTATACGAAGAATTATTATCCTGCAAAATCCATACTTTGAGAAATATAAAAAAAAATGCACCACAAGTTACGTTACCTATATTTATATATATATATATATATATATATGTAAATAAATAAATAAATAAATAAATAAAAATAAATATATCAAGGTATTTCTTTGAATTGGTATCCAGATGAAAGAAGGGAGGAAGAGGAAACTACGCATTTGTAAGACGAAGAGAGAATTTAACGAGGATAAAACTGCATTAATGGAAATTAACGAATAAAAGTAAATGATTCGTCGTAAGCTATGCTAAAGAAACATATCCATATATACATACACACACATATATATATAATATATATATATATATATATATATATATTAGATAGTAGAAGGATATATTAACCGTACGATGTTCAGCCATACGTGAATAATCCGGTATTTGCAGAACGAAACGCGCTCGTGTTCGTGCCGAATTAAACCGTGCGCAGTCTAATGCACAGGGAAACATAGAATGAATGAGTGAGATAGATAGATAGATAGATATAGTAAGAGAGACAGAGAGAGAGAGAGAGAGAGAGAACTGCGAGTGCTGTTGCAGGTAGCCAAGGTATTAATTGGGATTAAGTAAATCAAGACGCTAATTAGCTAGTGCCAAGCGCGAGCGGAATTGCAGGCCAACGATGATCCACCCCATCCCCTAACCCAAACCTTCCTCCTGCTCATCCTCCACCTCCACCTCCTCTTCATCCTCATTCTCCACCTCCTCTTCCTTTTCCCCCCTTTCCCTCTTCTCCGCCACCAACCACCATCACCACTACTATTTACCACCACTAGCACATTACTACCCCTACCTATTACAACAACCGACACTGACACCAATACCACTTCCACATTGACTTCTTCATAGTGGCATATGCTTTTATGCTATACACTCTTCTCCTCTCTTCAGTTTTCTTTCTATTTTCTTTGTAATACTTAATTTGGTAAATCTAAAGTCCAATTCTGATACGTTATACTATATCTTTATTGAACTCATTTTGTAGATCTTTATTTTCTTTTTGTAACAACTAAATTCCCTTTTGTTACTTTGGTTCTTTATTAAATATACCAAGTGTTGGTTTTATTTATTATTACTATTTTATTTTTAGAGATTTTTTTTTAGAGTTCGTTTTATAATATTGTTAATTTTGTAATATCAATTCTAAGAATAGAATTATAGAATTGCATTTGATTATATTGATTTAATTAATTAGAAAGATCAAAAATTCATAAGAAGAAAAAATAATGATGATGAAAATTAATAATACCGAAAGAATTTGATTAATTGTTGAAATAATTCAAAAAATGAAAAAATAAAAACTGGAAAAAAAATTGTCATACTATTTATAAAAGAATAGTAGTACCCTGGATACGGATTGAATAACGTACGAGGAAAGAACGAGCAAGTATATTTATTATCTTACAAGGGAGGAAAAAAAGAAAAAAGTAAAAGAGGGAAGAAGAGAGAGAGAGAGAGAGAGAGATGATGATAACGTTGAGAGATAGAAGGTTGAAAACGTGGGAGTGAAACACAAACTCTTGAGAGCGGAAAAGGAAGGAAGAAGGCCGCGGTGCGATCCTGGTAATATCGCGGAAAGTGTTTGCTCAGGTTGTCTCGACCTAGCTCGAAGCATTAAACCGACGTCGAGAGGGTTCTTTCACTCTGGGATTCAAGAACCTCATAGTTGTACCAAACCTTCTTCTTCTTCTTCTTCTTCTTCGTCTTCTTTTCCTTTTCCTTTTAATTTTTTTTTTCTTTTTACTATTATTTTTCATCTTTATCTATTCTTATATTTCTACGACTTCAATATTTTCCTGAACAGATGATGATATTCTCGTTCAAGTATTAAACAATGATATCAATCAAATGTTATAGAAATTTTAACATTCCTTAGTGGTTAATATATCTAGGAATATTAATAGTTTCTTTTTGATAATCGTATAAGAAAATTTTCTTCAGCTTCTTCTTCAGTTTCTTCTTCTACTTCTGCTTTTCCTTTTCTTCTTTACCATTATTTATCAATTTTTGGTTGTTGGGTTACCCATCTCACCCAATAGTACATTCGTTACGAAAGAGTAGGTTTATAAAATGATGGTGATAGCAGTAGTGGTGGTGGTGGTGGTGGTGGTGAAAGTGGGAGAGAGTACGATGAGGATGGTAAAGGAAACGTTAGTAGTAGAAGAGGATGAAAAGGAGGATGAGGACTAACAGAATGGTGGTAGGGGGTATGGGGAGGAGGTTTGTGGGGGTTTCGCGTCTGTTAGCTTCGATTTGAAGCTTTGGCCTCCTGGGAAATGTGCGTAATCGTTGTATATCCCCGTTCAAAACTCAACCGGCGACGGATTCTCCTTTTCTCTCTCTCTCTCCCTCTCTCTCGTTGGCAATTCCCGTTTGTTTATGCGCCATGAGGAAGAGGACGACGACGACGACGACGTCGACGACGATGATGGTGATGGTGGTGACAATCATGGCATGCTTTCCCGTCGACGACTTTCATATTAAAGGACTGTTTTAGAAACCTTCCGAGCCTTTTGTCGGGTCTCTTTCTTCTTCTCATCCTCTTCCTCCTCGTTGTTAGTAAAATACAAAAAAAAACCACAAAATCAAAAAAACAAAAAAGAAAAAGAGTATGAAAGAGACTTGGGCAATCCGAATCGCATGAACTACTTGTAGTTTATAATACTCCACAAAGGGAATGTACTTGTTCGAAGAGTAGGGGGGTAGGTGGTAGTAGGTGGAGGGTATACACGAATCGAGATTCTAGAATCATCTCCTTTTCAAATTATTATCTGAGAATATAAACCCGCCACAACTGTATTTTTGTTTAACTGTGCTTGCTCAACAAATCTTTTATATAATAACCCATTATTCTTTGCATAACTCCCCCGTCACCCCCTACAACTAACCAACCAACCAACCAACCAACCAACCTCCTGCCTGCCTGCAACCCCACCCATTTCAACTCTCTGTTCACCTTCTTCGTTTTTTATTTAGGAAAAAACAAAAAGACTTCAACTTTAAATACCTGTCTCTTTTAACCAGTTAACTGTGATGACCCCTCCCCCAACCCTCAAATATCTTTGGAAAGTGTATAACCACCCTGAATTATGTCATTCAAATGGATACGATAAAAGATAACATTGATATTTATTGGTGACGAGTATATTCGTCAGTAGTTGTTAAAACTTGTTAATAAACAATACAGATCGTTTTAAAATAATACTACTGCTTCAATATTGTTTCCTAACACTGACTGAGAACCAAATATATATGCATCACGATTTATCCTGGAATATACTATGATAACCAATCGATTTATTTACCAAACAGAAGAAAAGAGACAGAGAGTTTACTACCTGGTCCTGTAAACTAAGTATCCCTTCTCCCTCCTCAACTGTCTGTTGGTCCTAACGACCAAATGAAAATAAATCTAGGTATTTGCAAAAGAGTACAGAGTACTACTGTGAAACCCCAACAACCCCCCAACCCTGTTTAGTACCAGCACCAGCAGGAGTAACAGAAATACACTATCCAACCAATGACGTTATATGAACCGCTCAATTTCTCTTTTCTACCGAACTAGGAAAGAAGAACGGCGGCACGAGCGTAGGGAATGAAGGAAAGAGAGAGTACGTAGACCTTCATCGCAGAAGAAGGACAGAGTTGGTGGTAAGGGGTAGGGTAGTAGTCGAGGGTTGAAAAAGATAGAAAGAGAGTAAACGAAAAACCTACACCTATACCTACCACCACCACCCTCTTCCTCCACCTTCTCCTGCTCCTACCACCAACCGAGTATGAGGCAGAATAAAGTGGGATTCAGCGCAACGTGAATTATAAACGATATTATGCAAACATACCAGGAGAAGAGAAGGAATACTCTTCTTCTCTGGTGCCGTGAGTTAATTTAATGAAAAACATCAGAGACCAAACCTGGTTGAAAGATATACCACCCCCCTGCTCCATCCATCCACCCCGGATGATAAAAAGAGAGAAAAAGAATAAGTGGAAGAAAGAGATGAGAGGAGATGATGATAGAAATCAGAGAGAAGTAGTAATAGTAGTAGTAGTAAGAGAAGAGAGAGAGAACGGTAAAAGACGCATCCTAAAAAAGGTTGCAGCACACTTGAAGTTACCAAAAAAACACTCCCTTCTTCTCATCTAGTCTACTACCTTCCTCCCTCTCTTTCTCTATCTATCTTTTTCTTTCTTTCTTTCTTTTTCTGTAGGTGTATGTTTTTTACAAGTACCTTCTCTTCTTTGCCTCTTTCAAACAACCATTTCCTCCGATGTATAAACTTCAGTCATTTAAAAGACAACATTATTGTTACTTTTAGCACTTGACGATATATATTCCTTATTTCCGTTAACAACTGGATTCAGAATATATTGAAATAAATTGATGATAATTAACGGTTTAGGTATAATTAGAAAAAATTGCCAACCCCCTCAATAAATGCAAATTACTAACTCAATAGATGCAAATTAACAACCCAATAGATGCAGTATGTTTCTTATCATTGTGTCTTTGAGAATATATTAAAAAAATAAATTCTAATATTCTTAAACTTAAAAAATTAAATTTGAATTTCGGTTTTAGTTTTGTTCAAGGGCCGACCCACCTCACCAAGCAGATCGAAGAAACCTGGTCGAAAGGATCGAGAAAAAGGTGCTGAACAGAGACCCCCAGGTAGAAACAGAGAAACACAGATAGAAATTCATAGAAAAAAATAAAGAAACAGAGTGAGAGAAAGAGAGAAAGAGGGAATGTGATGAGAAGAAATGAGTCGTCGGCGCACGTGCAAAACACCACACCACTGGTGGTGTACACCATGGACCGTGGCAGAGAGGAGAACATCCAATCTGCACTACTTGGGGGCGGATCCTTCGTAGTTGGAGGGTTGGGGCACGGCGTGCGATGACTGGTTCCTACGAACCACCGCGCAGGATGAAACTTTGTTGGAGTGGGAGGATTGTAGATTGGGGGCTGAAAGCTGCGGGGGTTAGATACAGAAAAAGCTAGCGCAAATCGGGCACATTTATATTCATACACGCACAAACACACACACACACACACACACACACACAAACACAACTAGAAATATCTGTTAAACTGGTACCACTACTACAACGTTAACAACCAGGTGGAGGTAGCGGTGGGACGACACAGAAAGGAGATGGAAGAGGAAAGGGTAAACTGATATTCCGATGGTGGTGGTGGAAACGACAATCCTGGTATCCAACTCTGGCGTTCAAATCACGGAGAACCGTGATCACCGTCGTTACAAACTGTCCTCTCTTCTACCCTGTTTTGGTTCTTCTTATTCTCTTATCAATTACCCTCTTATCAATCGGATATACGCGTCTGGTGTTTATTTTTTTCTTCTTTTGATTTAATCAAAATCATTCTTCGAAGAGGAGATGTTGGTAGTTGTTTCAAGATTCTGGTCATTCGTTTTTATTTTTGTTCCGGGTTAATAACAGTGAAGAAAAAAATTGTTCATACATCGATTGGTATTGATTTAACGTAATTGAATAATACCATAATGGTTTGAGATTTAATTGATAGTGATATTCTTCAGTAATAGATGATAATCGAAAAAATCTATTCATGGGATATTTAATCGAGAGTGATCTTCGGGAATAATAAAACTTACAATTAGAAATAATTTAAATATCGTTTGATTCCCAAAAAATCGAATGAAGTTTTCGTTGTCGTTGTTGTTATTAAGGAATTAGAATTCGTTTAATTTTGATCAACGATACCAGAATGTACAGTTTGTACAGAGCTTGGTTCGGTGACGACAACGTTGCGGATAATTATAATCGTTTGCAAGAAACTTTATCACCACCCGACACAGTTATCAGAGTTGGTAACGAGGGTGAACATCAGTTCATAGCACACAAGGGTATTCTAGCTGCACATAGTGGTTATTTGAAGGCATTGCTAGCTACTGCAGCAGCCAGTTCTAATAACAGTTGCGTTGGATTGAATTCTGGTACAAGTTCTGGTAACTCAACGACGATAACAACTGGTTTAGGCGGACAACATACTCGGCAACCGGTTACTTCCGTTTCAGTATCATCTATCGGTAATTAACGTATTTGGTTTTTTTTTCTTAAATGGAAATCAATCAGTGATTAAAAACAAATGATGTGATAGTAGTTTCTGATCAGTTAAAAAAAGAAGAATAAAAAGAAGAAGATGAAGAACTGTTGTTGTTTGATGATTTGTTTCAGGTGGTGAAGCATTTGCCCCGTTGTTAAATTACATGTACACCGGTAGATTGGAAGTAACGTTGGACAATGTCTACAGTGTATTATTGGCAACGCATTTGTTGCATATGCCCGGTGCATTGGAACAATGCAGAGCTGCATTGCTCAGATTAAGAGCACCACCTCCTTTACCAACACCCATACCAATACCACCACCACCGCCACCAACAGTTTCAACATCAACGTCAACGTCTAATTCAGGTCCTGGAAGTATCCTTAGACCTATACCAAACAGATTGGTATTAGGACCACCCTTGTGTTGGCCTCAAACCAGCACGATTTACCCCTCAACCGCTAGTGCACCAACATCCGTCGGTCTACCACCACCGCATTTACCTCAAATCCAACCAACCACTGTTCTGATACCACCATCAGTTTCACCAAACTTGTCATCGGTCATTCCTAATTTAAGTAATCAAGAAACTCAAGAATCAACACCTAGCAGCAACACCCATTATAGGTTGTTAATTATTAACTTTTTCCATACAATACTTTGAGTTTATAGAACAAAAAATGTCGGATTTTTGGCCACCAACATTTTTTCTAGCGACCTAATATAATATTACCAATAATATTTCCTCATGTAAAAAAAAAAAACAAGAGTATGGTTAATTATGTTTCAGTTCTACCAACAGAGAAATAATTTCATCGAGATCACCGAGATCATCGCCAACCCGACAACTGAACAAACGTACTATCAACGTCAAATCACGATCCCACTCAAGATCAACGACACCTGAAACAATTTCACCGGTTTCTTCCAATCCGTACGTTAACGCAGCAGCAGCAGCGGCAGCGGCAGCAGCTGCAGCTGCAGCATTCAATGCATTCGCATCGAGGTCATCGTCACCATCGGCAGTGTCCCGTTCATCTTCAGTATCACGATCACCTTCACCGTCATCCTCAAGACGCGGAAAGAAAAATAATAATAATCCGATAGATAGAAGGGAAATTGGTCATTTCAAACAAGAATCATTTCGTATTATCGACACCAATTCTTCATCTTCTTCAACAACAACCATAACTACTACCACCACTACTACAACGACCACAACAACAAGTAATCAACGTAGAAGATCAAACGATAATTCAAATTCTATGGGAAGTTGTTCACCCACGAGAATCAGCAACACCGATACAACTAAAAGTTTAACTACCATAACCGATTTTGAACGACGATCGTCATCCCATAGACGGAAAAACCGTATACCCAATAACCATCACCACCACCATCACCACAACAACAACACCAACCAAAACAACAACAATAATAGCAACACGAACAATGTTAACGATCCCTCGTCATCTAACAGCAGTGTTTTGTCCGTGGTTTACGATGTTGCTTGTTGTGACGGTCCAGTTAAATTTCATCGTGTTTTGAACGAAAATTATACATTGTCATCTCAATCACGTTCGCAAAGACATTGCATTGATGATACAACAACAACTATACCACAAGTATGTGAAAACGATGAGAATGGTGGTACTGGTGGTATTAGTGGTATTAGTGGTATTGGTGGTATTGGTGGTGGTGTTAATAGAACAGTAATACCACCACCATCATCAACAATAACAACAACAACTACCACTACTAGGGTACGAAATTGTCCCATAGATCCCATAATTAATTCGCAAACAAATGATTCGAGCAGCAGCAACAATACTGGCAATTATAGTTGCGGTTATTGCAGGCACACTTTCAAATCCCAATACTGTTATCGGAAACACGCTAAAAGGCATTTGTTACCAACCAGATCATCATCTTCCAACAATGAAACAACAACTAATACTGTTGGTATCGAAAGAAATCGTCAACAGGATAATAATACCAGAAATAGAAGAGAAGTTAGATTACTGGATTTAAACGTACAATATTATCCTTGCAAAATATGCGGATGCAAGTTTCCCAGCTATTATTTCGTACACAAGCATAGAAAATTGTGTCATGCCAATATCGATGACAATAATCCTAGGGTCAATAACAGAGACGATGTTGGTAATTTCAATGATCAAGAATCACCTAATCAACAACCTGTTGACGATACACCAACAACTCCCATCAATCACGAATGAACGCTTTTAAAAAATGTTTGAAAACCGAATTTGAAGTGAAAAGAAAATAATTAATTAATTTATTTAAACAATACGTATATATTTATTATCTATATTTATCAAAAAATATAAAAATCTTAACATAGAAGAAAAAAATAAAATAAAGTAACAAATCGTATTACCAAAAATTTATCAAATATGTCAAAATCTGTGGCACATGGTGTGTGTGTGTGTGAAGTATGAGTGAATGTGTATATTAATAAGTATAGTTCGTTAGTTTCTTTTTAATAATAACCAATTCATTTTCTATATAATAATTAATATCCATTTGGGTTTTTAATGTTTCTTTTCCATAGATTAAATTAATTCTATCGAAATTTTAATAAAAAAAAAAATCTAATATCAGGAATGAGAAGAAATAAAAATTGTTTAAACGTTGAAATACACGGAGCTGATGTGGTGATGAGTCCTTTAACGTTATTCGTTAATTCAATTATTCAATTTATAATTATTTAATA
Organism: Mischocyttarus mexicanus; assembly: GCA_023678845.1. NCBI lineage: Eukaryota > Metazoa > Arthropoda > Insecta > Hymenoptera > Vespidae > Mischocyttarus > Mischocyttarus mexicanus. Next base: position 215,814 of record JACGTP010000098.1, on the reverse strand, counting down.
ATAATAATAATATACGACTAGAAGAAAGAAAAAAAAATATAAGATCTATCATTGATAATATTGCAATTACAGATTGGTTAGATGTAATTGACGAGTATTTACACACTTTTCATCGAACAAGTCATTTACAGTTAACCGATTAATTAAAAATAAATTCGACAGATACCTTGTATTAATAAATAAATAAAATATTTATCAATAAGAATGGAAGAGAGATCGTAAAAAACAATTTAAGATTTATTATTAAATTTCATTGATTAACATTAAAAAAAATACTGATCACGAATTATATGAAATACTTTTACTCGTACGATTTAAAGAAATAAATAAAACACCGTTTAAAAAGGTTAAAACTAAAATTACATTTGTTATAAAAGATAAAATTAAAAAAAATAAATAAATTAGAAAAAAACAGCTCAGACAACAATAACAATAATTCTTGCACTTAGGGCATTTGACTTATAATTATTGATCATAATTATCAATCATTAATCATCGTTTAAATTTAATAACCATCATAGTATAGCTTGAATTATTATTGATCCTGGTTGTTTTCGACCCCGTAACTTTGTAATGAACCATAAAAAAAAAAAAAAAAGAAAAAAAAGAAAAACAATATTAAGCGCATAATAAATACAATGCGTATCGAGAAACACAGTTTTGAAAAATGTACTCACCGATGATGTCCGTTGACTGCGCCTCTTCGTCACTGGTCTCCATTGGATTGGCATGATTTTCTTTCTTCTTATCCTTAATCCTACTAGTAGCTGCCGTATTAATACCACTACTGCTACCACCGCCGCCGGTAGTTTCCCTACAACTCGTTTTCTTTTTACCCGTATCCTTAAACTCTGACTGCATGGCAGGTACATTGGCGGTGTTGACGTTCAACGAGCACGCCGACCCTGACGACAACGTATTTTTACCTTCCATTCTAAACACAAATAAACAAACAAATAAACAATCATTATTATTATCATTAGTATTATATATATGCATATATAATTGCATTCCCAATAAAATAATCCCCATAACAAATTTGAAAACTATATTCGAATTAATTCAACGGTACTCTACTCTCTACCTTGTCATTTAATCTCAAATACCCAAGTTCATCTACACGAATAGTTAAAATTTTCTATACAAATAATTGAAAATAAAAAAACCATTAATCCCTATTGGAATTAGATCAAAATCGCAGTAAAATCCTAAAACAAATATATTTGTGTACCCCGACACAAATTAATGAGGAGGAGGAGGAGGAGGATCATTCGAAATATTGTCTTTCAATCATTCGGAGAACAATGGGTAAAGGGATTATATGAAATTTCTAATACGATCAATTCAATTATGACGATGGGGTAGAGGAGTTGAGTAAATATAATCCACTAACCACTGGTAACCATTGATTAGCATTACAATCTGCTAATAACTGTGCCTTCTTCTTCCTCCTCCACTACCCCATTCCCTTCTCACCCTTAAATCTATCATTCTATTCCCACTCTACTCTGAACTACCCCCGTGCAGTTTCACCAAACCCCTCCATATAAGTAAGTACCCCTCCTACTACCCTCTTTTTACCTCAGCACCCCTCATCGTCATCCCAGAGATACTACTCTTCAAATGCCACCCCCTCTCTACAGCACCCCCACTCCTATCGATTAAACTTCCATAATGTAAATTCGTTTCTTTGATTGAATATTATTACGTAGATCCACTCCTTCTACTCCCTACCCATTCCCTTTCCCCAAACCCCACCATTTTCCACGAGTTAACTTTTTATGATATAATATTAATGCAATAGTTGGGAATATCCGTGGTTGAGATTAAAACAAGCTTTTTTAATCTGTCCTGCGTGTATGTGAGTGCGTGTGTGTGTGTATATAATTTAACATTAAATATGCACCCAGGATAAAAAGTGAAAGCATATTAGAGTATCATCGGTCAGAAAGAGACGACCCCATATTCGAATTCTGAGTGATTTCCCGAACGAGGGAGGAGGAGGGTGGTTCTGAGGGAGGATCAGGAAAAATATGAGAGTATGAGGGATGAAGAGGAGTGAAAGAGAGGAGGAAGGGGAAGTGAGTTCCGGGAAATATCGGGCTTTGTTTGCACATTGAATATCTTTCACCCAATGGAAACGACTCATTCAATCAGGCCATACGGCTTTTATAGAAATCAGAATCAATTGGACCAATACGAATTGAAAAATAAATCCTTTACCTACTCTACTCTAACTGACAATCGTTTTCCCCTTTACATTTTTTATTTTCTTTTTTTTTCCCCCTAATTTTATTCGAATCGACGTCCTGTCAAGAAATACATAGTTGTAAGAGAAAAAAAAAATAAACAAATGGATGATAATAATAATCGATGAGATTGGAATTGTTCGAATATTTGTTTCGCATCTTCGATAATTATTTGTAATATTTGTATAATTGCTAGAAAAAAAAAAGGGGTGGTTTTTTTTGTTTTTTATTTCTTTCCATCCGTCCCACCTTCGGGAATTATTCTTCTATCACTGAATACAAGTTTTAAATAATTATAATATAATTATTTATCTCTGCTTCTTTTTTGGAGGTGGAGGGTAAACCTGAAGGACCCCAAAAGTAACCAGGATAAACCATAACGATCTTACGAAATAATAAAACTAAAATAGAAGAAATAATCGAAACCTAAAACGCAATTTACTTTGTGACCATAAAAACCCAAGCCGCCCAAAGTTCAGTAACAGAATATATCAACATAACAATATTCCAAATATAATTTAAAAATTCTAATAAGAAAAAAAAAGTAATCGTAACTTGAATAATCAAATAAAAAAAAAAAGGAAAAAAACAATACGTACATGACTTTAATGTCCTTATTAATAGGATTAGTATCCGCGTTGGAATCATCTTTAACGTCCATTTTAACAATATGCGACGAGTCCTTGTTATCCCTGTCTTTGTTGTTCTCCTTATTTTCTTTACCGATTTCTTTATTATCCTTAGTATTAGCAGCGGTAGGAGGTGTTGTAGTGGTTGATGAGAAAATCGACATCAGGATTGAATTAATTGATGTTGTTGTAGAAGACGTGGTCACAGTAGTTATCGTCGTGGAAGTGGAAGTGGTTGAAGTGGTGTTGGTGGTTGCAGCGGGTGTCAAAGTTGTTGTCGTCGTTGGTGTCGTTGCTGTCGTAACAGAATCAGTAGAAGACATATTCGTGCTCATTGTCAGAGAACCCTGAGCACCTGTCATCGTCGTCGTAGTAGGCGTCGTCGTCGTCGTCGTCGTCGTCGTCGTCATCGTCGTCGTCATCGTCATAGACGTCGTCGATAAAGCAGCAGCAGCAACAACAGTCGTGGTCGACGACGAGGACGACAACAACAACGATGATGACAACGACGAAAACGACGACGAAAACGACAACGACGACGATGACGACGACGACGTACTTGTTGACGATGATGAGGACGCTGTAGTAGTTGTACCAGTTGATATATTCGACGTTGATGATGTCGTAGTCGTTGTTCCCGTCGTAGACGATGTGGTTGTAGTTGTTGAAGCCACTGCTGATGTTGCTGCTGCTGCTGCTGCTGCTGCTGCTGCTGCGTTATTATTCTGAGGATTTTCCTGCGTCTTTTGTTGCTGCTCACGTTGCAGCCTTGTGGTAACTCCCGTTGTCAATATGTCGATAGGTCCAATAGTAGAACTACTATTATTTACCTATAAAATATATTATTAATATTATTATAGTTATTATAATATTGGTCATTTGTTAAAGATACAATATATACATAAGGAAATTATAAATAATTAAATACTATTTGATATTTGGTGTATTTTGTTAAATACAATTAGTTTACAAGATCAAAAACTAGTCGCGCAATCAAACGCTATATTGTTTTTATATAATTTTGAAATAAGTAATATTTTTAATTAAAAATAGTTAAAATTCAATATACATTAAAAAGTGTTGACCGCCCTAAATAGTTCACGTACCGATTTTATATTTGCAATATAAAATTTTTCTTGGACAAGAACTCCCTTCCTTTCCGGTAAAAACCAAATATAGAATATACATTTTTAACGTAATATAATAATATACCTTATTATTAGGATTGTTGCGAGAACTGCGTGTCCTATTACGAGATCTTCTCAGCAATCGTTTATAATTTTCAGCTTTTTTAGTGAGGTAGTAATGATGAACACAATCCGGAACTGACTTGTGTTCCAATGATTGTGCTATCGCACCGAAATTCTTCGGGTGTTGCAAATATTTTTCTTTGAACAATTCGTGCTCAACAGCACTCCATACGTTTATTAATTTTCTTTCACTGTGTAAAGCTTCGAGTTCCTCTAATTGTAATAAACCATTGCGATTTTGAAATGCGATCCTTCGTTGCTTTATATCCAAAAGTAGAGGTGGTATGACAGCGTAAGAACGCATCTTCTTGTCTTCCATCTGTAACATTTAATCAACATCATTAATTATTCATCTTACATATCGTACATTACATTAATAATTTAAAAAAATAATTTCGAATTTAAAATTATCAATGAAGAAATATTAATTTTAATAAAAGTATATTGGTGTTTCAATAGATGGCGTGATAAGTTGAATCCTCGTCGGTAAATTACCAACAATGCATAATACCAAATAAATTATATTTTTTTTTTGAATTACAATACAATTGTATAATATAAAATAATAATACCTCTTGCTCTTGAAGACCGTCCATAATTTCTTCAAGATCAGCTTCGCTTTTGATACGAGCACCAACCCTGTTGAAACGTTCCTTGTCTTCCCTTTGCTTTCTCAATTCAGGGAATACCTTTTCGAAAAATTCACGATTCTTTGCTTCTTTAGATTTTCTCTTCTGCGTTGCTTCCAATCGTTCAACCTTTCGATGCCATTCCTGAACGAGAATCGCATAAGATTGAGACTGCTGCCTGTGAAGAGACGCTCTCTCAGAGTGTCCCCTTCTTAATCTTGCTATTAGTTTCGCTCTTATATAAGTTTGATGCCTCGTACGATTTTCTTGATAAACACTGGTATCCGATGGTTGATTATACAATGGCAGCTCCACCTTAGGACCCAATCTTTCTAAAAGTCTATGCGCTTCTTCCGCTTTTCTCTACAATTAAAAAATATATATATACATAAAATAAATAAATAAATAAACCTCTGATCTATATATATATATATATATATATCCAAGATCAAATACATTTTCACATTTGATTATTTATTCGTTTCAATATATCAAGGTGATCTTCAGTTTATTAAAATTTATGTGGTCATTAAGAAGAACTTAAGATACACAAAAAAAAAAAGAAGAAGAAGAATAAAATAATTCATACTCTATTTTCGGCATAAATTTTTTGCGCCAGCGATTGATGCTTTGGTTGTTGGGACTGTTCTTCTATTTGTCGCTTAAGACCGCTAGCCTCCAAAGGTTTATTAGCAGCTTCCTCCAATTCCTTAAGCTTTTTCCGAAGTTTACTTATCTGTGATTCCCTCTTGGCAATTTCCCTATCGACTTTACCAATCTGCTGAAGAAGATCGTCCTTCGTACTACGAAACTGTGCATCTTCTTGCGTATTGGTTTCTGGAAGCGTCGGGGAAATAGCTTCCGTTTTAGGTGTGTAAGCACCTGTGGCAGGCTGTTAGTAACAACAAAAATAAAAACAATTAAAATCTTTGATCACCCAACACACGTGTAGAAAAGAAGAAAGAAATCCTAATCTAAAACATGAATTATATACAAACCCTAGTATCTATCCTTAAAGGTTGTTGCAAGGGTACAACATGTTCTTGTTTAATGCAAGTATCAGTCGGTGGAAGACTCTGACAACGTGACTGAGATTGCGATTGTATTTGAACCTGAGTTGGCGGCCCGAGTCGTATCTTTTTAAATGGAGGGGCATCTTGTAACGTTGTCATCTCTACGGCAGTACGACTACAATACTGATCCGTTTGAACAGGTATAAGGCCTACTCTTGGATTTCTCGCACTTGGCATATGATATTCCGATCCCACAGGTGGAGTTTGTGCTGGGGCAACCGATGCCGATGACAACAACGACATCCTTGGTCTTTCTCCTCTACCACTACCCATACCACTGTTAATACTACCACCCGCACCATATTCACCGGCTACTACACCAACACCTAATCCAACTTGCGACAATGGACTGCTGCTAACGCTTATGGCAATCCTCTCGTTCACCTTAAAACAATAATTACAATTTTTTAATATCTCATTTCATTTTTTGTTTTCTTAGGTATAAGTAGGGGTGTTGTATTTTGGTTTTGGCTGAGAGTTAATTATTTTGTTATAGGATTTGTAAATAGAGAACCTTCAAATGACCCACAACCCCTAAGAAATTTTAAATTAAAATTATGTATCATTAAATTGAGAGGAAAATTGGAATAATAAATTATTCGGGATAATTGGACCAATTTTTTGGCAGATTGCAGAGAGTTTAATTAATCAGATTAATTTTATCTGTATTTATGGATCGTATATTCTTCTTTTACTCACTGCATTTATAAAATATCTCTCTCTCTCTCTTTCTCTTTCTTTCTCTTTCTTTCGAAAGTATCCTATCATCGTGCATAAACTATTTCAAGAAAATCGATGACCCCGTTCAAGAGGGCACATTGCCGATTATACCTACGAATGATGTGAGTAGTCGCGTGTCCCTGGAAAATAATCGACGATTATTATAACTTTTTAACAAAGGTCATCCTACTTATCCCTCACTCTTGTTCCTATTTTCTAATTTCATCTTTTGTAATTTTTCATTTCTCATTTTTCTTTTTTTCTTCTTCCTTTTAGATAATAACAAGTAATATAAGACAATTGGATATATATTTATAAACAATTAAAATCTAATCTGTATTGTATCTTATCATCAACTACAGTTAATATAATTCTTGACAAATAACAACAACAAAATATATTTATGACGACCTTACATAATTCCGAATTAAAATTATTTAAAGTATCATATTTATAAATAAATAAGAAAAAACTTAAATTTTTTAGAAGACATACGAATAAAATTGATTTAATATATGATATTGTTGTATTTTTGAAAATTATATATTTGAATAAATTTGTCGAATGGTAAACAAGTTCATTTATTCAAATATTCTCTGCTTCTTAATATGTTTAAAAACATTGTTAATACGATTATATTTCTAGTACAGATTTTACTCTTACGTTTATCGTAGAATACTTTTAAATTTTAATCAAAATTGCAAGCTCGAGAGTGTGCTTATTTTTCTCAATAAATAAAAAACACCCTGTACATACGTAAACGTATATAAGTAATATAACACATATCGTACGATTAGATCAACTTTCACCCGCCTACAACATAAAACCAATTCCTGTTCAATCATAAACCATATATAAAAAAAACCTTAATCGAGTACGTGAAATAACTATAAATAAAATCTAACTATGATTAATTCCTATTCGCAGATTAATTTAAATAAATAATATATATATATTATTATATATTATATTATATTATATAATATTAAATATTTATTTATGTTTGTTTGTTAATATAATTTAACAAAAATTCCCTAAAACTTATTACAAATACATAAATAAATTCTTCGATTTAATTAATACTAAATTTAGTAAATTATTCAATAAAATTCGTATAACAATTAATTATACACAATTAACGAAGATTAAAAATTGTTAAACTTAACATTACAATGATTCAATTATTAAAAGTATAATTTTGAATAATAGTTTCCATTTGGTGGATACTAAAAATGGTTGCATGAAATAACTGACTGGATTGTCAATGAGAAAAAGGAAAAGAAGAAGAAGAAGAAGAAGAAGAAGAAAAATAGAAAGAGAGGAGAGACCCACGCACAGTGAAAGTCAAGGACAGGACCATAACTGTGGTGGTGGTAGAGTTGGTAAAGGCATGTCCATTTACACGCTTCCATCCAAATATATATATACATATTATATATATATAATATATATTTATATATTTATATTTTTATAATATATATTTATATTTTTATTAATATATATTATATATATATATACATATTATATATATATACATATTATTATGTTATATATATATATATATATATATATTATAGAGTTAACTGCTTACGTGTGCACACGTAGAATACATGGTCTTATGTTGCAGTTACTTAGATTTACCATAAATTGTACAATTCCACACGAAGTTTGATAACCATAACTAATTTTATGTATGCATGTTCTTTTTTCTCCTTTTTTCCTTTTTTTTTGAATCATTACAATCTCAAGTAGACAATACAATAACAAATGGTACAATAACACAATACAACTTCGACATATTAAATTGAACAAAACTGACTAACGGAAAATTAATGGCGAAATGTTGGCATCCATGTTGGATTTATTATTGAAAATATTAAAATGTGTGTGTGGTTTTATTATTATAGAAAGGATGATAGAAATTTTAAAGAAATATTATTATGAATTAATTTACTTTTTTAAGATTAGCTGGTTGTTTGTAATCTTCGATGGTAATTTCAGTAGCTTTCTGGTTTGTTTTTTTTATTACACTAGATGCGTTTATCATAACTGAAGCTTATTTAGTTTTCAATATGTCGATGATTAATAAATTTATTATAATATTGTACAACAGCGTCTAATAAATTGTACAAACATTTTTGAAAGATATTAAACAATTCGATGAACTCTTCAAATACCACAATAATTGTCTCTATTATTTTTTTTTTTTCATTAATATTATTTAAAACGATATGAAAACTAACACTGTGTTATTAACTGTAATACTATTTACCTATACCACGAATGGAAACTATTGAGACAAATGTCGGTTGTGATGCAATATATCGATGTTGTATTCAAAACTATCAGAACAAATGCTAATAGAGAAAAGAACCCTCCTACCATACAAGAAAGCAATAATATTTAGTATTATTGTTGTTCATTACAAAAAAAAACCTCGAATAATCGAAAGGAATTTGAAAATTGGTGCGCAAACATGGCGGATAAATGGCGGGAATTTTTAAAACTCCTTTCCAGTTTGAAATTCAGCATGATCCACGAGAGAGAGAGAGAGAGAGAGAGATACAGTCGGACAATCGTGTTACAATAAATATTAAAGAAAGAGAGAGAAAGATAAAGAATCCATCTTCTTTGTAACAGTCTTAAAAAAATTGAGGGAAAAATAAAAAACATAAGGGGGCGCGACGACCATATTGGTTGGGACCACCCCATCGGATGGGAAATAAAAATACCTACGTTTGTAGTGGGACCACGATAGACGTCCCTGGGAACATATCCGATTCCCGTAGGAGGCGGTGGTGTTTGACTGATGTTACTAGCAGTTGATGCAGTTGCTGGCATAGAAGTTGGTGGTACAGTACCAGCAGCAGCCGCGGCCGCAGCGGCAACAGCGGCTGCGGCTGCGACTGCTGATGCCGAGTTAGCTACCGCAGCTACGGCTGCTGCTGAAGTTGCTGAAGCCGATGATACTACCGAGGACACCGAGGATGAAGTTTGTGAATAAGGATGGATGTTGTATCGTAAACCACCTGGCATTGGTACAGTAACGTAACCGGTTGGTGGACCAGCACCACCGCCGCCCCCAGTACCGCTACCACCTCCTCCTCCACCACTACCTCCAACAACACCACCATTTGGATTCCCACTGGACCCTGATACACCACTAACACCACTGATATTTCCACCAATGTTATTACTGTTACTACTACTACCACCACTTCCTCCTCCTCCTCCTCCTCCTCCACCAACAACCGAACAGTTGCCGCCATTCCCGCTGTTCCCATTTCCTCCGCCAGGCTGCGCTACCACGCTCACTCCACCACCCCCTCCGCCAACCACTACTGCGTTGACGGTGCTGCCACCACCGCCAACTACGCTAATGGTGCCCCCACCACCACTACCACCACTACTGCCACCGCCACCGCTACCGCCGCTACTATTGCTGCTATTCGATGGTCCTGATGCACCCGAACTCGTTGCACCGCTTCCTCCCGTTGCAGCAGCCGCTGACGATGCCGCTGCTGCACCGCCTTGGACATACGACGTTCCAGCTCCGGCAGTTCTCGGTGATACTGGACTACTGCTGCTTTTGATGTTCACGTAATTCTGCGTCGGCCTACGAGTGAACGTTCATTTGTTAGAATGAGTTTTTATTACTTTCTTTTATCTTTTTAAGTTCTTAAATATAATTTATAATTTTAAGAAAGATGTGTTGTTGGGTTAGGTTAAATTAGATTATGTATGAAAGGATCATCATCTAACGTGTTGTTTAAAATAATAGTTTTAAATGAATTATTATAGTTAAAAATTAGTTGACTTATTTGCATTTTAAATTATTTTGATAAATCAAAAAATAATTGACATCCAAGTAAACATTTTATTATTAAACCTATATTTCTTAACATTCTATATAAGAAAAAAAAACAAATGTACATATAAGTATACGAAAAAATGAATTTAAAATTGGGTGGCAAAGTAGAGGAAGTAAATATAACCAATAAGAAAATTCAAAGGAATGACTATTCGTGATAAAGCTTTGCTATTGGTTCCCACTTGTGGTATTGCGAATGATGATGGACGCCGTATATGCAGCACGTGGCGAGGCGGAGATTAACGTTCTGCACATGCTCTGTACGAAGCAACATGCGCAAATTTGTAATACGCAACTTTCTTAATGCGCATTCGCTGCATAGAAGGGGGAGAAAACGCATACAGTTTAAGATTAATACCAACACACACTATCGTCATATTCTTGTAGCTGATGATAAGGTGAATGCGCTTCTCTGTCTAAACAGCTGCGTCTCCTCCCCCTACCCCTCTTCTTTCTCCACCTCTCCAGAGAAATATTACTTTAATGAGAATATATATTTATACGGTGTTTATATAAACACTATACTACTACGGCAGCCATATTCTATTCAGAAACATATCTACATATAATTATACATTTAAATAAATTTTATGTATATATATGATGAATCTATTTTCTCTATGACTCATATAACTTATTCGCAAAGATTACTATATATATATATATAAATAGAGTTTTGTTTGTGTTAGAAGGAAAGAGATATATACATATAAGAAGTTTTAAAAGCGACGTCCGGTTATATATGAGATAAATTCGGACACGACAGATGCAACGCATAACATTCTTCGTATTACTGACCCATCAACGCGAATTACTGGAAGTGAGTCATCTTTTGACCTTGAGAATTCAACTTATAACAAAAATTCAACGATACCAAAAAAACCAAGATACATGCTAATATTATGAGAAACACTTTTCATTTAAAAAATAAAAAGATCAATATTATATATATACATATTAAATTATATATATATATATATTAAATTAAAATATAAAATTTGTCTGCATATATCCTATATTTATGAATTAGTATTATGCGACTGACACATTCATACAAATTTCTATACATATATTTAAGATTATATGAATACTATTTCAGATATACACATATACATTTTATTATACGTGTGTATATATATAATATTAAAACCCCAATACATTATCAAAATTAGCGATCGGTCAACGAATGGTCTTCTCTAGTGTATGGTTGCTTGATGACGTAACGGTCATTGACCCCCTCCCACCTCTAACACAACCCCCCACTACTACTCTTTGATATATGTTCCTCCTATGTTTATTCTATCTTTTTCTAATGAGCCTCAAAGAGACAACGACGACGACGACTACAAACGACCTATGGTCATATTCCCCTAGGAGGGACAGGAAACAAGGAAAAAGGTGCAAAACATTCCAACAATTTAGACACTATACACACTAATTTTGTCTCTTCAATCTAAAAAAATCACCAACACATATTTACAAATACACAACCATACATAAAAATTCATATAAAAATCATATTTAATGGAAAATAGTAGTAGTGTTCGATCATGAGTATCTTATGGAAGGTTGTTTATATGAAGGTTTTAATCTAATTTAAATAAAAAATAAACAACACCTTAAAGTATAGTATTGTCATTTTTAATAAGTAAAAAAATCATCATTAAATCATACCAACGAAATGATGCGTGCATGAAAAGGTTTTTTATTGAGTACTTGAAGGGGTTGGTTGGAGAAGGGGAGAGAATTCTTATGGGGGAATTTATGGGTAACAACGAGTTCTTCCTTAGTTGAGGACGAACTGGCTTTGGTTGATCGATACTCAGAAGAAAGCGAAACGTGGACATGAAAATAGGAAAACTCGAACACAGCTGTATGGTGGTATATATACACACACATACACATAAATTTATATATATAGTTCACCAAGAAGCAGGACGCGCAGAACGAGCATGCAAGAAAGAGAAAGAGAGATAGATAGATAGATAGAGGGGTGAAAGGGGAAGAAGGGAAAAGAGAGAGAGAGAGAGAGAGAGAAGAGGGGGGATAAATAAGGGAGACGCGTTAGGATCGATAGACCTCTCCTCTATGTAACGTTGCATACGAGCGTAGACGCAGGCCATGCAGCTTACATAAAACGGGACACCTCTGTGAGAATGAGGAACGTGCTCATAAATGAAACTTTGTGTACCCTCGAAAACTCTTCGGGGAAAACTTTTCCATTAATATATATATATATATATATATATATATATATATATATATAGGAATTCTTAATCATATCTACGTAATATTCTCTTTGTGAGAAAGAAATGTCACAATGACATTATTTAAATATTTCAAGTTAGTAGATTTCATTTTTATATTTTTTTTACATTATACGATGTACGATTTAAATGTTGGTACAATTTTATTCTATTTAAAGAAAAAACAACACAAAATAGAATTATTTCGAGAATAAAATTATCTTATTTTTTATTGATACTTTTTATCCATTAGTTTCTTTTTTATTCTTTAAATAAAAAACAAAAAGTAAAACACTCTGGTTATGTACGATTTAAAAATGAATTATTATAATGTTTTAACTTCATATCAATCTAGTTTACATCAATATTATAATTTTATGTATATATTATATTTTGTAATTTTTTTCTTCTTCTAAGTATAATAAAATAAAATAAATAAATAAAAGATCTTTCTATAGTTCGTCGACTTAGAGAAATGTTTCGAATCGATTCTATCCGTTAAAACCTGACTTGCAACGATCGATAAACGTTTTTACGGTTGACTACTTTCAACCTTACAAAACAACAACGTGTTGGTTGTACTTGGAATATCCTAGAATAAAATTTCACGAAATAATATAAGAAGAAGAAGAAGAAGAAGAAGTATAAGAAGAAAAACGAAAAAGGGAATTGAACTAAATTGGCATTTGGGGTCAACCGTCGACATTCTATGTATTTATAAAATTACGTGAGAGATTATTTTGTCACAGAGAAGAGAGAGAGAGAAAGACGGAAATAAAGATGGCCGGAATGGTAGAAGAGAGTTCAAACATTTTAATATTAAATAGACGATATCTTGATATTGCAAGTATTATTTATACTTATAAAAGGGTCATCTAAATATACTCACTGAGTTGTCCCACAAAATTTTAACCCTTTAACCTTCGACAAACATCATTTACAAACATAAAAATGTTAAATTTCTTTTTTAATTTTTCCTAACCATAAAGGGGGATACGTCGTTTATAATACGCTCCTGAAGTATGGAATTTACAAATCTTTTGGGACACCATTTTCTATTAATAATGAGAGAGTAAGAAGATAAATAAAATAAAGATAGAAAGTTTCGACCAATGGGAAGACGTATAACGCCAATAGAATTCAACAAGGAGTTTACTAATCTGACCAATAGGAATCAAGAAAACTACGAAGTTAGGTTAAAACGTGTTTTCAACATAATTCTCGTAAATTAAAGAGAAATGGCTTCGAAGTGATTAGAAAGCTAACTTTTTTTTTATATATTAGAAAGAGAGAGTAGAATTAAAATTTTACAAAGAATAAATATATTCAACCCTCTTTATAACCTTGTTTTTTTTTTCTTCAGATTATATAGAAAAAAATTAATACTAATAAATGACAATAATAATAATAATAATCGTTAACGACCCCTCATCTTGGTATTATATACGATAAAACATAATATAAACAAATAAAAGAATTCCAATTTAAATTAAAAGTACATCTTATTTATATGAAAGAGGATAGCGGAGAATTTAGGTTTAATTAGAAACTAATTATTATTAAAAATGAACAATTAGGTTGAGAAACCCTGTGAAGAAAAAAAAGTTTTAAGGCGTAGAGAGACTCAAGAAAACGAAGTCTTAAGACCTTTGCACATGCTTCACCTGGTTCGCGGACTTGTTTGTGCGAACTAAAGTCGATAAGGCTGCTGCTGCTGCTGTTGCTGTTACTCTCCGCGCACGCTCTGCTTTGTATCAAGAAGTTTTCAACGTATATAACGTGTGAGAGGAGTATGAATGTAAGCCGGAAGTTCCAGGGACACACAAACGACCACGCATTTTCGTCTTGCTTTCAAACTTACTTTGCTTGCTTGCTTGCATACATACATGCATGCATGCCTCCTTCCCATTTGTGTTTGTGTTTGTGTGTGTGTTCAATTTAACTAATACACACATAAAACACAGTGGTATATAATCTATCTACCAATAGCAGCAGCACACAAGCAGAAACACAGCAACATCAGCAATACACACATGTGTAACCTTTCCCTGCATTAGTTAGTTTTCAAGACCCCTTTCGCCATCATCGCACTTCCGCAAATTTCTTCATAGCCTATTTTATATCACCTAACCTTTACTTATTTCGATTCATCCCACACGTCTTAAAACAAGATTTATTGAGTAATCTTATATTTATATTCAAATCAATATTTTCGATAATTGATTTATTTCAATACGTAGATATTCGACCAATGAGAAGACGTTTAACATATCCACCAATAAGATTCAATCATACAACTACTGATTTAAGCAATCGGAAAGAATATTCATTTCAAAATAAGATACAGTTTTATCTCATTTGTTACCTGAGTAACAAAAAAAAGGATTCGTAAAATCTAGTAACTACTTTTGACCAATCCAATAAACATGATCATTTATTTTCTAATAATCTGCATAAATATGTAAAAGTAATAAATCATTCAAAAAAAGAAAAAGAAAAATAAATAAATCAAAATGATATTAATCGTGATAATATTTCACAACATCGGAATGCATTTTACCAGGAAAAGAACAAATATTGGAAGATGAAGTAATCTCTATCAAAGTAACTACTACTCCTCCTTGCATGTGACCAATTATACTTTACCCCTTCCTCCCTAACCCCTCTTCATCTTTTTCCTCCTTCTATTCTCTTCCCACTAGCATGTTTACTCGCCTACTTTTAAACAGGCACGTACGCTTAGTCAGTCGATAAGTAAAGATATCACAAACCTGTGTGTGATCATTTTTTCAATTATCATGCTTTTTATTTCTTCTTTTTTTTTTTTGGATATCATTCTACCGCCATTATTATTTTTTGTCCGCCATTATTATTTTCATCCGCCATTACTAATTTTCGTCCATAAAAAAAAGAAACAACAAGTAACATTAAATTATAAGAAAAAAGAAGAAAATGAAGGAAGAGAAATAGAAATCTATTTGAATATATAATTCATGAAAATGATTTTCTTTAGAATATTCGTTGAAATAGCTTTCAATAAGATCGCACCATTAACCTCCTGTCTTGTTACGATCAGAATGGCCGACGTTTTCTCGATTACCGCCATCTTTCTTTTAAACTATCACTGGATATTTTCTTTTTCTCTTATTCTAACTCTTACAAACGATAATAACTCGTGTATACACTTTCTATCATTCATTTTATTTATCTTTTTATATTTTCTTTCCTTGTCTAGATAATCAGAGCAAAGGAACGTATATGTCTATATACACAGTATTTTATAAAACTTGGAAGCAATTCAAATACAATTTTGATATGTCCATCGAACCTCTTTAACCGTTTTAAATTTAAAATTTTTTCATTTTATATTTTTAAATGTAAAATATTAAATATAAACACAAAGATTTTTTTATTGGCAATATAATGTTGTTGTTAGAATTTAATCTGAGAATTATGTAGAATTATAAATGAAATTGTCGGTATAGATAAATACACGTGTAGAAAAACAAGATTCTTTTCTTCAAGAATTTCGGCAAGCATACGAGAGAGTCTACTTTAAACTAAAAAAAAAAAGAGAAAACGAGAGAAATATATTTAGAAATATATATTCCGTTCCACGGATCAACGTCCGTATTTATAACCCTACCGAGAAATGGCTCGTTAATATACATTTCTTTTTTGTATATGTTATATAAACATATATATATTCGCATACACGCGCACAAACATTATTATTGCATCGTTTCTAAATAATGGCAGCGCATGGCGACGAAGACGAAAATATTCACGGAACGTGTTTAATTAATTACAATTTCTAATTACTATTACCATACTTAACTGTAACACGACCTATACAAAAAAAGAAACCTTGTTAAAAATAAAACAAAAGAAAACCTAATTACGAATCCTATTAATGATTCTTCTTTCCATACGTTTCTACGACTTTAGAAATAAAATAGGATAGGTAAAAATAAATATAAAATATATAAGATATATAAAAATAAATATATAATAAGTAGAGAATAAAATCCCCCAACAGCTTATAATATAATTCTAATTAAATCGTTATTATATTTGATCATATAAGAGTTTAACGAATTAACCAATGACTCGGCGTTTACAAAAATAACCTTGAAATTGTGTGTAAAAAATTGATCAATCAATTTTTTGAAAATTCCCTTCCCTTCTTATTACAGAGTCAGAGGAATATTCATTCTATATTCAATAGAAATTGATTTTGTTCTCTTTCTCTCTCTTTTTCTCTATCTCTTTCTCATTAAATAAATTTCGAATGTGTATATATATAATATATGTAAATATGTATTAAAGAACGAAGATAATAACGGGCAAGAGAAAAGAGAAAAGAGGAACAATCGAATCGAACCGTTATCATGTCTCATCCTTGTCTTCGTCATGCTTCTACCCCACTACTACCTGCCCCTCTTCTCCCCACCACAGTTCAATTTCTCGACAGGACCTCCCCCTTCACTCCTACCACTCCATCCTCCTGCTTTTCCCACGCAAGCCAGCCAGACGGTCTGCTCTCCTCACATATTCATGTACGCATATACACTCCTATTTACACCACCAACTACATACATTCTTGAACATACACACACACAAACGCTAGCTTCTCCCCAAATAAGCAAATATATATATGTATATTAAATACACATGATAGTAGAGATACGCGTCATAAAAGAGATAAAGAATCGTTCGTTACTCTTTCTTTTTCTCCTTTTTTTTTTTGGTTCCTTTCTCTAAAGAGAAATAAAAACATTCTCGTTCCTTTTATCTCTCATTCTTTCTCTTTCTTTCTCTCTTACTTTACACACTATTCTCTTCCAATATCTTAACCTTTTTCCCGCGTCTCCGAGTTTCATTAGTTCTACGCATGCGCAAACTCCCACGGAATAATACATTTTATTACTACGTTAGTCTGTAGACGAATTTAGTAGTTTTATTCTTTGTTTTTTTTTAATCTTTTTTTCGAAAATCTCACGTTTTCGTGATTTTAAAGTAAACACGTTTAAAAAAAAAATATAAAGGACGCCGCATCGTGTTTGTTCGGTGGTTTTTAAGAACTTTTCTGGAGAATTTAAATGAGAGTTTATAATCTAACTTGCAAGAAAAAGAATATGGAAGAAAAAGAGAGTTCCGTGTTATTCGTTTTGATTATCTTAAAAGAAAGATTAAAACAAACCATACGTGTATATATATATATGTTATTGTATTTAAAAATATAATCCCCCAAAAATAATTTAATTTGATTTATAAGTGGATTTGTTATTAGAAACTTTTAAAGATCAATTTATTTGTCCAAAGTCTACTATAAATCTAAAGAAATGTTCTTATCGAAGGAATCGGTAAGATTGAAAATAAACCGCGTGTGACTTACTTCATCGGGTCGAGTCATAACCTCGACTCTCTGAAAGAACTCTTTCCACCTCTTTTCGCGGCCGTTCTCTTCTCTTTCCTGGCGCATCGCCCAATAGGATGGATATATGTGTAATGTATATCCACCACCATCAACAAACCCCTACACTACAAAACTTATGCCAATTCCTCTTCCTTCTTTTTTCACACCTAACTATACTATATTTTCCTTTTTATTATTATTTTCTTTTTCTTAATCACAAAACAAATTAGCACTTCCTCTTCTTTTTTTTGGTTACCCTCCTAAAATTAATCTCCTCGTTTTTCTTTCTTTTCCCCTCCACCACCAATTTCTTTAAATATTTCTACACCTTCCCCCGTCCTATCACATTTCTGAAATAAACTCGATAAGGAAAAAAAAACGCGCGAGTTCGCAAAAGTTTATAATTCAGAAATCCCTGATACACACAAGAAGCGAAGAAATGAAAGATCAACGTTGCACACGTTGACGTTTGAGGTTAGAATCGACAGGTAGCAGTAGCAGCGAGAAAACGTTATGCGCATGCGCAGCACGCGCAACCGCGACGACATACGCATGCAGAGAACATCAAACACATTATATTATTATTATATATATAATATATATATATACACAAACATCATATATATAAAATTATATATATATATATATATTATACGTATACGTATATATTCATCGTAAAATAGTTAAAGTTAGGTCGAGCTTGCTTGACGCTTCTCGTTCGGATCGTTTCGGCTCCACTCGGCTCCGATCGGCATAGCTCGTTTCTCTTTTTCCGAGACCCCCACCTACTTACCCCTATTACTTCTCCGTTGCCACCATCTTTGTTTCCCTCCACCAACACTATGCGCTATCTCTTTCTATCTTCTACTTCTTCCTGCTACATCAGACCCCCACGCCCCCTTTTTCCTCTTTTACAAATCCTAAATCTCGAGGTCACAATTCAAACGAAATTCAATTCTTATCTACTTTATCTTTCCTCTTTTTATCTCACAGATTTAACTACGTGTGCGTTACACGTGTGTGTGGTCCGTGGTAAATATAATTGTATAGCACAAGTATAAGAAAACTACACGATAATTACTAATATATTAACGAAAATAATGTTTGGTAATGCGACACAGTTTAAGAAATTTGGCCAAGTGCGTAGAAATAGAGAAAGATTTTTGATGAGCAATTGTAAATATATACATGTGTATGTATATATATGTTTAACATTAGTAAATTTAACAAGACGTTATATATCGTGGATCATTGCTAAATTTATTATTATTATGCATTATGATGTTAATAGTTGCAACATATGCACACAAACTGTGTAATCGTATGTCGAGTGGCGCCTAACTCAACTGCTATCTCTTTCTCTCTCTCTCACACATACACAGCTCGCTTCTCATTGTGTGTCGGCACAGACTCCGCTTGAACTTTTTCGTTTCAAGGTCGCACGGATTTGACTACTACCACCAACCAACCACTGTACTTTACTCTACACACTAGATCTATATATCTGACTTGCTCGATTAAACGATACTGATGATAAAAAGAGTTAAAAAAATTAACCCTTTTGTAAGGAATGAAAATATACCTATATGGTCAATGTTATTAAACATTTTAATATCGAATTCCAATGAACCTAAATATCTCCAAAAAGTTATTCGTCAATTAATTAAATGCCATGCCATGACCGTGGAGGAGTGACTATGACCATGACTCTGATCTTTAATGTATCCAAAGTTAGAAAGATTTAACGTTCCAAATAGAAAGTTTATAATGTAACATAATACTATAATAAAACACTTAAAAACTTAAAAACTCTGATTAATGTTTTCTTCTTTTACAGTTCACATAATTTCATAATAAATATTTGGTTGGTGGAAAAAATAAATACCGGCTTTTCCCATTGAATTGTGACAAAAAATTTGACCTATTTTTTCACCAATCAAATATTTGATTCTAAAACTATAGTTAATCGGATAAAAAATTGTATATTTATCAAAAAATATTATGTAGCACATACCTGTGCATTTGTACGGGGGTGGATCTCGATGGCAAATGTTGATTATGCGAAACCGCTGGTTGAGCCTGAGCCCTACCAGGGGTCGACGAACCGCCAACAAGCGAATGCCCGTGACTCCCATGGGGATGACCGTGGGGGTGAGAGTGCGGGTGCGGTGGATGCGAATGGGGGTGAGGATGGTGATGGTGGTGCAAGTCTCCCCCCACTGGGCCGACCGGGCCCACTGGGCCCCCCACCCCCAGTCCACTCACTACCTGGACCTGTTTGCCCACTGTCTCCATCACCCCTAGCGCATTGTGTACTGAAACAGACATAATCAACGTTAATATTATTATTAATTTTAATATTCTACATTCATTTTATTTAAAATTATTTTATTTTATTATTCGTAGTATTCTATAATATATTAAATGTTACACTATTGGAAAATAATGCAAACAATACTGTACAGTATACCACAATACTACATTTACCCATACTTATACTATATTAAAATATATATAAATAAAACAATAAATCATTTTAGATACCTACTTAAACAAAACAATAAGCTATATTTAAAAATTATCGAAAATAGACTATGGATATCAAAACTAATACACAAACTAAACTACACATTCATCTACACCGTTTTCTTATATTTATTTTTTCCAGGAATTTGAATTGCGCGCGTTCAGAATTCAAAATGGCGGGAGGAGTAAAAGAAGGTAGAGAAAGGGTTAAAGAGAAAGAGAGAGATAGAAAGAGATGTGATGCGTGCACGTTCTCAAAGTTACCGCTTGTAATGCAGCAGCAAGGATTGCCTGCATTGCAGAGAATATCGTGAGAACTACTACCATCTTATAGTTAACAAATTCCAATGTGTTTTGACGACGTGAGGTATAATTACAGTGACGATAAAAAACGCTAAACAAATAGTTAAAAAGATAAGCAAAAAAGAAGTGGGGGAAGGGATGAACGGGGAGGAATGAATTTAGGAAAGAAAGAAAGAAAATAAAAAAATAAATAAAATAGCATAATGGATAATAAAAGATGTAACAAGTATCCGAATATTTAGTATGGTCATGTTCCATAATAATAAAAAATAAATTAACACGCACACATACGCACACACACACATATTTTTATCATTGTCATCGTTATAAAAAAAGAAAATAAAAAAAACGTTAGTCATCGGGTCGCGCAATGAACCACCAATCATCGATCTGCAAATATTGTAATAGTCATTTAAAATAAATATACTTTAAAACATATGTTGCCAATTATATTAAAGCCAATTAAAATTTTGATAAAGAGAAGACAAAAAATGAGTAAAATATAATAAATAAAAAAAGAGAGATAATCTTAAAAGATAAGTAAAAAGTAGTTGTAACTCTAAAAGATAACTATTTTTTGACAAGTTTTGATTCACCCTGTTTTATTTAATTTTTTTTTTTAAATCCGACATTTTTTTTNACATATTATTTCGATTACTTAATCGGTAATTATAATATTTCGTTCAAGAACTAAGATCTTCTTTCTGTTTGTTGGTTTTCTAAACAATCCACTCAACCATCTTGAATTTCTTCCAATTCTTTGTAGCAGGAGCGAGAAATAAGAAGAAAGTAGAAAGTCTTCATTTTAAATCTTGAATCCTTCAGCCAATCGCCATTTTTCAATTATGTTCCTGTAACAAAAAAAGATAGAAAAGAACAAAAAAGGCTTTAACCAATTAAACATAACATTTTATAAATGGAAATCGTATATTTACGAAAGTGTGCAAGATGCATTTTGCTAATGTAAAAAAAAATGGAGGTGTATATAAAATAGGTTAACTTATGATATGTATGTAAATGCATCATAAAAACTGCAACATAAAAAAGAGAAAGAGAGAGAACAAGAATGAACGTCTAATCAGCCTAATTACGAACGCGTTCATCGTCTAATCGCGTAGTTTATATTATTTCAGACGCAAGCGCGCTAACGCAAGGTCGCTCGGTACAGTGAACTGAGCTTCGGTACTTGTTAATTAATACCCAGACAGTGCACAAAGTCCTGAGTACACTTTCCTCTTAATATAATGTTCAATCATATACACCCTCTTTCTCTCTTTCTCTTTTTCTCTCTTACTCTTACTCTTAAAATAAGTTAGTTCATAACAGCAACAAAAACAACCAACAACAGAAGCAACAACAAAAATGTTAAAGGAAAAAATGATTGATTAGTTAGTAATGCAGTTTCTCTATGAAGAAAAATTTCCACTATATTTCAATTATTATTTATATTAATTAATTTTCTGGAATGATTTTCTCTTTCTCTGAATTTATATGTTAATTATTTATACTATCATTATTATTTATTATTAAAATTTCAATTAGTATCATAAATTATTTTATATTGTCGCAAGATGTGTGTGTGTGTGTGATTTTTAAAATTTCAATATGGCCACTCTTCCGTGTAATATTAAAAAATTAGAATTATAAATATAGTAGTAAAATTATTTTGTGAATTATATTTGATTATAACATATTCATCTGGTGAGAGACATAAATAATTTCAATAAAATAAAAT
Source organism: Mischocyttarus mexicanus (assembly GCA_023678845.1). Lineage (NCBI taxonomy): Eukaryota > Metazoa > Arthropoda > Insecta > Hymenoptera > Vespidae > Mischocyttarus > Mischocyttarus mexicanus. Next base: position 193,164 of record JACGTP010000098.1, on the reverse strand, counting down.
AAAAAGAATAAGGAAAGAAATAGAGTAAATAATTACACTCGAAAGAATGTCAACTCAACCTCGATAAAACTCGGCTAGGAAGTCGACAAGTTTAAAAGTCTTTCTCTCTATTTCTCTTTCCCTCCATTTCTTGCTATAACCTCTTCAAAACTAAGCGATTCTAATGGAAACGACTTTATTTCATAGAAAAAAAGAAAAAAAGAGAGAGACAATTGAATCGAAAATGTAAAAAAGAAAAGGGGACGTAAGAAACAACATATTTTGAATTTAAAAATACACTTTTTTCCCGCCTTTTCATTTTGGTGTTCTAAAAAAATAAAACACATATATTTTTATAAATACAAATATCATTTTTGAAAGCGTATTAATTATTAAATATAAAATAATTCGTTAGAGAGAAATATTTTATTTCTTGTCTCTGGTTGGTCGTCGTGTATGGACACAGTTATTCGACATACACACACACACACATAGAGAGACACATTCATGCATACATACATACATAGATTCAAATACATAGAGAAGTAAAGAGGTCGATCGATCTGTTGAACAGTGGGAACGATGGTACGAGGAAGCATCTGCCGACACGATGACGACGAAAACGACGACGAGGAGGAAACATCTAAATGTGTAGTTGTAACTACTAGTAACAGCAGTGTAACATTACTAATGTAACTTTTCTTTCTCTAAGAGGTTGAGAGAAGTAGAACAAACAAAACAAATGGCGGGAAACTCGACAGATAAAAATTCAAAATGTAATACAACCCCCAAATTTTTACAAAAACAACAAACAAACAAAAATACATTTATCGTCCAACGAATCAATTGTGATTGGTGATATGTCTTACGGGTACACATACTTGAGAATTAAACTATGTTAGTGGATAAAAAAAAATGTTGGATTTTCCCATTGAATTGTGGCCAAAAATCCGATATTTGTTTTCCACCAGCCCAATATTAAAAAGGAAAATGAATTATAAATAAAGAGAAAGAGAGACGTACTGTGGTTAAAAAAAGAAGAAAACAGGCAACACATACTCGAGGAGTCTTCGAAAAAGAAAGAAAGAGCAGAGGAAAGGACGGGTTCGATGGAGAGAGAGAGGGGTTCAGAGAAAAAGGAAGAGTACAACAGCAGAAAGACAGATACACCCAACGAGCCAAGAAAGATATTCCTAGTCTTCCTCCATTGGCTGGCATAAAGTAAACAAGCGTGGTGCAAGCACACCTCAACCCTCCTCTTTCTCAGAAGCTTTGCCTGAAGTTTGTCGAGACGACGCACAGTCCTTGCGTTTTGAACTACACCAAACCACCACTAACCAAATGCATGGTCACCCCAATACTATCAAACTTCTCCCTTCGTTTCTACTATGTGACAGCTCCTCCCTTCTACCCTCACAAGGAAGCATGGACTTATCCATTCAACACTACTACTAACTATACAAACGATCCTTCTTCTTACACTGTGACCTCTTCGTCCTTGTTCTCTGACACACACACACATACATAATTCTACATACACATCCTGCATCGTATTATCTTCTATCCCTTTTCAACGTATATAATATATGTTCTTGTTCTTTCTCTTTTTTCCATATATTCTTTTTCCTCTCAGTAACTCAAACAGTATGCAAAGAAAATAAGAAAAAAAAAAAACACGCAGAGGTGAAGAAGATGGGGGTGGTGGTAGTGGTTCGTTTTCCTTTCGTTCCGTTCCGTTCCTTTGATGAATACAAAAAGCTACCACCTTTTTCTTGCATTTTATTCAAAGACTCTTTTTTTTCTTATGGTGCACCGAATCCGTTGTTTTGAGAATCTTTCTTCAACGTTGAAAAACGTTATATATTCAATTATTAATACAGTAATACAGGGACCGTATATTTAAAAATCTCTCCAATTATGTATGTATATCAAAAATTGATTCTAAAAAAAAAAAGAATTACATTTAACGGTGATCCGAATAATAATCACGGTAGAAAGAATCTCTTCTGAATTTTTTTATTAAAAAAAGCTTCGTAAATCGATCAAATTCCACTAGAAAAAAAAGAAAAAAAAAGTTCCATCCACAATTTATATCTTCTCTTCCTTCTCATCGTCGGTATACCTAAGAATCCGTTAAAATGTTTCGATATAAAACCGCAAAAAAAAGAACAAAAAAGAAACCATAAAAGAATTTCCAAATATTCGAAGAAAACGTTATGTTACCGATGGTATTCGATCAACGAAGAGAAATCCTATATATTCCCCCACCCTATCGATAAACTTTATCCCTTTGCAATACTAACATTCCCTTCTTCATCCCCGTACCTAGTTTAAAGAACCATTTCCTTTATCCCCCACCCTCGCCAATTCAATCGATGGGATGTGCGCATTTCTAAACGGTTTTAACTTTTTCCTATGAGGAAAAACTTGGATTACAAACACACAAAAGAAAAAAAAAGAAAAGCAAGCCACACAAACACACACACACACACACATGTGCACATCATATATATAAATAATACGCACATATTCAGTAAATATTTATTCGAATGAGTTTAAATTTAAAATTCAAGATCAACGCGATAAGAAAGTGTGCAGAGAACGGACGGACGGATGGACGGACGAACGAACGAACAGCAGAGACAAGCAGACAGACAGACAGACAGACAGATAGAAAGACAGACAGCAGACAGACGAATGACAAATGAATCGTCCAATTTTTTTTTATACGATACAATAATAATTTACGCAAAGTTAAATGTTGTGTATATCTTTTCGTAATACACACTTTATGATACTTATTAAACATGTATGTATATATGTACCAACACAAACAGGGACGTACGTAGTTAATCGAAATAAGAAAGACAAACAATTTTTAATACCTCCTCACTCATCATCTTTTCTTGCATTTCTGTTAAGAATCTCTCTTCTTCTTCACGAAGTTAAAGGTATTTTTATAATCTTGAGAAAAAAAAGAAAGAAAGAAATTGTAAGAAAAACAAAGAGACAGGTTGTTCATATGCAAACATACATATATTATACCTGCAGTATAAGAGATAAACAAGGACAACAAATATACTGGAAAGAATTATTATATATGTGTGTGTGTGTATCCTCTTAGTTTTGCAACTACGTTATATGCGCTACGTTGTTGTTTTAGCTTCTCTTGCTGATTCCAGTTACATTAATGACGTTTTATTAAATACATATATATATAAATTTATATATATTTATAATTATACTTATAGATTCGTAGAATCCGCGTATACGTGACATAGTTGCATTCCAAAATGGAAACACGGATTACATAAAAAAAAAAATCTGTGTATGTGTGTTGTATGTCGACATAAACGTAACAGAACTTTCCATATTTGATGATCAATTCAATATAATAAGGAAAAAAAAAAAACTAACACATAAGAATAAAAAAAAAAGAATTTTTTCCTGCGAATATGGCCACTTCCTGGACGACGACGATGATGATAATGATGATCATCATCATCATCTTCATCATCCGATTGTTTCATCGAGTAGCAGCTACGTGTGCCCGTACAGAGCTTCCCCCCACTTTTCTCTCATTCTCTCCTTCCTCTTTTTCCTGCTATCCACGGTTATCCTCCCCCCACTTCCCTCACATGCAACCTCCACGGTGTATCATTCAGGTACGCCCGGAGACTAAACCGAATCCGAACCGAGCCGAATATTACCGAACACACGTAACGTTACTACCGAACGAGGGATTACTACCGAAAAGTTCAGACTTTTCTCGAGCTTATCAACTCAATTATTTTTTCTTTCCCCCCTTTCTCATTTTAAAAAGAATTAGTCATTTAAATAATTATAATTAAATATTACTATTGTTTTTTACACGTATATATACATACACATACATACACTTGTCTTCTAAAATTTCAGTATGGACAGTTTATAATATGTAATATTATATACGTTAAGTATTTTATATTTCAAAAGATATTAAAATTATATAAACACATTTTGTCTTCTTATTTTTACGTTTATTTTATATATATACCTATATATATATCAATCTCAATTATGTTAATAATGTTATTTTTGTTATGCATAAATATATATTATTTAATTAGTATCTTTTTTTATATTTTTAATTATATTAATGTGTACAATGCACGCACATACGTTATGTATAATCTATGCACAAGTTAGAATATATGAATATGTACAAAGGGAAATAGAAAGATAGAAAGATAGATAAATAGAAAGAGAGAGAGAAAGAGAGAGACATATGGTGCATACTCAGGTGGAACGAGGCCAAGCTTTACTGTAGCCAACGTTGTTGAGCGCCAGTATGAATTGAAGAAAGCCAACGAATTCAAGAAAATATATATGTTGAAACGGCTCATTTGTATATCTCAATATTTTAGTTCACATGTCAAGTACTAAACACACACACACACACACACACACACACACACATAGATAAACACCAACACATGTATTGAATTATTCGCAAAAGTTCGTGCAGATTAATATTTTTGAATATATAAAATACATTTTTTTATTTTTACAAAATCTTACACGAACTTTTTCTTCTAAATAACAAAATGATGATGGTGCTTTAATCCTATTGGTTACTCGAAAAAGTATCTCGACTATTAAAATGAAAGATGTATTATTTTCTTAAGAGAATTTCTTCTCGAACAAATTAATATTACACACGGTCTTATGGTATATAATATATAAATCAATTTACCAAGAAAAAATAATTTCCATTGAAATTATAAAACTGTTAGGAAATTGAAGAAGAGGTATGCTATTTTTCGTAGAAAAAATCAACTGACCGCCGCCGGTAACGCTGATCTTTTCTATCATTGTTTTATTCAAAAATAAAAATGCCAGTTGGATTATAGAACTAAATTTTATATCAAAATAAATGTATCCTGTATTGTGTTATGTATAATAATCCCCTAATTTAAAATTGAAAATATTAAAATATATTTTGTTATTGAAATAAAACCTAACTGTCTGTCTATGAGTAGAAAACTTGTAAATAAGAAATAAGAAAATTAGAATAAGAATAGAAGTAAAACCAGGAGAGGAAAAGAAAAATAATGGACGACGGTTTGTGCTGAGAAGTCGTACGAGTTCGTGTAAGAACTCTGCTTTTTATATCTGAGAAAAAGAAAGAAAGAAGGAGAAAGAGAAATAGTAAAAAAAAAAAAATGCTATTATGCTTATTTCTAAACCGTTAAGTGTTAGTGAATAAAATTTACAAAATAAACCGAATAAATGTCTACAGTTACAACTGTTTTTTATTGTTGTACAATATCCAGATTGTGCATTTGTAAGGATTTCGTCGTATGAGGCGCCATTTTGAATAAGAAAAATTATTTCCAACTTTATCCAATCCTAAAACTATTTTCTACAAATACGACGCGTAGAGAAAATTTTTCTCAACTATTTCTATTTTACGATACAACTTTAAATATCGTAATCGTAAAATAAAACACGAAACAAACAAAAATCGTTGGAATTATAACGTTGAACCTTTATTTTTTATTTTTTTTACGTAATTCTAATCATTGAATAACAAAATGTTGGATATATTTTTCTACGAGAAAGATTAGGTTAAGCTAATGTTTTTCTTTGATATAAAGTTTCTCAAAGATAAGTGATAATAAATTACTACAAGGGTACTTGATTGGATGGTTATGTAATAAATGTATGCAATAATAATAATAATAATAATAATAATAATAATGATTGCAATTACTTATAGAAAAAAAAAAGACAAAGATTTATTCTATGGTCGTTTAAATTGCATTTGCATTTTTGTATACGAAGCAAAAAAAAAAAAACAAAAAAAGGTTACATTAAATTTTTTCTATTTCTTTCTTTTATGGTGGTTGCCGACGGATCCCGTTCGTTCTATGGGACAACTACATAAATGTGTATAAAACTGTTAAGTTTTTAAAGCGGAAGTAGTTAGAAACTAGATAACATTTTTATTCAACATAGTCATTCCTATTTCGATTCGAGTTCTATGTGAAAAGGAAAATAAATTGATGATCGTTTCAATATTTATATAATCTAACTGATTAAATATTTTAAAACTAACGTTTAAATTTATCTAACCCAAAAATTATAAACAATAAATTTATTTCTTTTATTAGATACAAATATTTATATAAGAAAGAGAGAGAAACTATAAGAAAAAAAACAACAAAATCGAATAAAGTTGTACACCATTTCGTAAAAAATAAAATGGCTACCTCAGGTACTTTTCTTTCATTGGTTCATTGGTTCAACGATCTTTTGTTCTATTGGTTTATTCAAAAATCAAAATGGCAGCTTAGTATTCTACAAATGAAATTCCATACAATTCTTATAATCATTCTTTGTATGATTTTAAGTTTATTTTGTTTAAATTGAAGATGATGTGATTTTAATTGAAGAAGTTATTAGAAAATTCTTATGAGAACGTTCATCTTAAACGAATGATTAATAAGAAATAAATGAGATGTCATAGGAAGAAAGAAAGAGAAAGAACTTGGTATTTAAGGAATAAAATTATACTCTCTCCCTTCATCTTCCTGACCTCGGAATCATAATTATCTTCGTTAGTTTACTACATAAGAGAAAGAGAGAACTTCGATAACATGCTATTGATAGTAATGCACAGTTATGAAATAATGTCTTCTCTCTCTTCTCTCTCTTCTCTCTCTTCTCTCTCTCTCACTCTTCATTATATCTCTTTAAGCTTTCGTCATTTTCTAATTAACTATAATAAGTGATATAACTATATATAATTTTTTAAATCTTTAATTATATATAAATACTTTGATCAAATTTTAAATATAATACCAATTATAAGATTTATACAAAATTACAGTTTATTAACATAAACAAAACTAAATTAAAATAATTAAATTGTTTAAATTGTTTCACTACAATGAATCAATCATTGAAAAAAAATAAATGTATTATATTACTCGAATACGTATTTTATGAATACAACAAAGAAACGGTGAATAATATGCAACGCAACAATCTCGATGCTTTTTACAATAAAAATTCCTATCTCGCTTATAAACATTTGTCCTTCGTTGTTACGAAATATTAACACTTTCTACCAGTTGGAAAAAAAATCTAATAAAATACAAACGAAAAGGGAAAAAAACCATACGCTATCGAGAAAAATGGCGAAGGGTGGTAAAAGTGTTTAATAAACTCAAGTATGCATGGATGCACAAATATTATTGCAGTATATTCAAAATCCTAATGAATATATATATTTTATTCGATATATCGATTTATTGTAAAGTGTCAAATCAAATTACATTCTCATCTAACTAAAAAAAAATACTTTTCGCAAATTTTCATCGAATTTCCCGCCCTTTTTTTTTTGTAGTAGCGATATATTAGACGATATTAAAAAATTTATACAAGCTTTAATTTGTTTTAAATTTCATTTTTTTTTTTTTTAACAATACGAATTACAAAATTAAGAATGAGAACGTATAAACAAATGGATAAAATAATTAAAACCTAATACTAATTCTGAATGCAATGAAATTATGGTTTTCGTCTTCTTTGGACAAAATATTTTTTTTTCTTATTAATAACTAAAAATTACAAAACCAAACGTTATTATCTCGCATTCAATTATTCCTTATTTCGAATAATAAAAATCCTTTGATATGTAACACTTACATTAATAATAATAATAATAATAATATGTTATTATATAACAAACTCCATAAGAATATTTCTTCTCATACTAATCAACCTTAAAACTCAAATAATATAAAACAATCCGTCAAATATGGTAGATTGAAAATTAACGTTCCTATTCCTCATTAATTATATGATTACCCAACAACTGTACAACTTTCATCCCCTCTCCCAACCCTTCATTATATTAATTTAAACGTAAAACTCAGATAATAAAACGATCCATCAATACGGGCATCTTTTTAATTAAATAATACTCTTATTCCCTCCATCCCTCCACCCCACCCCTTCTCACCATTATTAATTTCGTCTGTTAACAACAAAACTCCGGTTAGTTTTATTCTTCATTTAACCGATTCATCTTAAAATGACATTTAGAAAAATGAAATGTGCACGGAATTACGAAAGTTAATTTGAGAAATATTAATTAAACCTTATAATCAAAACTTATATTATAAATAAATGAATATACTTATATAACTAAATAAATAACATTACAAATATTAGTAAGTCTCGGTAATATTGAAATTAAAATAAAAAAAAAATACTTCTACCAACTAAAAAAAGGAATATCAAATATTTAACGTTAATAATCCTTATTGAAATATTAGTTTAAAAAAAAAATAAGCAAACTATTAAAAGTTTCATTATAAATTTAATAATAACCTGTATAAACTCATGTGATATAATATTTGAATATAATTGCATAACTATCTGCTATGAACTAACTTGTAATAATAATAACAACGACCTTTATCTTATGTGTATTTAAAAAATTTGTAAAGGTTATGTTATAATAATCCTAAAATGTTAAAACCTCACAAAAATACAAATCAAAATAAATATCAAGCAGCGAATGGGCGCGAGAGAGAGAAAGAGAGAGGAGGAAATAGAGGGGGAATAGTAAAAGTTCGAACAAGAATATCAACAATAAGAAGAAGAATAAGAAATAAGAAACATAAGTGAACAGCATCAGCATCGTCGTCGTCGTCATCGTCTTTACCGTCAGCTTGACCGATGATTTTCCTTGTAACTCGGACGACATTCCGCGACAATTCGCATCGTCGTCGTCGTCGGCCAACAGCCACGAAAAGGTGGTGGATGGCGGCAATGGCGGTGTCAGCGGCAGTGACGGCAACGAATGAAAAGAGAACATGAGCGGTAACGGTGGTAGTGGTGGGGATAGGTGAGAGGGGATAGGTTACAGCGCAGAGTAGAAAGAGTAGTGGGGTAGAAACGGCGCGGTGGTGCATTGCGTTGCGCGGTGAGGGAAGGGTTCTAGAGAGTGGTGTGGTGGGAGTAAAGCAACGGGGATGACGACGACGACGACGACGACGACGACGGTACAATGACGAGAGGAAAAGATGAAGAAGTTCTGTTTCTTTCTCTCTCTCTTTCATATATATATATATATATATAACCATCACACACATACACATATACTATCTCTTTTCAACTTTTCCTTATTATCAAGTATATTACAATATGGCACTCCTTTTGGTATAATACCTAAAGAGAATGTATGAATTATTATGAATGTATATATATATAGATGCAACAGCAACAATAATTATAATAATGATGATAAGGATGATGATGATGATGATGATAATAATAATGATAATAATAATATACGTACCGAATTTTTGTTCGTAAAGACGACCACACACTGCGTTCCAGTATTTCTTCAAGTTCACACGAGACGGGTGATCCAGAAGTATTAGAAGAAAAAGAAGAAATAGAAAGATAAAGATAAAGATAAAGATAAAGAGAAAAAGAAGAAGAAGAAGAAGAAGTAGCAGAAGAAGAAGAAGAAGAAGATATCGTGAACTATTAATAGTCCTTTCTATTTCGGGTTTGCTTCTCAAACGCACTCTTCTCTCAGAAAGTTTCTCTCGTCTTAACAACGGCCATGAAGAAGAAGAAGAAGAAGATGAAGAGGAAGAAGTAGACTGTGGTTGTAGTATTCTTCTAAACCGTTAACGATATCATCTATTTTATCTTTCCATCGTATATTTCATCTATTTTATCTTTCTATCGGTTTCTTCTATCCTTTTTACAAGGATCTTCTCATTTCTCATTTCTCTCTCACACATACAAACTCTGTTTTTCTTTAGGTTAACTACCTCAGAATTCGGCGTGTCTCTGATGGCTTTGTCGATTCAGACGAATGGCGCCTAGGGTTTTTTTATTGTTATTATCCATAGTGTTGTACCCTTTTTTTCCAGAAGGGTCTACGTGTTTACTTCAGAATCATGTTTTGAATGAAATAAAAGAAGGAAGAAGAAGAAGAAGAAGGAGAAAGAAAATAAAAATAAACAAGAAAACTCCTGTATAGATGATTTTAGGAAGTGTTCCTTTTTCCAAGAATGGTTAAACGAACCTGCAACAACCCTTTGATAGGTTACAATCCCAGATGCATTTTTCCTTTCTTCTTTTTTTTATCACACGAAAACAATAACAACACACTCCTTTTTTCTATTTTCCTCGGTCGGTAACTTGACCAAAAAAAAAAAAGAAATATCAGTAATTTTGTTGATCACCGTAAACAACACGACATATTTAAATCGACCTTTTTTTCTCTCGTTGAAAGGGGAAGGGAAGGAAACACTAACAATCTTCTTCGAGTAGTATTGTAACACAATAAGAAGTTTGACGAAAACTTGTATTGACTATAGTTCGTAAGTGGACGAACTGGAATAATACAAACACAATACACACACACACACACACGTATATATATCAGATCACCCCATAAGTTTCTTCCTTATTCTCCAGTATAAAATATTTTGTGTGTGTTGTATTTTATATTATTTGACTTAACAATACAAGATTTTATTCCTATTACTTTTCTCATAATACTATGGAATTTAATATTAATAAAACAAATATTAAATATTAAGTATAAAAAGTTAATTAAGAAAAAGGAAGAAACTTATGGATCAACCTAATATATATGTGTGTAAGTGTGTAAGTGTGTCGTAAAGTAACGGATTATAAAGATAGCAAGGATTATCTACTTTTCTATAAAATGAAAAACAAATGAAATGATAAACTGAACCGAATTATTAACGAAGGAACGAAGGAACGAAGGAACGTAGTATCCGAGAAAGTGTCACAGAGCGAATAAAATAATATTCCAAATCCCCCTTGTTTCTTTTCTTTTTATATTCGCGAATATATATTCCCGAATAGTGTTTAATCTCTATAAACGCGAATTTTGTACACAACAACGATTAAATGATAACAACGACGTCGATGATGATAATAATGATGATGAATATGATGATGAATATGACACAGGACGAAGTATAAAACACAGACCCCGACGGTACGAGAAACCCTATGAAAAAGACGCGTTATAACCTCACATTATTACGAGTTACATATAATCTAGATATTATTTCTTATCTGCTCTCATCATCATCATCATCATCATTATCATCATCATTGTCGTCGTCGTAATAAAGGATTGTCTAAATTACAAGAGTAATGTTATTCCCGTCTACGTTATACGATTTAATAAACATTTATACGATTTAAAACTTTTCCGAGTTAAATACACTACTATTCCGATCGTATTAACTGCTGCAGGTGCAGGTGCAGAAAATGAGAGAGAGAGAGAGAAAAAACATACAAGCAAGCGTTAGTCGTATTCCGTGTTTCACGATTTTCCACCCGCTCTCTCTCTCTCTCTCACTCACACTCACACACATACACGGTGTGTTTCTCCTTCTTGCACACGTTCACTCAATTTTAAAAAAAACT
>JACGTP010000098.1:155944-180585 GCA_023678845.1 Mischocyttarus mexicanus | reverse complement strand
AAACCCTATGAAAAAGACGCGTTATAACCTCACATTATTACGAGTTACATATAATCTAGATATTATTTCTTATCTGCTCTCATCATCATCATCATCATCATTATCATCATCATTGTCGTCGTCGTAATAAAGGATTGTCTAAATTACAAGAGTAATGTTATTCCCGTCTACGTTATACGATTTAATAAACATTTATACGATTTAAAACTTTTCCGAGTTAAATACACTACTATTCCGATCGTATTAACTGCTGCAGGTGCAGGTGCAGAAAATGAGAGAGAGAGAGAGAAAAAACATACAAGCAAGCGTTAGTCGTATTCCGTGTTTCACGATTTTCCACCCGCTCTCTCTCTCTCTCTCACTCACACTCACACACATACACGGTGTGTTTCTCCTTCTTGCACACGTTCACTCAATTTTAAAAAAAACTTCGATTTTAATTTTATATATGTTAAGGTGTAGTAGTAAATGGAAATCAATTATCTAAAGCTTGAAATAAACGTAAAAATAATAGATTTCTTTTTCCCCAACCTAATATATATATTTTTTTTTTATTTCTCTCTCTCTCTCTTCTTTGTCCTTCGCCTTTCATTATTTGTTTAATTGCATCGAAGAAGAAAAAGTAAAGGAGGCTAGAAGAGGGTGGAAGGAATATAATACGATGAATGAACACATTCTCGTATTTGTTGTGTAAATAAAAAAAGAATAAAGAAATAATACAAGAAAGAGAGAAAGATGGACACTGGAGGAAAAGGAGGAGGTGGTGATGAAGGAGGGAGAGGGGGGTGGTAAAGGAGAACGAACGAGCAAGACCGAGTAAGAGAGAGTGAGAGAGACAAAGCACATAATAACGACGCGGTGAAAGCTAGAGAAATAATATAAAAGAAGTTTGATAATATATATATGTTTTGTATTTGCTAAAAAGAATACTTGGCTGATACCGTCGGATAATAAAAATTTAGAATAAAAATAATAATAACAGATTATGGAGGACCCACCAATAAGGTAGTGGTGTTTGTAACGAGTATGAAATGGATGTAATATTTTCGACAAGAGTAAAGAAGGAGGAAGAAGGGGGGTGAGGGTTCGGAACACAATAGTTACACTGGGCTACACGATCTTCGTTCGTAGGCGTTTTACTGCAGTAATCAGAAGATGATGGAAAATAAGATATGTTGAATAATACAACGACGACACAACGACACGACAACGACGACGACGAAGCGGTTTTATTAACGTGGCGTTTTGTAGTATTCATCAGGCCACATTTATTCCTCTTCAATCGTTCCGTACTTTCATTCCATCATTCCTTATTTTCCTTTTCCTTCGTTCCTTACCCCGTTTTTAAACCATATTCCTTGTATACTATATATATATATATATATATATATATATATCTCAGGTTTAGTTCCAATTGGCTGCTGCTACCGCATATGCGTTCACACACAAAATTGATGATGAAGATGATGATGATTATGATAAAAACGAGGAGAATAATTTTAGCTATTAACGATTACGACTAATACACGACGACGACGACAAAGATGAGGACGAGGAGGATGAGGATGACAAGAAAGAGGACGATGATGATGGTAAAAGAGAGGATTAAAATGTGAAATGAAAATAAAATAAAGAAATTAAAGAAATAGAATTACACTAGTACGCGTATCACACCGACGGGCAGACGTCGTAAGGGCACCAGTCGAAAACGCACGGTCGGTCCGCGAACGACGACGTTTTCAGGGCCGCCAGGTTAACGTCACGAAATCCACCGACACAAGCATAGATCCCACCAAACGGCGGACGGACGGACGTAAGGACGGACGGCACAGGCTGCCAGCCAGGCAAGGCGGAATCAGGGAGACGTTAGGGGAAAGGGGTTGGATATCAGCAAGGAACGAGGGTCGGGGGGCTAAGAGTTTCGTGTCGCTGGTAGGTGGGGTCTCGAGAGGACAGGGACGTACCGATCGTACGGGGGGTTTTAACCAAGAGTGAGAGAGAGAGAAAGATATATATGTATATTATATATATATATGGTGTATATATATATATACACCAACTCGCGCATGCGCATCTAACCATTTACGATCAACATCGAGAAAGACAGAGAAAGAGAATTAAAGGAGAGAGAGAGAAAGAGAGGAGTCAGGCCAAGCAACGAGTCGCGTGTAAAGAGGAACCCGACCGAGCCCGACCGAACTCTACCGAGTTTAACCGAGCAACATCGAACATAACCGACCAACACCGAATATGGCCGAGTTAGAGAAAGAACGATACACTCCAGACGCTTCGTACGCTTCGTACGCCTAACAGAGACAGACTCCACGCGTTATATGTAGTGAAGAGGAGAAGGGAAGTATGGATGGAGAGGGGCACGACCGACTAGCGGTGTAGCGTGAACGAGGGTGGCCCTGGGGGGGCGTGAGAGAGAAAGAGGACTGCGTCAGGTCAAGCCCGTATCTACTAGTGGCGTTTCAATCGCCCCTCCCCATTTTTTAACTCTCCATTTAAAACTATCTCTTTATTTATTCCGTGAATTTATTTACCATTTTTTCCACTCGTTCCTCTCCCTTTTTTTCACCCCATTTCGGATTAATATTTAATTTATATTTTATCATTTTATATATTTTGAACGTTGATGTTTTGTTTATTTAAATTTGTACAAGTATTTGTTTATAGGATTTTATCGAATTTTTATTTATTCGTAGGATTTTCTATTATGTTCCTATCTATGTATATGTATATATAAATTTATACATAAAGATATATATATATATATACATAGATAGGAACGATAGGAACGGTAACTCTACTGAAATTCTGTAAAGATCTTCCCGACTTAAAGTAGACGGGACAAAGTCGAGCAAGATGCCGCACTAGGACGGGTCCACGAAGAAGAAGAAGAAGAAGAAGTACCAACTGCTCGCAAGATTATCTTCAATGTGATATTTTTCGAATATTACGTTATGCATCATGGAAGAACCGATTTTTACAAAAATTGAATATTCGACGAATAATAGAAGTATGTGTGTTGTATGTACCGTATAAAAGAGGAATTTTTATTTACAGATGCCGCATCTTCTTCTTTTCTTTTTTAAATGCTTCAATAAATTTTTATTTATTTACATATTATAAGGATGCATACGGCTTGTGCAAATCCACATGCACATGCACATGCACATAAACACACGTATAAGCGTAATATGAGTATATTTATTTACGTTATAACTCTGATAGCAATTCTATCCTATGCAAAGGTTAAATTGATACACACACAGTGATATCTTCCTATTAAAAGAAATGAAACATCATTATACATATTTATTTGAATAACATTAGGCGAATGGTATTCGTTCAGTAGGTGCTCATTGCTTTTATCCCGATCAATACGATTCAATCATTTAGAATTCAACAATTGATTCGCACACATGGATTCATCTTTATACTTTCAATGCATTTCCGGCTCTACGTTCTGTATTCTTGCATTATGCGTCTCTTTCTCTCTATCTATCTATCTATTTATCTATCTATTTATCTTTCTTTTTCTTTAGTAACTATCAAAAGTAATCCTAAGTGAACACTCTACTACTCCTTCTTACGATCTTGAGTAATTTTCCTATACTTTAAAAACTCATCACAATTCCTTATAAGATTCGAAATAACGTAAAATAAAAAGAGAGGAAAAAGACTAAACACGTCTCCTATTTATCTATCTCCAATCCTCCTTATTTTATTTCCCCTATTTATTTAACGTAGAAGAAAGACAAACCTAACGCAATTTAATATTCCTTATATTATAGTTCGTATTCTAAGTTAAAATATATACCGTTAAAGAGAACCACCCATTAGAAGTTTCCTACTAAATCAGCTTAACGTTAATTTTTCTTTTCAACCTGAAACGTTAAATAATTTCATCAAAATTATACACGATAATCGTAGTCCAATGAATATAATAAGAAAACAAAAGAACAGAAAACTGCCTGAAAATAGAGCAATATCGAAGAATTTTTCGTATATCTAAAAAAAAAAACGGGAAAAAAAGTTAAGCGAAATACTTGAAAAGGAAGAGGAGGGATGGGGTTCCGGAGGGAGTAGATACGGCACTGTACGGGTAAAGCAAGTTGGCTGGTTGCTGCTGCCTGGCGGTAGGGCGCGAAGGGCTGCAAAAGGAGTGGTGGAGGGGATGCGACCGTTGTAGGAAGAAGAGGGGTGCTGGATGGTTGGACCTGGTTGTAGAGCGAGTGAGAGAGAGAGAGAGAAAGAAATAGAAGAAAAGAAAGAAAGATAAAGAAAAAGAGTGAGAGAGAGAGAAAGAGAATGGGTAAGTTGGTGAACGAGAAGAAGAAAAAGGGAATAGGGAACGAATGAACGAGAAGAAGAAAGATGTGGAAAGAAAGAGAAAGATGGGACCAACGAGTGGGACGAAGAAGTGATCGTTGGACGGGGGGGTAGTGGCAGAGGGATAAAAGGATAGAAAGAAACAGAGTGTGTGAGAGAGAGAGAGGGAGAGAGAGTAGAGAGTAGCGTAGAAATGAAAAAGAGGGAGATGGCGTAACGATAGAAAATGGCAACGGCGCGTTACGTTTGTGTAGACATGGCAACGTCGGTGGAAGGCTTCACGGACGGCAGCCAATCCACCAATACACGTAGAAACCGTCGAACGTGTATGGAGAACGGCGGCGAACCGGAGAAGGAAAGAATCCCGTTTTGCCAAGCCAGTGGAGACTGGAGAGCGAGAAGGTTGACTGAGATAGTGAAGAGGGAGGGAGAGTGTGGAGGAGGAGAATTATGAGGAGGAGAAGGAGGAGAGCGGAGAGACCGAACGCAAGACGGTACGAAGATCCAAAGATCCGCCAAATTTCAACTTCGCCATTGGAATCCTCTCTCTCTCTTTCTTCTCACTCAACTCCCCTCTCCTTTACCCTCCGCCCCTTTCAATGTATCCTCTCACTCTCTTTTACTCTGTCCTTAGTCATTCGTTCACTCGCTCTAACTCATTCTCTATCTCCATCTTTCGACATTTCTGCAAAACAATCGACTTATACATTTATACATATATGTATGATA
Organism: Mischocyttarus mexicanus; assembly: GCA_023678845.1. Lineage (NCBI taxonomy): Eukaryota > Metazoa > Arthropoda > Insecta > Hymenoptera > Vespidae > Mischocyttarus > Mischocyttarus mexicanus. Next base: position 175,518 of record JACGTP010000098.1, on the reverse strand, counting down.
CGATAAAACTCGCGAGATAAAATGGCCGCTCTCAGGATGTTCTCTCTCTCTCTCTCTCTTTCTCTCTCATCACCTTTTTTTATATTTTAACATTTGATTATTGCTTCTTCTTCGCCTTCTTCGTCTTCGAGTTTCTTTTTCTTTTTTTATTGGTTTAGTCAAATATTTTTTTTTTGGTCATATTTTTAAGTCTCGTACCGTTTAAAAAAGAAGAATGACTATTACTCTTTAAAAAGTATATATGTATGTATGTTGTATGTATGTATGTATGCGTCCTTCAATATTTTTCATTTTTATATTTGCTTTAGGGTCACAAAGTCTCTTGCTAAAGATGAGAGTTAGTTTCTTTGAATATGCCGCCATGACACATACTTATAAACGATAAAATATTCTTCAAGATAATACCCGTTAACGGAGTTATAATATATATTCGAATTTGTTAAATATTTATTATCGTAGGAATAAAGATAAAACGTTAAATAAAATAATTGTGAGATTCTTTTGTTTTATTTTTTTTTTTTGATAGGTTCGATAATTGGCTACGTGGTGGGGGGTAACAAAAAAAAGAGAGAGAGAGAGAGAGAGAGAAAATGATTAATTACAAACACGCATATATGCACATGTATGCATATATATATGTATATAAATGTAGAAAATCGTGCATATATCTTAACAAGAATTAATACTTCTATTCGATAAGATATCTAGTAAGCTAGCGTGAAAATGTATGATAAATCGTATATCCCTATAGGATAAGGAACAAAATAAAGATAGAAAGAAAAAGAATAATGAATTTAATAAACACCGTTGACGGTGTGTGGTACTCAGTGGTAATGATTATAAATGGCGGTCGACGAATTAAAGTTGGATATGACATTGTGAGAAGTAAAAAGCACACACACACACACACATACACAGCACGTACGCGTACACAAAAAAATTTATATTACCACGTCTGATATTATTTGTATATTAGAATGTATATAAATGTATATTAACACGTTATAATATTATTTCTCATGTCAGATCTGGGGTATACCTTATATTAACTAATTACTATGATAAGAGATTTAAAATAATTTAAAAGAAAAAATCCTACAAATTAATTTAAAAATATAACCAAACGAATCTAAAAATGTATATATATATTACTCAGAAATTTATATATATACGTATTACACACACCCACATAAATAAATATATATACATAAATTTACTTTCTTATCAGTTCTCTTCTCTTTCTTATCAAACCGATCTTTCTCCTCTACATCTAAGCTTGCACAAACATATATTAACTATAGTAAAAATAAATCCATTGTTTTTACGTTTATTTCAAGCTTTAGATAATTGATTTCCTTTTACTACAATTAATATATCAACATAACTTGTCTCCTCTCATATATCTATATACATACTGGTATATATGCACTTATACACATACTGCGTCAGGAATTTAGACAAAAAAAAATATATATATAAAAGCAAACAAACGAAACATAATTCGTATAATACTATAGATGTCATTCGCCAATTTTTCAAGTGAAAAAAAAAAGAAAAAAGATTTAACGGCCAGGCGAGCGGGCGGGCGGGCTTTCGGTCTTTTTATCGAAGAAAAAAGATGCAAAAAAAAAATCGCCTAAACGCGATAATCCCTTCCAAAAAAAAAAAAAGAACGAAAGAGGAACCAAAAAATATAAAATAACGTAAAATCATACGACAGAAGAGGAGGTGGTGGTGGTGGTGGTGGTGGTGGTGGTGATGGAAGAGCAGGCGGTTGGTGGGGCAAGGGGAAGGGGGGAGCCCTCTGATCTAAATTAGCCGGATTGCCCTTGAGAGACCGTGATCTATAATTCGCATATGTACAAGTGAGGAGTACACGCATATCCTCTACTAAAACACTATGATGTTTACAGTTTTGTAAAACGCAAATTTCGTTACACATATACTTTTTTCTTAACCATTAAAACGAAAAGAAAATCTCCTCTTATCGTCCTCCTCCAACGATCCCTCCTCCAGCCCACCACTCAACGCTTTTTCCCTCCAACGATTAGTACGAAAAAAAAAAATAATAAGAATTATCTCGACCTATCAATGATCTACGATTAAAATGTTCATCATTTCTTATTCGAAGAAAATCATATACAAAGTCCACGAATGATAATGTTTGTTAAACGAAAGGAACGAGTGTATGTGTGTATGTTGTATGTGTGTGAGAGAGAGAGAGAGAGGAAAAATGCGGGAAATTCAAAAATGTTAATCGTACGAACGCGTAACCATGCTCGTCGTACTCTCTTTACCAGTAGGACTTTAAATTCGTTTTGATGTGAAACAGGCGCAGGGGCCACGTTAGGCCGCTATATAGATGATAAAAAAAAAAAAGAAGAAAAAAACAGAAGAAAAGAAGAATGGAAAATTAGTTGGAAGGAGAAAGAAAATCAGAAAGTAGAGTGAGAATGGTAAGAGGGAGAGAGAGTAATACGTGTGTATATATATATATATATAAGGGTACCTATATGTATATGAACGTGGTAAAAGAGAGAGAGAGAGAGAGAGAAATGGAACGAGTCTCTCGCATACATAGAGAATATAACAAGGGCGTAGCCATCGAGGGACTCCCTACAAACAACACAACAATCGTGGTTAGAATAATTTTGTTGTTCGTTCGTTTTTCCATGTTTACTAGGTTATGTAAGTTTTCGTCTCTTAATAACTTCTCTCCTATTTTTATTTTTAATTAAATAAATTCATACGTCTTCTTTCTTTTCTATTGGATATAGTAAAGTATTTTTTTTAATTAATATTATTTTATTAAAAAATATAACGTTAAGAAGGAAAATGGGAGCATAATCAAGAAACGAATTAATTGTATATTGGGGGAATATATCGTTTAAAAATTAAATATGAAAGAAGAAAAAGAATAATAATAATAAGAAGAAGAAGAAGAAGAATTTGTAGGGGATATAAGAGGAGAAGAGGTACCACCACGAAACAATGGCAGTGATTATTACTGAACGGCGAAAGGGTGTGGCAGCACCATTGAGTCGTTACACGCAGGAATAGAGAGAGTAGGGGGATAATATGCGCGTATATGCGCACGCTTTACAGTCTATGTGTGAGTTCTTCTTCTATCTCTTTCTACATACATACACTACTGTATATATATCTACTAACAACGCGTATGTGTATATACGTAAATACGAAGGAAGGAACGAAACGGAACGCAACGACGAATGAACGAGCGGACGGACGAACGCAGAATGTGGGAGTGAACGGCAAAGAAAGTGTTTTGGGGGGGGTTGTAAAGTAAGAGTGAGAGAGAGAGAGTGAGTGAGATGGTAAGGAGTGGGGTATGCATTATGGTAGTGGTGGTAAGTTTATAGTGGTGGAGCGTGTGGACGGGGACAAGGATGAACCATCTTAAAGGGGATAGAATGGATCATAAATAATCAATATTATACTTGTGCGACCGATATAGAAAAAAAACACAATACAGTATACTTTTATATATATATATATATATATGCATTTGTTTAAGTGTGTATGTAGATATTATTTTAAACGTAGAGATAAATGAATATTTTCTTAGCGATTATTATTTAATCTTTAATCTTTTTCGTTACATATCCTCATCATTTATTCCCTTATTGCGACTCTAGTAAAGTCACGTTGTTTAGTGTTTTATTTGCAAGAGAGAGAAAGTGATACGATCTTTTTCCTATGTTCCTTTTTTTAGTTGTTTTATTCTTCGTATTATATATCGATATTAAAATTAGAAAATATCATTAGAATGTTAAATTGTATTGATAATAAAGGGATTTAAATTTGCGATGTTACTGTATATGATAAATATTGAAATTTGTAATTAGGGATTTTTTTCGAGATAATTTCATTGAGTTATTTTTATATTGAACAATCACGAGTTAATTTTGTGTTATTTCATTCAAACACGTAAAATATTAACGACTAGTCTATATTGTTTATCATATATGGTTGTATGTTGAATACGTTTGAAATATTGATAATTTAAAAAAAAAATAGACGATTATGTTAAGGAAAAAAAAATTTATAATAACGATATCGATTATAAATATTGATTTATTGTTAGAAGTAAAAATTTACTTATTAAATGTCGTTCGTATGCATCACGTCGTTTATTCATTCAACTATAAAAGCATGTATGTTGTGTGTGTGTAAGTAGTAACATGAGATTGTATTTATGTATAAGTGTATATGGTAGATATGTAATTCTATTGCATATAACGAAAGAAAAGACACGAAGAACGGAATGTTTTCACGTTCGGAAAGACGAATGGAATTCATCCATCTGTATACTTCAGAAAAGACTATACCGATTTTTAAATACATTTCATGATCTTTCTCTTTCTTTTTTTCTTCCTTTATTTATTTCTTTCTTTTCATCCTATTTATTAAAGAATACACGTCACTAAAATAACGTAGGGTTTTGAATATAACGTAGGGTATATATACACAATATTATACTTCTAAAGAGTATAAGAATAGAAACGATCAAAATATACGTCAGTTAAAAATAACAAAAATAACCTACAATACATTTATTTAAGAAACTTTTCTTTTCTTTTTAACTATATATAAATATTATTATTAATAATATTACTAAAAATTATTTTCCAATTAATTGCCGTCATTTTATTTATTTCTAATACCCTCCATTTGATTTCAACGCGTGAAAAAGAAAGAATTATGTTTAATATCAATGGTAAATTATAAATGTATATATGAATCTGTACATTGTGTATATGTGTGCGTGTGTATGCATGCCCAACCCACTAATCGCTTAAGAGTATGTTTGTTATACCCGATACATATATACTATACTATATATATATATATATATATAGTCATTATTCACGCTACGTCACGCTATTGCTCTCCTCGATTTTTATGATTAAAAAATCGTAAAATTTATTATTATAATTTTGTTTTATTTAATTCGTATTTATATGATATTGCTTTACGCACCAATAACACGTTTCTCTAATAATTAATTTAACAAATAAACAATTTAAATTTAAATTATATTTCTCTAATGTTTATTCTATATACATATATATATATTATTTTTATTTTTTATTTATATAGTTAATCCCCTCCATCTTTTTTCTTTCATAATTGGACTTTTGATGTAATCTCGTCAATCAACGTAAACGTAGACGATTTTGTATGTTTCTTTTTTTATTTTATTATTTTTTTAAGCTTGACTTCATCATTATCAATAAAAAAAAAACTTCGTAAAAGTTTTCCAAGGAAAGAATGTTCATTAGTCAGCAGAACAATGAGTTTATTACACATTCCTCCTCATCTTACGTTGTACTACGGTTCACGTGCATATTAGATTTGCCAACGTATTTTTAAATTTATTGATTAATTATTTTCACGTTAGATGACGTTCTTAAAGAATTCTCATTCGTTATTATTTCCAACTAATCAAGAACGAGTACCAATCAGCGTATAGAATTAATAACTAGAATTTTAAATGTTATTTACAAATGTGTTTAAATGATAGTGACAATTACGAAGAAAGAAAATAACTAAAAATGTGCTAGGGAAATTTTTAGACATTTTTTGTTAAATTTGTAGTATTATTTTTTTTTATGTAGGTACACCTAACACTCACTGACGTGGATAAATTCAAAAACAGAGATGAGAAAGACAACTTATAATTTAAAATTATATTTTTTCTTCTCTCTTTTTAATTATTTATTTATTTATTTACTTATATATATATATAATCTTTATAATTATTTTAAAAATTACCGTTTAAAAAATTAATATCCTATGATTTATCGCTACTGCATTTCAATAACTTTATCATACCTAATCGGTTTACTAGAATCTGCCAATCCATATATTTTACATAAAGCATCAATCACAGCGACTTCTTTAGCTTCGTTGACACTCCTACCACATCCTTCATATATAAAAAAGAAAATAATTTCAAAAATTATTCTTTATACAGAATCGATTATTTTCAAACGTATCTACTCACCGATACCTAAACATTGTTTATCGGAATAAACGGCAACATGATACGAAGATAAAAGAGTATTAACTCCAGCTTCTGCAATAATTCTTGGTTCAATGAGACCTCTACCTTCCTTTGAAAGAAAATCGTTTAATTCTTGTAATGGATTACTTGGAATATATATATCAGCTAATTCTTTCTCTGCCAATGTTATTATTAAAAAGTCACGAATAAATATTGCAGCGTGATTTTCGTCAACACTCTCGACGAGTGCTTCGGCAAGCGCTAGAAATGTATTAGCTAATGTTTCGTTTGAAACAGGATGTTCCTAAAATTTTTCAATTTAATCATTAATAACAAATTCACCAAGTAACTAGAATCCATGATATTCTAATAAGAGTTTATAGATTTTACAAATGAGCATACCACACTTAATATTAAATCTTTTGTTCCTATGTGTAAAGAAGCATTGGCCAAACATTCTTCGCTTAAGAGATAATTGTGGATACATCTGTGAACGATAAAAATATAATCATAACAATATTGATATTACAGTTAAAAGAAAATGCTAACAGAGATATTAGGAAATAATTAAACACGTACTTAATACCGTCGTCCGGTAAATTAGGTAGACTTTCATACAAATATTTTCGTATGACTTTAGAAACAAATATTCTTCCATTCTCAATGAGCTCTCTGTTATCACTTATATCAAGTTTAGGATCAGGTATTCCTTGCCGCTTCTGACTTTCTTCTTCTTTGATAACATAAGATCTATGAACAAATGCTCGTTCCAACAACGACTTATCAAACTTTTCGTTTAGTCTTGCGTTAAACGAGTAAAGTTCGCCATCTCTGTTCCATTCTAAAAAATTACTACGAACAGGTTCTGGCTGAGGACCTAATTTTCTTTTCCTCTTTGTAATTTCCATTTGCGTAGGAGCAATGTATCGTTTTATAAATCTTCTAGCTGAAATAATAATATCAGATTAATTTATTAAGTATAAATATATACAAATAACAATGTATATACGTGAATTTATTGAAAAAGATGAATTAAAAGAAAATTAATTACTACTGACTTTCATATTGTATCGGTCTGTAACATCTGTTGAGAGCTAATGTTTTTGTCAGTAAACGCACAGCATTCATTTTTATTAATTAAATAATATCTCTTTTTTTTCTCTCTCAAATCCTTTATAATTAGAATTAAATTTTCATAACCTCTAAAACCTAATGCATGTATATACCGTTGTTATTGCTGCATTCAAGTTACATGCACTGCCTTCTCATTGGCTATTCGTATTTTGAACTTAAGGAATCCACCAATAATATTTGAAAATTTATTCGAATTTGATTCGCTGATAACTCGTTTCATTCTTTACAGAGATTGGTCGAAAATTAACTGTTTTATTAAACCGGAAATTATGGGATATCTAGAGAATTGTAGGATATATAAAAATTCTCATCCGTTTTGTGGGTCTCAATGCTTGTGAGCAGTTCGTTGCGTTCATTTCAGCGAGTTACACGTTTCGCGTCGTTGGGCTTAAAAGTAAGCATTATAAGTTGTTATTAATTATAAATTAACAATAATATTATTATTAATAGATAATTCATAAACTATATAATCTAAACACTAAATAATTATTAAAGATTAATATTAGTATTTGCAGATATCGTTTGATTCATTTTTTTTAATCTGTTATATTGCGTTGCACACGTGCAACATGTAAGTATTTATAAAAGTAATAATAATAATAAATCTTTTGGCAACAATTAGTAATTAAGTTGACAAACGTTCAAGTTTTATTTATGTACAATTAAAAGATTTTTGGTTTTTTATCTTTGTTTAATTTTTAATTTGTATAAGTCACACATTAAAATAGTTCAATAATTGTTATGATGAATAAATAATCACCATCTTTCGACTGAGTACCGTGATGGTAAATTTTTTTAACTGAAGATATCAATTCTTAATCTTAATAATTTGTATGCTACTACTAGATATATGTTTGTATAAGAAATTGTATGTTACAGAATGCGTTACGTGGCCGCTTATCTTTTAGCCGTGCTCGGAGGCAAAGCATCACCCGTTCAGAATGATATTGAAAAAATTCTTTCATCCGTTGGTATTGAAGCTGACAACGAAAAATTAAAAAAAGTCATCGGCGAACTCAGTGGTAAAAGCATCGATGATGTTATAGCACANCAACAGCTAATTAATGAAATTGTACAAATTATTTGTATTACTATCTCTATTTAGACATAAACTTGCTGTTGAATAAATCCTGTTTATAATTTGCTAAATTTTTAAATATTTTCTAAAGTTCTGTATTTCAAATTGATCAAAGATATTCGCATTTGATATTCCGATCGAAAATCTAATATTAAATTATATAAATCTCGATAAAAATCTTGGTAAACTTTTAGTTCAATAATGGGATAACCTCAAATTAGATATTAAACTTTGTAAATGAATCAACCAGCTATATATAGAAGAAATTTAATTATATATATACAGATCTTGAGTTAGTGAATTTTTAGTAATAAAACAAAAAGTGAGGTTAACTCTAATCAAAGTAATATTAATGTTTGATAAGAGAGCAGCACATGCATATAGCGCTATCTCTCTTTCGTAATGAGTAACAAAGATGGTGGCCACGAAAAGAATGAGAGAGAGAGAGAGAGAGAGAGATAGATAAATAGATAGAATATATGAAAAGGAAATAGAAAGAGACGGAGATAGAGATAGAGTGAGGGTAACGGTCTGAAGTAAAGGAAGGGGGTGGTGTTCGAAGCACGGAACAGAATCCGATGGGTTGTATTCTTGCGCTAGTACGCCAGTACGATAGAACATTTAATATTCGATAATAATCATAATAATTCCGTGTATCGAGGTATCGTTTCGCGAATTAAATTATAGAATAAAACATAAATAATTAAAAGAAGAATAAAAGAAGAAGAAGGAGAATAATAAGGAAGGGTAATAATCTTAGAAGAAGGAACAAGGAAGGAGGACAAAAAAAATTGGGGGGGATAACAATCGTCGTAATATTGATAGTTGAATCAACTCAAATAAAAAGTAATCTAATTTCGATAAAAAAAAAACATTTCGCGAAATAGAGAACTCTAGGAAGGTTTTGAACTTCCGCTTTTGGGGGAATTATTTCTGGTTATAAAAAAAAAGAAAAGAAAGGGGGGGAGGCGGTTAGGTTTTAGTTAGCGGCCATGATGGGTGTTAGCGGCGAGTAGTGACGGCATTCGGTTTGCGTCAGTTGGTTTTCTGCGCCTCTTATGGTTGATCGAAGAATAAGAATATTATTTCGTCTTTTTTTGAGAATACGTATATATATATATATGTATATATAAAAATATATATATATATATATATATATGTATGTAGATACATATATATAAAAAAAGGAAATCTAAGAAATTTAGAGTTAGTAGAATACCCAATCGAGGATTGAGGTTTTTTTTTCTCCAAGCAACCGGGTGGTTTGAAACAACGACGTTTTTTTTGTAAATAGACGATTAATTATTATTATTATTATTATTATTCGATCGGCCATTGTTCGATTGTCGCTATAAATTAAATATTAAAAAAAAAAAAGAAGTTATCGGAGGAACAAAAATAAAATAAGCACACATACACAGGACACATACATATACACGGTGAATATATATTAAGAGGAATAGGGATAAATAAAATAGATTGTTCTCTTCGTTAGAGAAAAAGAAAACTTCGTCGGATAAAGAAAGTAATCTCGTAAAAATGACGCAGCTACTACCCATAAGGTTTCAGGAACATCTTCAGGTAAGTGACCTGTTTCTCTTCTTTTTTTTTTTTTTTTTTTTTTTATATATATATGATACGTATCTGTCTATCTCTCTAATTCATTTTTTTCAATTTTCACTACAACATATTATTCATGTATTATTCAACAAATACGTTAATCCATTGATTTATTTTCCCGTCCTTTCCCTATTCCAATCCTTTGTATTAAAAATTAAAAAGAAAAAAAAGAAAGAACATATTCTAATTTATCTTTTTGATCATCGGAAAAAAACGGAAGATAACGAAATAAAATGAGTATTAGAAATGACGTTACTTTGACAGGTATATATCCTTTTTGATCTTTCACATTATATATTATATAGAACTATGTATCATATATATATATATATTCTTAATTTAACGACGCATAAATGATTTTTCTTTCTCTCTCTTATTTTTTCTGATTTTTTTTCTGATTTTTTTCTGATTTTTATTCGACACTCGTGAAAGATGGAGGAGTAGTAGGGGGAGGGGAGGGGGAGATTTAAAAGAAAATAAAAAGAAAAAAAAATGTTGGTTTCCTTTTAATTTCATGTATAAAATTGAAAATGAGGTTATCTCTCGAAGTTAGAAAGAAATAGATCGATTATTGCTAAATAGTACGCCTATGTTAAAAAGAGACCAAGGGCCACGTCTACTCGACACGTACGACGCCCCTTCCTCTTTCCGTTTCCAACATTAAAACTATTTAATGGGTTTTTATTTTTCTATTGTAGGTTTTCTTTTTTTTCTTTTATCTTGACTCTTCACTTCCTTTCCTTTTTATTTTAAAGATTTTGAAAAATGTTATTATATTTGATATACAATGATTAAATATTTATTTCATTATCACTTGCAATTAATTTCTACACATCTTTATCGTCGAATTTTTATTTAACAAATTTTGTATGTAGGTCATCGCGGATTAAAGTATATTTTATGTTTTCCAATGCTTGCAATATTACAATTCAAAATTCTTTCTTATTATTTCTTATTTCTCCTTCTTTTTTGTTTGGAATAAGAATTTTATATTAAAATTGTAGGATTTATCGTGTAATGTATTATAGTATGAGTTATTGTTATTGATGTTCATCGTTGATTAGAATCGATGAAAATAAATTTTATGTTAAACTAATATTAAATAATATTTATATTCGAGTAGTATTATATAAGGTATTGTTATTGTAGCTAACTGCTGTTGGAATCAATGCAAGCAATGCCAGTTTCAATACGCTCACTATGGAATCGGATAAATTTATATGCGTTAGAGAAAAAGTTGGTGATACTTCCCAGGTAGTTATTATCGATATGAATGATTCTACCAATCCTACTAGAAGACCTATATCTGCAGATTCTGTTATCATGAATCCTGCAAGCAAAGTTATTGCACTCAAAGGTAAATAATATTATTAAATAATTTTTAATTTAATATTTTAATTAATTATTATGAAATTAATTCATTGCTGATAAGTAATGTTTTAACAAACTGTCTACCATTATAATATATAATAATTATTAATTTTGCGAATTTGTTTTGTTAAATTAGCTGTAAAAACATTTCAAATATTTAATATTGAAATGAAATCAAAGATGAAGGCTCATACTATGACAGAGGATGTTGTTTTTTGGAAATGGATATCTATAAACACTTTAGCATTGGTTACCGAAAGTGCAGTTTATCATTGGTCAATGGAGGGAGATTCTACGCCCACTAAGATGTTTGATCGTCATTCTTCTTTAAACGGATGTCAAATAATTAATTACAGAACGGATCCAAAACAGACCTGGTTATTATTAATTGGTATTTCTGCGCAACATAACAGAGTTGTTGGCGCTATGCAACTATACTCCGTAGATAGGAAATGTTCTCAACCGATTGAGGGACACGCTGCTGCATTTGCGCAATTTAAAGTTGAAGGAAATCCTGAACCTAGTAACTTATTTTGTTTCGCCGTTAGAACGGTGCAAGGTGCGAAACTTCATATTATAGAAGTAGGACAACCACCTGCTGGAAATCAACCGTTTCCTAAAAAAGCAGTAGACGTATTTTTCCCACCCGAAGCTGGAAATGATTTTCCCGTTGCTATGCAAGTTAGCTCCAAATACGATGTCATTTATTTAATCACCAAATACGGTTATATACATATGTACGATATAGAATCGGCGATTTGTATATTTATGAATCGAATCTCGGGAGAGACCATTTTTGTTACTGCACCACACGAGGCTTCTGGCGGTATCATTGGCGTTAATCGTAAAGGTCAAGTTTTATCCGTATCCGTGGACGAAGAGAACATCATTCCGTATATTAACGGTGTATTACAAAATCCTGAATTGGCATTGAGGATGGCAGTTAGAAACAATTTGTCTGGTGCGGAAGACTTATTTGTACGAAAATTTAATATGCTGTTTCAAAATGGACAATACGCGGAAGCTGCCAGAGTTGCTGCTAATGCTCCTAAAGGAATTCTAAGAACTCCTGCAACTATTCAACGATTTCAACAGGTAAATTATACTATACAAAAAAAAATCTTTTAATCTATAGTTTTTTTTTTATTTATCTTCAAGGATGATAAATTTAAAAAAAAAAAACATTTTTTTTATATTCTTTTTAGGTTCCAGCTACGCAAGGACAAACTTCGCCGTTGCTTCAATATTTTGGAATTCTCCTAGATCAAGGACAGTTGAATAAATACGAATCATTGGAATTATGCAGACCTGTATTGGTACAGGGTCGCAAACAACTTCTTGAAAAATGGTTAAAGGAAGATAAATTGGAATGCAGTGAAGAATTGGGTGATCTGGTTAAACAAGCTGATCCTACTCTTGCTTTAAGCGTTTACTTAAGGGCCAATGTACCCAATAAAGTTATACAATGCTTTGCCGAGACTGGACAATTTCAAAAGATTGTTCTATATGCTAAAAAGGTTTCTTATACTCCAGATTATATATTTCTTTTAAGAAATCTAATGAGAATTAATCCAGACCAAGGTGTTGCATTTTCACAAATGTTGGTTCAAGATGCGGAGCCCTTAGCCGATATTAATCAAGTAAGTTTATGTTTAACTATGATCCAATGGTTTAATATGATTTTTTTTTGTTTTCTTTTTTATACTAAATCTCTATTTGATATATAATTTCTCTCTTGTAGATTGTAGATATATTTATGGAGCAAAATATGGTTCAGCAATGTACAGCATTTTTATTAGACGCACTTAAAAATAATCGACCAAGCGAAGGAGCTTTACAAACACGCCTCCTGGAAATGAATTTAATGTCTGCTCCACAAGTAGCAGATGCTATTTTAGGGAATCAAATGTTTACTCACTACGATAGAGCGCATGTTGCACAATTATGCGAGAAAGCTGGTCTATTGCAACGCGCATTAGAACATTATACTGATTTATATGACATTAAAAGAGCGGTAGTTCATACACATTTATTATCACCCGATTGGCTTGTAGGATTTTTTGGTACATTGTCTGTAGAAGATTCTCTAGAATGTTTAAAAGCTATGTTAACCGCTAATATAAGACAAAACTTACAAATTTGTATTCAAATTGCAACGAAATATCACGAACAATTAACAACTAAAGCACTGATAGGTACGTATATTTATAAAAAAATAAAAAAAAGAATCTAAAAAGCAGATTAATTTGTTTTTAGATAGTTCATTCAAATAAACTAACAAACAAAAATCCAAATAATTATTTAATTATTATATTTTATATTTTCAGATTTGTTCGAGAGTTTCAAATCTTACGAAGGATTGTTTTATTTCTTGGGCTCGATAGTGAATTTCAGTCAAGATCAAGAAGTACATTTCAAATATATACAAGCAGCATGTAAGACAAATCAAATAAAGGAAGTCGAACGTATATGCAGGGAAAGTAATTGTTATAGTCCCGAACGTGTTAAAAACTTTTTGAAAGAAGCCAAGTTACCAGATCAATTACCTTTGATCATAGTTTGCGATCGGTTTGACTTTGTTCATGACCTAGTCTTATACCTATATCGTAACAACTTACAAAAATACATAGAAATATATGTTCAGAAAGTAAGTTTATAATTGTTTTATAACGATTTAAATATATATATGTATAATTATCATTGATATATTAAATTATAATCGTTCCTTTGGATTTCAGGTGAATCCATCGCGTTTACCTGTTGTAGTAGGTGGTTTGTTAGACGTTGATTGTTCAGAAGATATAATTAAAAATTTAATTCTCGTCGTGAGAGGACAATTTTCTACCGACGAGCTCGTAGAAGAAGTTGAGAAAAGAAATCGACTTAAATTATTATTACCCTGGTTAGAATCGCGCGTTCATGAAGGATGTGTTGAACCAGCAACGCATAATGCACTTGCCAAGATCTACATCGATAGTAATAATAATCCTGAAAGATTCCTCAAGTAAGTTTTACGTCCCCTATATGAATGTAAAATATAATTATTTAATGATATACGAGTTAGTATTATTTATACTTTATTTTTGTTTTAATTTTTTTTTTTTTCAGAGAAAATCAATTTTACGATAGTAGAGTAGTGGGTAAATATTGCGAGAAACGTGATCCACATTTAGCATGTATCGCTTATGAACGTGGCCAATGCGATAGAGAATTAATAAGCGTCTGTAACGAGAACAGTCTTTTCAAAAGTGAAGCAAGATATTTGGTAAGACGTAGAGATCCTGATCTTTGGGCTGAAGTTCTTTTAGAGGGTAATCCTTACAAGAGACCTTTGATCGATCAGGTTTGTAATAAAATTGATAAAAATTCATACGCATAGAAATATTTTCTTAATTATATTATTATTATTAATTTGTTGTTGTTGTTATTGTATAGATCGTTCAAACAGCATTATCAGAGACCCAAGACCCAGAAGATATATCAGTCACAGTAAAAGCATTCATGACAGCCGATTTGCCAAACGAGTTAATAGAACTTCTTGAAAAGATAGTACTCGATAGCAGTGTATTCAGCGATCATCGCAATTTACAAAATCTATTGATTTTGACAGCAATAAAGGCTGATCGTACACGCGTTATGGAATACATCAATCGTTTAGATAATTATGATGCACCAGATATAGCAAATATTGCTATTAACAATGAACTTTATGAAGAAGCTTTTGCGATTTTTAAGAAGTTCGATGTTAATACTTCAGCTATACAAGTTCTTATCGAACAAGTTAACAATCTCGATAGAGCATATGAATTTGCTGAGAGGTAAAATTAAACTTGAATTATATCCGATGAGAATAATATATTAATTTTTGTAAATGCATTTATTCGTGTTACTTATTTTTTCTTTAAGATGTAACGAGCCTGCTGTTTGGTCGCAATTAGCTAAAGCACAATTACAACAGGGTTTAGTTAAAGAAGCTATTGATAGTTTCATTAAAGCAGATGATCCGTCAGCTTACGTCGATGTCGTTGAAACTGCTCATCGTACTTCACATTGGGAAGATTTGGTTCGTTATTTACAAATGGCGCGTAAAAAAGCACGTGAATCTTTCATCGAAAGTGAATTAATTTATGCGTACGCACGTACAAACAGACTTGCCGATTTGGAAGAATTTATTTCCGGGCCTAATCATGCCGATATACAAAAGGTATAAATCAAAGATATATTATTTATAATTTTGAATTAAAATATATATTGTAATTGTATTATTGTATATTGTATTATATATATTGTAATTGTATTATTGTATATTGTATTATATATATTGTAATTATTTTCCTCTCTCATTGATTTTTTAATATTTATTTACAGATTGGCGATAGATGTTTCGAAGACAAAATGTATGAGGCGGCAAAGCTTTTGTATAACAATGTATCAAATTTTGCTCGATTAGCTATAACGTTAGTCCATTTGAAAGAATTTCAAGGTGCCGTTGATAGCGCTCGTAAAGCAAACTCAACTCGTACATGGAAAGAAGTTTGTTTCGCTTGCGTAGACAGCGGTGAATTTAGATTAGCACAAATGTGTGGATTACACATTGTTGTACATGCCGATGAGTTGGAAGATTTAATCAATTATTATCAAGACAGAGGACATTTCGAAGAATTGATTAATCTTTTGGAAGCTGCCTTAGGATTGGAAAGAGCTCACATGGGAATGTTTACGGAATTAGCCATATTGTATAGTAAATACAAACCTCAAAGAATGAGAGAACATCTTGAATTATTTTGGTCGCGTGTTAATATACCAAAGGTATAAATAATAATTACTTTATTTTTATTTATAATAAAAAAATAAAATTTTCTTTTTTATCGAAAAGTAATGATAGAGGATAAAAAAATGTTTGCTTTTTTAAATTATTCAAGGTCCTACGTGCAGCCGAACAAGCTCATTTATGGGCAGAGCTTGTATTTTTGTATGACAAATATGAAGAATACGATAATGCAGTGTTAGCAATGATGCAACATCCAACTGAAGCTTGGCGTGAAGGACACTTTAAAGATGTAATTACTAAAGTGGCAAATGTTGAATTGTATTATAAAGCTATACAATTTTATGTTGAGTATAAACCACTTCTGCTAAATGATATACTGCTTGTACTCGCACCACGAATGGATCACACAAGAGCAGTCGCATATTTCACTAGGACTGGACATTTGCAATTAGTGAAACCTTATTTGAGATCTGTTCAAGCACTTAATAACAAAGCAATTAACGAAGCTTTAAATGGCTTGCTAATAGACGAAGAGGATTATCAGGGTCTGAGAACGTCGATAGATGCGTTTGATAATTTTGATAATATTGCATTGGCGCAACAATTGGAAAAGCATGAATTAATCGAGTTCAGAAGAATTGCTGCGTATTTGTTCAAAGGAAATAACCGATGGAAACAATCTGTAGAGCTTTGTAAAAAAGATAGATTATTCAGGCAAGTATTATTTGCCGCCAACGCGTGCTAAAAACTAAAAATAATATTTAATCAAATATTCACGTCGCAAAGCTTTTTATTTCACCGCAACTAATATTAATTTTGAAGATAAATATATCAATATTCATATATATATATTTTTTTTTGTCCTCTACAAATTGTTAATCGTAATATTTGATTTTTCTTTATTAAAACACAGGGATGCTATGGAATATGCTGCAGAATCTCGAGATGCTGAAGTTGCTGAGGCATTGTTAGAATGGTTTTTGGAAAGAGGCTCTAAAGACTGTTTTGCAGCATGTTTATTCCACTGTTACGATTTGCTTCATCCAGATGTTATCTTAGAATTAGCGTGGAGACATCGTATATTATCTTTCGCCATGCCATATCTTATTCAAGTAGCACGTGAATATATTACTAAGGTAAAGGTAATTTGTAATCATTATTACAATACGTATAAATATATATTTATCAAACACATTTAATCGTTGTTTTTTTGTTTAATAATATATATTATAGGTCGATAAGTTGGAAGAAGCAGAAAGCCGTAGAATTGAAGAAACCGATCATCAGGAACATAAACCTATGATCATGCGTAAGTATATTGGAGTTAGATGATTTAACATTGAAAAAGAAATTCTAATCATCTAGCCTGGAACTTATTCGGTATAACGATTGTTGTGAAATGATACAACGACGTTGTAATATAGAAGATATATTGCAATATTTTAATAATCATTGATATTTCCAATGAATTTTTAGCGGAGCCTCAATTGATGTTAACTGCAGGACCTGGTATGATGGCACCTGGATACGCACCTCAAAATGTATATGCTACACCACCACAAAGTGTGTACGCACCTGCTGCAGCTGCTTATCAAGGGTATGGTATGTGAGATATACTATGCAATGTATCAAACAAAGCAGATCAACAAAGTCTACTTTTCTATAAAATTTAGGTAAAACAAGATTATTTTATTAGATTGTAGTCATAATTAATTGCTGAAAAACAAACAAACATACATACATACATACAAACAAGCAAACCAACATATAAACAAACATATATATATATAAACATATATATATAAAATCCAAAAAAACGAAAAAGAAAAAAAGTGTTGTAGAAGAAGAAGAAGAAGAAGAAGAAGAAGGAAAAAAAAAATACTGTTGTATTGAAATCTCATTGTAACACAATGAAAATAATAAGCGCCAAAGCGCGATAATTATTTTCAAAATCGTTCTACTGTTTATATTAAATCTTGTAAAACACATTTTTTTAAAAATTGTTAAATGTATTACATTGACCGGATTATTAAAAAAAAACCAACCAGGTTTGAGTTTTTAAATGTAAGAAAGAAGGAAAAAAAAACAAAAAGAAAAAAAAAAAAAAAGGAAGCACCCCCATATATATTGCAAAACTAAAATGAAGTATTAATTGAAATAGAAATATTTTAAAGAAAATATTACAATGACAAGAAAAAAAAAAAAAAAAATATGTATGTACGATATGGTAGAAAATATTTTTTAAATATCATATCGTTCATTCTATATTATAGTTCATTATTATCAATTGTTTCATGTTATTAATAAATATACGCCAACAACGTGGTATAACTTAACATAGCGTTGTATACTATGTTGAAGAAAAAAAAAAGGCAAAAAAAAAAAAAAAGAAAAGAAAAAGTGCAAGGAGATATAAAAAAGAAAAAAAAAAAATAAATAATAATAATAATAATTTGATGGATGTATTGAAAAAGTTGTACATTTTAGTTTACATGCTAATTAATTATTTACGTTTATATATACACACGGCCTCTTCTTTATATTACATTGTACTATAAATTTGTATTTATTATTGAATTTCATTTTATCGCGCTATGAAGTGCTTCCCCCTTTGATTATATAAAAATTATACATTAATGCAAGAGCGTATCCTGCTGAATTATATATTTTTTTCTTTTTATTAATATTATTATTATTATTATTATTATTATGATTATTATGATTATGATTATGATTATTATTATTATTATTATCCCTGTACGGTGGATCACTATTATTATTATTATTAATAATATTATTATTATCTTTTTTTAAAGACAATTTTATACTCGTGTTAATTTAACGATTCCAAGAACGGTCAATTGTTGAGATGTGACGTATATTGTTCCCAGTTTATTATTATTATTATTAATATTATTATTATTATTATTCGAAAAAAAATATTGCTATTTAAATAATTTGATATATAGATTTTAATTTATTATATATATATATATATATATATTATAATAATAATAATAATAATGTTTCTCTTCTATTTCTTTTTTTTCTTCTTTAATCACTTTCTTAAATAATTAAAAAGAAGTTTCCCGATACATCATTATAATAATAGTAGGGATATATTACCAAGCATACACGCATATATACATAGTGTTATTGAAAAAGAAAAAAAAGAAAATTATGGTTGCCTGGATGTAACAGCACTATGAGATATTTGAAGATTTACATATTGTATGTCTAGCAAGTAATATACATATATAAAAATACAGGATTATCATGTAACTGGTGATACAAGCTAACAAAGTTGTATCACTGGTTATAGGATACATCCTGTATAATAAGATACAGAGGAAAAGCTTTATAATATTGCCTAAATAAAAATTAAGATCTATCCATATTAAAGATAATAATAAAAAAAAGATTCATTTCTGTTAATCCTATTGTTGTATTAAAAATTGGTTCATAGTAAAATGTCTCATTATCATATTGATGTATCGACATATATATTTATTCGATTGTATATTAACATATCTGTTTATTACTATTATTATTATTATTATTATTATTATTAT
>JACGTP010000098.1:73634-153634 GCA_023678845.1 Mischocyttarus mexicanus | reverse complement strand
TAAAGTTTTTTTCGATTAGTTGTACATACACGTTTATTATAATTGAAGGGTATATACATTTTTAAATTTTTTAACTGTTCTTTCGATAGGTCTTACAGACAACTGTTTTCCATATATTTGCAGCGTTAGTTCGTGTAAGTAAAGATTCATTACTATAGCTTCCTTTGGTACAGCTACAATAAGAAAATAAAGTAAAGTTCATTCATTATAAAAGACATCGTAACATTGATGAATCACAATTAGCATTCTATTAATCATATTATTAATTGTTCGCTAATAAATATAATATATTAATACTCACTGCGAATAACGTCGTCTGTACAGCATATTCTGAATGTGTTCTTAGTATCTTGCACTATAATACCATTAATACCGACCAAACTAGGACATTTAGATTTAACAATGGCAATTTTAGCACCATGAAAATCTGCTTTTATTAATTGATTATTAATTGTCTCCCAATTGTTATCGGTTGGTTTATAAGACACGTTAAATGAAAAATTATCCCCCAAAGCACTCTGTATATATTTCAACCATAATTCATTAAGCGGCAATAAATCTGTATATTTCAAACCATTTTTATTAGTAATTTTACCCAATCCAAGTGCTATCCTTTTCCTCGAGGTTAAATATTTTTTTCTCAATTTAATTTTTCTCTTAGTTTTAGATTTAACTTTGGCTAATATGTAATTCTATATAATACAACAACAAAAATTATAGAAAATAATTAAGTTTAACTGCAAATATATTGAGTGTCACTAGGAGACAATTTTTAGATTATATCTATAAAGAAGAATATACATTTTTTTAACCTTTTTTAATTCATCCGCAATTTGATTCCTTTCCGAGGGCGGTAATCTGTTTTGTAAGAAGTTTAAGATCAATTTTTCATTATTTTTATCTGTTGTAACATTTTTTGTTAAATTCACCGATAAAGGTAAACAAATGTTGTCTAAAAACAAACATAACCAAATAAGTGTTATAGATTAAATTGATAGACTTATATATATTCATATATTTATTTTAATTTAAACCTTTATAACAATATTTCACAACTTACAAGATTCAGTCTCCATTTTTATAATATTTATTATAGAATATTTTTGAATTTATTCATATTTTCGATTCTAACTTCGATTATAACACATGGACACGATTCAGTGCTGCCAACGCAAAATAAATAAATATACAATTAATCGCGATAATATCGATAACGTTTTACATCGATACTATCGAATATGTTAACCAATCAGAAGAGTCGGAAGATAAGCGCGATAAAAGATTTAACCTCGTCATGCTCAAGTTTAGATCTTGGATTCGACAGTTCGCATAAAAGAAAGAGACTGATACCGCATACGTTAGTCATCAAGTGCAGAATACTGAATTATTATACTTGTTGAATTGAAATTATTCTTTGTGCTTGCGGGAAAAAGAAATAAATTATGTTTTCGTAATAAAAAAAAAACAAGAAATACAAAATTAGGAATAAAAAACAAAAAAACCTTTACCAAAATTATTTCGCGTACGTATAAAATGTAAAATAATTATTTTTCTTAATTCGTCACGGTATCAAAACTGATTAAAAATATTTGTTATTAACTTATAAAGAAAATATAACTTAATGACAGTCGTCGATAATAATTTATTATCATTTCAAATAATTTATTGTCATAAAAGGAATATTTGATTTTGTTATAATTTGTGTATGACAAAAATGTATAAATGTCATGCAACTGATTGTCCTATCTTGTATTTAAAAAATAATTTTCAATGTTACACTGCATTTAAAATATATTTTTCTTTAAAGAAAAAAAGCATGTATTATATATTCACGTTAAGTTTTTTTAGAAAATTAAATTTTTATTTGAAACAACAGTATTTGAAATATCCTGTTTATGTTTTTGTTTCTTATTTAGGTATATGTAAGGAAACTATTTTGATTAAAAGTATTATTCCATGCCTTTTTGTCTAAAGCCCAATCAAAATTCTACAATGGAAGAATATTATGTGGTATCAGATGTCTCCGTAGTAGATGTCTACGACGTTGCATCAGAAATAGGAAAAGAATGCGAGAAACTGATAGATTTATTTGGCGTTGAATCTGTAACTAATTTAATGCCAAAGGTAATAAATGCGTTAGAATTGCTTGAAAATCTAGCTGTTAGAAATGAAAGGGAAAATACCATTGTTCAAGAATTAAGGGCTAAAATAATTCAACTTGAGAGTGACAAAATTGGTAAAGCTGAGGATAGACAACGATTTGAAAAAGTAATTATAATATATATATACATAAATAGTGTATTGATATGAGTATATTTAAACAAGCAACAAATTTAATCTTTAATCTTAATTATTAATTAGGAATTGGAGCAAATCGAAGAACATTGGAGACAAGAATCACGAGATTTAGTTGGTATGGTAACAAGATTGCAAGAAGAGAATAGAAGATTGGCCGAAGCTTTACGAGAATCCCAAAGTGATAGTCAGTACAGCGGTAAACAAAGTACTAACCACTTACCCCATAACTGCTAATAATATCTTATACTTAAATATATTTTAATTTCATTACGATGATTACATATTTATATATATATGTATATATTGTTTTTAGCTTTTACGGCTAGCCAAGAAGTGGATGTTTCTGTTTTGCAACATTTAAGATCTATGATAGATAAACAACGCGATCAGATTAGAGCAAGGGATAGAGAACTGACTCAGAAAAATTTAGAAATAGAAAATGTAAAGCGCCGATATCGTTAGATTTGTAATACGAATCTAATAATCTATCAACTTTTGTGAATCTTTATTATTTTTTTCTTAATTTCTTTACAATTTCCTTTTTTTTTTAGTTAACATCACAAGTTGAGAAATTAGGAGTAGTTGGGAGAGAATTGAAACGCAAGCAACGTCAAGCCCAAATGCAAGCACGTGGTCTTGTAGAAGAGAGAGCAGATTTTTTAGCCCAATTGCAAGATCAAAATCGAGAATTAATACAATTGAGAGGTAGACTTGGACTAGCTAAGAAGGAAAATGAAGATTTATCTAAATCCCAAGGGTGTCCAGATTTAACAAATAAAGCTGTTTACGATTTGGACGATCCAGATAGGCCCAGATTTACTACAGCTGAATTAAAAGAGATCTTGCACGAAAGAAATGAATTGAAAGCAAGAGTATCCGATTTAGAAGACGAGTTAGAATATTATCGACCAAAACCAGAAATGTATGCATCGTTGTTATGTTATTTAATAATTTCAAGTATTATTATTATTATTATTATTATTTAGATTAATGTGTATGATTTGCTTAATCATTTTAACAGACCTATAGATGACAAAGATGCACCCGTGCAAGGTCCTCTTCCATATGAACCAGATGACGCACCTTGGAAAAAATCATCCGAGTCCGGTATTCGTAAATTGTACGTATTCGTATGTTATAAATAAAACTTAATTTAATATTTCTTCCATACTTAATCGCATACTATACTCGATTGTATTATTTCTTTACAGTTTCAGAAAAATCTTCTCCGAGTCAAGCAGCAGCTTTTTAGGAGGTAGTAGTCCTCGACGAAGTCTTTCCAGTTTATCAAAAATGGCACTATCCAGTAATAGCACCTGTGATGAATCTATGTAATGTATTTTTTAAAATCATTCGATACGAAGAACGACTATATCAACAAATTTTCAAAAATTAGATTAAAGATTTCCTCATACTTAATACGTATAAAAAAAAAAAAACAAAAAGAAAATCATTTATAAATGTAGAGATTTCTTTAATCGTCATGATATATATATATATATAACTAATTTAATCGATGATGATGATGATGATTATTGTTATTATTATTATTAATATTATTATTATTATTATTATTATTATTATTGAGAACAAAGTAATAGATAGTAACATAATCATTTAGAAATTAGTTAGTTTTTTGATAGACACGCATACATAATAATTATGTAAAAGAAAGAAAGAAAAAAAAAGAATAATGATAATTAATCATTTCAAATGGAAAATTTAATTTAATAACTTTTGAGTAATTTGATACTTAGTGATACGTAAATGAGAATAAGCTTTAAATCGAGACATATTGAATTTTATCCATCTCTCTTTCTCTCTCTCTCTCTCTCTTTTTCTCTATAAAAAGAAACTATAGCATTACATTGATATATATTTATTACACAGCTCGAATTTATAGCCATTATTTTTCTGTCACACGATATCTAATGGTCGAAAATATTTAATAAGAATTCAATCAACGAGAAACGAATTTTATCTTCTACAATTTCATTTACTTCATATATACCTTCATATATATTTATATTTATATACTATTTTTAATATAGTTTGCTTCCAAAGTGTAGTTCTTTAAACGTTTTAAATATATATATATATATATTTGCTTCTTTTCTTTTTATAAAATACATACAAGCTTCAAATATTTTATTCGTTTTAGAATATTTATCTTCTTTTTGTGTTTTTTTTTTCTATGTAGAGACGCGTTAAAAATTATGGACATTTATTAGAGATATGCTACACGTAGAAAAAAAAGATTGCACTTCTCAAATATGACGCAGCGAGGATGTTAAAAAAAGAATCTTTCAATTACATATCTATAATTAACACTCGTATTATTATACTAAGAGAATTACGAAAAATCATAACGTACATTTTGTGCCATTACATGTTTAAATGTAGCGATGTTATACACGTAACATTATACACTATGCACTTTTATTTAACATTTTGTAAATATGCACGATACTACGATTGTTTTATATAATCTAACGTTTATTATTATTTTTGTTATTATTATTATTATTATTTTTTTATTATTATTATTATTATTATTTGTAAAAGGAACATTTTATAAATATATAGATTATACGATAGTATAATAACGAAGTAATTGATATTGCATATGTGCAGGGTGTTTTGTAATATGTCGAACAAACTTCATGAATGGTCAGGGGATACAGAAACAATGAAAAAAGTTCATATAAACCCTATTTGCGTCCTATTTTACAGAAAATAGAAAATAATAAAGTACTTTTAATAATTAAACATTGAAATTGAACTGATTAAACTGAAACAGTTAAATTTAATTAATGGAATTTAATGACATTGACAATGATAATAACTGTTCGCAGGATGCAGAATACTGCTTAAAAATACAAATCGAGGATGATTATTTAAAATGATTTTTATAAAGGATAAATTATCGTGGATTAAAAGTTACTATTATTTTTTTAAAATAATAAGAAATAAGATACGTGTTTGTATAAACTTTTTTGAATCCCCTGTTTAATTTTGAAAGTATTATAAAACATTCTGTATATTCAGAAGTATTTTAATATTTATATATATATATCAATTAATATATATAAATTAATATTATATATATATATAAAATCATAGTTACAGTACTGTCTGTATATGGAATAAATATAATGAAAAACCTGTGTATAACATTTTTTGAAAAGCTTATAGTATTTAATATGTCTGATATATACATACAATACATACATACATACATACATACATACATACCTACATACATATACCTTGAAAATTAGAACATGTGATTGAATGTAATTTAATCTTTAGTCATTTATACAATACTCTTATGGCATTTGTTAATATGTATAAAGTAGATGATAACTATAATGCTTATATCTAAAAGAAGAATATATATACAAATACTAGAGTGTTTGAAAAATGAATAAAAAATACCGAGATGTAGTTGATTCATGCATCATTATGAAATAAACCTGACACGAGAGATCACATTTAAAACCCTTTCAGTTCTATGAATGCATACATGTGGATGCAGCTGAAATTATTCGAGTGAATTATGAACGCGTACATACGATGTCCGATTAAAAAATTGTACAAAGTCACGATTACCTATTAAATTTTTTATTAAAAATTATGGTCAGCTACCAACCAAAAATGTACTTTGTCCTAGTATCCAATGCTGCATGTCCATAATTGCATGTATCCATATATGTATATATCATATGCATATCACTTGCATAGGAAGAAAACTGCACACACGTATACGCGACGCGAAATAAATGACATATTTATTTAATATCGCTGTTACTTCTTCCGACGCTCGACGAAGACTAACAATTAAAATGAAAAGTAGTTACGAATACATACGACATGTACCGAACATATACGAAGGTCAATAATAAATTTAAGGACGAAATGACAACGTTCGGTTGTCGACACCGGCCGAGGAGCGACGGAGAGAGGCGAACGTAAACAAAAGGTTGAACGCTCAACTAAGCCGGTAGTTAAGGAATGTTTTGTCTGTGTATTTCATATATAACGAATTTCCTAGAATTCACCGAGAGATTTAAACAGTACCGATGTGAGAGCTCGTTTGACTCGGACGTACACCTTCGCCTATCTTTCTCTCAATACATTCTATACGTATGGGATACTATGTTTTTGTACAGCTGACCTACTTTTGTATCGTTGACCTATTTTTCTTACCAGTGACCTACTTATTAACAGATGTTTCTTATTTCTAATATGACTGATATTTATTTCATTTCTTCACATTTAGAAGGAACAGGTTCTTTTGAAACTTTATACTAATAAGTATATTTATAAATCACTTATTTTTATTAAATCAATTATTTAACAATTCTTCTATACGTACGTATTAGAATTAATACTTTTCTGAAATAAAAAGAAAAAAATTTTGTATACAAATTTTTATATGTTTCGTGTGGTATGTGTAATAATATAAAATTTATTTAAAAAAATTATAATGTAATTATTTTCTATAGATGAAATGGATAGAAGGAATTAAAAGGCATGGATTAAAAATATGATATTAAAATTACGAAATGAAAAGAATCTAATTACAATTATATTTGAAAAGAATTCAAAATAATTATCGATAAAACAGAAGAAAGTGTGTATACAAAATGACTAAATGAAAACGAGGAGTGAATCCGAGTAGAATTAAAATAACAACGATGATTTAATTTAAATCTAAAAATATGTAAAATAAAAATATATTAAAATTATTTTATATTTTGAATTACGTTAAAAAGAATGTAATGTTTAAAACCAATGTATACGTGTTAGAACAATCTTAAGTATAAGGAAGGTGCATTAAAGTAGTAGACATATGCTAAATAATTATTAAATTATTATAGAAAATGTATATTATAATTTAAATGTAATAAGTATAAGTTATGCGTACCTTCCTCCTTGAAATCGACTGTTAGACTGGCTCGAAGTAAGCTATTAAATTTTTTTTTTCGAAAGTTGTTTATATGTTTATCGGAGGGGATTAATTCTATCTATTTCGAATATTATTCTCATTATACTTACACCACTTCTAAAAAATCTTTTTCTATACGCATGTGCGTGCACATACACGGTTTATCGGAGGGGATAAATTCTATTAATCCCCTCCGACAATCATATAAACAACTTTCGAAAAAAAAACTTTAATAGCTTACTTCGAGCCAGTCTAACAGTCGATTTCAAGGAGGAAGGTACGCATAACTTATACTTATAACATTTAAATTATAATATACATTTTCTATAATAATTTAACAATTATTTACATACGCCTACTAATCTAATACACTCTTCTTATATTTAAGATTGTTCTAACACGTATACATTAGTTTAAACATTACATTCTTTCTAACGTCATTAAAAATATAAAATAATTTCGATCTATTTTTATTTAATATGTCTTTAGATAAATGCTACGAACGGGATGTCGTTACTAGCTAGAAATATTAATTAAAAAATCTCTCAATAACTTTAATTCTATTCAGCTAATTTTTCTGTTAGATTTAGACGTGTAGGCACGCACATGCGCATAGAAAAAGATTTTTTAGAAGTGGTGTAAGTATAACGAGAATAATATTCGAAATAGATAGAATTAATCCCCTCCGATAAACACGTAAACAACTTTCGAAAAAAAAACTTTAATAGCTTACTTCGAGCCAGTCTAACAGTCGATTTCAAGGAGGAAGGTACGCATAACTTATACTTATTACATTTAAATTATAATATTCATTTTCTATGATAATTTAACAATTATTTAGCATATGTCTACTACTCTAATACACTCTTCTTATATTCAAGATTGTTCTAACACGTATACATCAGTTTTTAAACAGTACATACTTTTAAACTTACTTTGAATATAAAATAATTTCAATATCTGTTTATTTTATACATTTTTAGATAAATGTTTTTATCTGGATGTCGTTACTGGACCTAAATATTAATAATCAAAATGGCTTGATATTTTCACAGATAGATATTCAGTTAGATTTAGATACGTTTGTGCACGCATATGCGTTTAGAATAAGATCTTCCACGAGTAGCGCATTTGTAACGAGAATAATATTCGAAATTAATAGAATTTATCCCCTTCGATAATCTTATAAACATCTCTCAATAAAATAACTTTCATAGAGGACATCGAGCTAGTCTAACGGTGGATTTCGAAGAAAACTACGATAAATTAATTTTCTCGGTCGTTTTACTGTAAACACATCGAATTCGACACGACGTGCTTCTTCTTCTCTTTAGAGTATTTTCCTCGACGAAATATTGTAAATTAATTATTAATTTTTTTTTAATTATAATTATAAATTAAATATTATCAGTTCCTTTTTTTTTTTTTATTAATTTTTTATCGAATTAAAAATGGATTTGTTTTTCGTATAAATAGATCGGGCCCTATTTTTCTATATTTTATTTAATATTTAAACTAATCGTTTTTATTTTTAATACATCCATACTTATAAATCATGTCTGATTATATCATATACATTTTGATATAGGATTATTATTATTGTAATATATTATAATAGACATATAAAAAGCCTAGTTTTTTCTTTGTTTTTTTTTATTATTAATAATACTCTTTTATATAAAGAAACATTGCCAAAATATGTATAGGAACTACATACGTGTCAAGTAAAGATTAGGTAGTTTACGTTAAAAATGATATCTATAAAAAAATGAAATACATATATATATATAAGAACTGTTAAAAGAGAAATTGTACGTATTTCTCGTGATATATTTTAATGATCGTTTCATCACTAATGTATTTTTTCCTTTTTCTATTTCATTTTTGCTAAAATTAATCTCCGATTAAAGATTTTCCTAAATTTGACTAGTACGTTACAAATCTACATTATTTAAATTAGCCGAAGAACCTGTAGGCAAATCTAATGGTACAAATTTACCAATAGGTTGTATAGCTTTATGTTGTTCGGCTAGTTTACGCATTTCGTGTCTAAGTTTACCTAATATTGCATGATTCGGTTGATTAACAGCAGCTTTTCCTTGCAACAGTGTTATCTCTTGTTCTAATTGTTTCTTTTCTTTAAATGACTTAACGCTTCGAGATCCGTACAATCTTAACAACGAACCCCAGGATTGTATGTGCGGATGCATTAATTTTAAAATTGCTTGTGCTGCTCTTTGTTTTCCATCTTTTTTGTTACGACAAACCTAACAAATTGTATATATTATTAATTTTTCATATTTTCTGTGGTTTTTCTTTTTCTTTTCTTGTTTTTAAATACTTACAACAGTAGCCTCGTGTTTTCCAACACGCATAGTAAATTCGTTACGTTGGTGTTTCAATGCATTAACGGAATAATTAATGTGCATATCCCCTAAACCATAATTCCTTTGAAGACAAGTAATTAATATCGCATGAGGAGATGGTTCGGTTGTTTTAGCACAAAATTCTGCCACCCGTGGATCCGTTATTGTAATCTCATCGAAAAACGATAAATCCGCATCTGAATTACCTCTTGATGCTTTAATAGTACGACTAGAATTACCAGAACCGTTGTCACCGTTCTCTCCAGAAATCTTATCTCTCATTTGGGGAATCAAAATTTCAAGAGTCTTGCGTGCGGCGTTAGCTTTCGCTTGTTTTTTACTACTACCAAAACCACTGCCATATTCCATATCGTTGATGCATACTACTGCGGAATACGGCGTTGCTGCGTTTTCTGTAATTAATATTATTGTTTTAAATGAGATATATAGAGAGTCTTTAATTAAAAGTAATGAAAAATTATTGAATATTAATCCTACATCGACACTGTAGGTCTTGTCATATTTGATAAACTATTAGATAATCTTCTAGAAACCCTAAAGTGTATTGATAAATTTTTTCAAATTTTATAAATAACAATAAACATTGGAAAAACCCACCCCTGTTTCGTTAGTAAAATCCATCATGTCGACGAAAGATTAATTATACACACACACATCTTTATATATATATATATTTTATTATACCTAATTCTTTAAATTTGTACGTTGGTTGTTTCTTTAGCGCATGTTGTACATATTCATGAAGTATACAAACATAACTTTTCCCAGAAGGATTCATTATCCAATGTTTGGATGGCCTTTGCGCCCCACTGTCTTCTCCTGTTACATTACCACTATTTCCCGTCATTCCTGAACTTGTTACTGGAAATGTTATTAACTTAGTACCATCTGGTAAAGTTGGACGTTCCAATTGTTTGCGATGTTTTTTATTTTTCGTAAATTTCCTTCTAGCGGACCACGACCTACCAAAATTTGTATTCAATTGTTATAAACCAAACTTTCTTATAACGAAGAAATGGAATTAGATAAAATTTCACTTACTGAAACCTCATAACTTTGATAGCTTTAAAACGGAAGAGAGATTGACAATAATTTCTAAGTTGTTCGCTGTCCAATGAATGAGCTGCTCGATTTTCTTGAATAGTTTCAATTTTTGCACTAGGAAGACTACAAACTTCTGTCGAAGGTTCCCGATCTTTCTCTTTCTTTTTTTCTTCCTCCTCTTCATGTAATGCTCTTCTGTATTGGAGACAAGGTATTGCACTAACTGGAACTTCATGTTTTCTGACACTTCCTGGACCAAGAAAATATGGTTTGGCTAATGTACAAACTCTACTTTGTTTATGTAAATACAATGGCATTCCACTGTTATGTGTTACTTGTACCCAACCTTCAGGTAAGACATCGAAATGATTGTGTCCAATTTCTAAAAGAAATAATTCATTATTATTATTATTATTATTATTATTATTATTATTTAAAATTTAAGTTTAATCTCTTACCATCTAAAACAAGTTTCTCCTTTTCTTCATACGGCATGCTATCTTTCTTGTCTTTCCTTTTTCCTTTAAATTCTTCTGGTAAACCTAATACATAATACTTAACTAAAAAAGGTACTTGGCAGCAGCACATGATCTGTATCAGAAGTACAAAAAGAAGTAATCTTACTTTTTCCTGTTGTTATTAACTAATATCCATTACGATGTAAGATATAAACGTTTATATTTTGCAATACCATATTTTTTATTAATATTTGACTAATTTGATAAATTGAAAATATCTGATACTTCTTGTTTTGTCTTATTAATTCAGATTTGAAAATGATAGAGAAATAATGATCATTACAAACCATAACAATCATTATTTCCTTTTTATTTTATTTAATTTGATTTATATAATAAAAAAATAAATAATTCATAAAATTACCTTCTTCGAGCATAGCTTCGATTTCTTCATCTGGAACTTCCGAATCCATGCTCTCGTTTGTATCAGAGTCCATGTCAGAACAATTTTGATCCGTATGTCGTTCTAGATCATCCAACACGTCGAATTGTCTTAAATCGTCATTAGTTACAATGTCATCAGCATTAGATTCAACTTCTTGGCTTTCCAAACCATTAACTGCTTCAATAGTAGCATTAATAAGATGAATGTTGTCTTCCATTACATCACTGCAATGACTTTGATCGAACATTTTCTCATGACTGTTATGATCGATGTTAAATTCAATACTTGGAGCTGCATCCTCGTTATATAAAATGTCTTTGCTCTTTTCATGATAATTTGTATCCATGAAATCTGGCTTGTCGATGTCGCATTGCATCTCCGATTGGATTTCTTCCTTACTGTTTTCTTCTTTATTCTTATCCATTGAAAAAGACATCTGCGAAAGACTATTATTTTGTAAGTACAAATAGATTATTAATTATAAAAATAGAATAAAATAAAACAATACTACTTGGATATTTGTTTGGTGTGTAAAAAAAGGATCATATTATCTTTAATTATAAACAATATTTTAAAAATTAAAAATTAAAAATGAATTAACACCGACATAATGATTATTAGTTTGAAGCCTAACAATAACTTCCAAATGTAACACGTTCCTCTAAGTATCAAGCTTGTTGCATGGCCGCACCACTTTCACCAATGAGGCCAAAGTCCAATCAATTTGAAACCATTTGAAAAATGGCAACGAAAATTGGACATTTGCATTAGTGTTAGCAGTCTGGGGCCTGTATTATATCCAAACGGTATATTGCATATGAAAGTTGTTTCTTGTAATTAGAGTAGAGACGTTCAATGTATAATTGAAGGTATTATATCAGTTCACTAACCCCCACAGCTAGACAGGGACAACATTGAAAAATTGAACCTGTTACTAACTGGGGTTGTGCGCTGATAATGAATATTAGTTTTAATTCAACTTAGATACAGAATCTATCCAATACTATATATTTATAAAAATATATATATATATATATACATACATATACATATATATATATATATACATGTGTATGTAAACAAAATTGAGTATTTGTTCTCTTTCTTGCTGACTGAAATATTAAAGATAATACTATAAAGAAAAATTCTTTAATCCAAATAAAATATACTTACATATTTGCAAGATTGTATTTTGAATAGTTTCAAAAAAAAATATAATTTAGATTTATTTATTTATATATCTTAGATAAAAGGGAAAAATTGTTTATAACAAAAACGTACAAGAAAATAAGATATTATAAAATTGTGTTTATAGAAAAATAATAAGAATAATAAAAAAAGAAGAAAAGAAAAGAATAATAATAATAATAATAATCTTATTTTATAAAAGAAAATGTTGTTTTACTATATATTATTCTAAGTATGAAGAATTACGTAAATACTTATTATTATGTCACGATTAGTACTCATTAATTATATTAACAGATATTTACGTATGTTATTAAATGTATTTAAGGAAACACTCAGAATCTATACCCTGTTTTAATCCCCCCTTTAACTAGGCGTTGACAATCGAACGAGATGCAACTGATCCATAAAAAGAAATTCTATATACTGACTATGGTATAATAATTTTTTCTTTCTTAATTGTCGTTCATTGGAAAAGAAGAAAATTTGGCTTTAAGTATTGAAACAATCTGATTGGTTAAATTTCTAGAAGAGAAAATTTTACATCAACGTATTGAGTAATCTGATTGGTTAATTCTTATGTTCTCAAGTTCGGCTTAAAGTTGTACATTTAATAATTATTTTAAATAAATTAATTTTCTCAAGGAAATTATATTTCAATATTTCTATTTATCGAAAGGAATTAAGTTATAAGTTATCACTTAAAAAATTTGATCGTCAATAATTAACGTAGTGGTAGTAAAAAAGTCCCTAGTCAAATTTAAATCTCTTAATTTTCAAAACTATTATCTTGAAAATGTAGAATCAATTTTATATTAAAATTGCTTGGTAAGATACATTAAGATTAAATAAATAAAACAAATAATAAAAATACTATTCTAATTATATACATTTGTTAATTTTATATCCTCGTATAACCTTTTTTTTAATTTTTCAGATTGTTTAATGATACCGCTCCAAAAAAGAGAAAAAGATATAAATAATAATTTAATCTATAATTGGTAAAAAGGTTCATTTTTATAAAATGAATAATATACAAGTATCTAAAATATTGCAATAGAATAATTAGCATTATTGAAATCAATGTAGAAAATATGAAAGAACAATTGTTGAGAAGAAATTTAGAAAAGATGTAGGTAACATGGAGAGAGATATTCTCCCCACTTTTAATTCATGTATTCTCTTTCTCCTTCTCTTTAGTATCAGATTATTATAAGAATATGTATTAGGTGGACTGGAAAGTTATTTATTTATTTTTGGCACGACTTAGAAGTAGACTGTAGCTGATAAATGATAAACAAATATTGATATGCCTAGAAACGACATTACTTTTTGGTCTACCTAATATATATATATATAGAAAGAGTTAAAAGTAAATGACAAGTTCCTGACATAGGCAGAAGTTAGGCGCACGCGCTATAAGAGTAAAAGGAGAGCAAACAAACAAGCGAGGAAGCAAACAAACAAGCAAGAAAGAAAAAGATAGAACTGAAGTAATAAATATAGAAAGAAAGAAAGAGAGGAAACGTGGAATATAATAAAAGGGGGAACATAAATCAGATAGCGAGAATTTCGATGGCCGTAAGTTCAGCAGTCATTCCGTGTAAAAAGAAACAATCACGAATGGAGATTATGAATAAAACTAAATCAACAGCGTATTTAGGCGGCCTCACAGAGTGTGTTATCGTTAACGAGTCGTGTTTAACTGCAAGGTTAAACGAGCATAATAATCAAGTTTATTGGATGCGAACTGGCGGATATCTATTTTCGAGGATCCAATAAGAATGGCTGCCGTGTTGAGAAGATTCAGAACCGTGCAGGTCACAGTTATCGATAAACCAAAAACATCATTGTTTATTAATACTCGGTAAAACACGATATATAACAAAATCATTTAATTAACAATAAGATTATTAAATAATAAATCGATGATTTAATATTGGAATCTATTAGCTAATAGGATATTTCATATTTTGATTTTAATAAGTTCCAATAAAGAGATACTTTCAGACAGTCAACTCTTATCATATGTTTTAGGTCTCTGGCAAGGTCATTGGTAAGACAGGACAGTAAAAGATGGATAAGCAAACTTTTGGTAAGAAAGATCGAACCTACCAAGGAATCACATTCGCGAATGCTATCCGACAAGGATGTGATTTATGCTTTGCATACGCATAATATCCGTCCTGATTCCATCGATAAATATTTAACTAACTAGTAAGTCCATTCGTCGACCTTTCGATCTAATGACTCATTAATAAATTTTACTGATCACCATTTATGAGTTATTTTACATCGTATGTTAAATCTATTTATAAGTATTATATATTTTTTATTTTATTTATTTATTTTAAAAGATTATTTTTTAATATTAAAAAAAATAAATTTTTGTTAATAAAATAAATAAACATGATGCTATCTCTTATTGTTGAATTAATTTTTCTTTTTTCAGCGAAGAAAATGTTAATTTTGTACATTCTAAAAAAACTGATCTTAAATGTGAATTGGTCGGATCATGGACAGTCTCTGTAGGTGACTTGGATCAAGCTCTGCATCTCTGGCAATATACTGGTGGATATGAACAAATTGATTATGCACAACTTTTACTCTCCAAAGACGAGGTATTATATTATTTTTATTTACTTCTTAATTAATTTCTTTGAAGCAAATATTTAATAATTATTTTCATATACTCATCTTGTTTTTCTTTATTTTTATCGTCAGAATTATCAACGCTTACTCAAGGAACGTGGAAATTACTTGAGATCTCGTCATTTACAATATTTGTTGGCATTTAGTTATTGGCCACTTTTAGAAAAGCGTAAAGGTCCAAATATATATGAAATACGGAGTTACAGTTTGAAACCTGGTACTATGATCGAATGGGGTAACAATTGGGCTAAGGCTATTAATTTTAGACGTAACAACGATGAACCCTTTGCTGGATATTTTTCACAAATTGGAAGGCTTTACAATGTTCATCACATTTGGTGTAAGTTTAATTGGAGGGTCTTCGTTGATTGATTTATTTATTTCAAATCTGAAATAAATTTATATTTGATTTATTTTCAGGCTATAAAGATCTTCAATCACGAAAAGATACTCGTGAAAGTGCATGGAGATCACCAGGGTGGGATCAATGCGTTGCGTATACCGTACCTCTTATCAGAGAAATGCATTGTCGCATATTAAGCCCAACTACTTTTTCACCAACACAATGAAACTATCATTCTTGCAAATACCAATGCATTTGTATAATATCACTTATTAATACTTATCTATATCAATGTAATAATGTATAAACAAAAAAAAGAAACAAACATTTGTTATAATAATGTGTACATTGTAGATGTAATCTATACGCGCAATATTGTTGAATGCTACAATGTTTTGTTGTATTTATATTACTGGCAGAATGTATTTTGCTACTAATTCAAATTCTATAATTATATTGCTATAAGTAAATGCAAGTTATTATTATATTTTATCAATTATATCAGTTAAAGCGCAACACACACATATCTATATATATATATAGATAAATATACATTAATTACTCTTATTATTACATTTTAGATTTTATTTTGTTTTATTTTATTTTCTTGTTTAACATTTTCTATCGTTCATATAACAATGAAAATTAATTTTCTTATTATGCATTTCTGTTATATTTTAATATCTCGATCGTTTAGTTTGTTTGTTTGTTTGTTTTTATTTCGTTTAAATTTATACAATGTATTTTTCTAAAATTTATTACATGTAAAAAAGGAAAAGGAAATTTATAAAAAAAGAATTTTCTTTTTAATAAAAGTTCAATAACGAAAAGGAATCAAATTAAACCGTTCTTTGTTTACAAATTATTTTTTCACAGTTTAATGTGATAGAATTGTATAAGTTATTCGTGTAATGCTTCCGTATAATATGAAAACCTATATATATATGTATTTAATATTAATAGATAGTAATTGAGAGGTAATATAATAGCAATAATCAAAATGATAACATAAAAAATTATATGTCTATCCTTATACAATATTATTATTATTATTATTATTATTATTATACGTTTTGAGCACTTCGATACGTTTATATTAATTGTTTGTATATTAATTTAAATATTGATGATGCTGTATATAAAATATTAGTTGAAATGGTTTTAGATACACACCAGCATTGTTTTATCTATTCTATCATCAATGTTTATTATATTTTTGAAAAA
Source organism: Mischocyttarus mexicanus (assembly GCA_023678845.1). Classification (NCBI taxonomy): domain Eukaryota; kingdom Metazoa; phylum Arthropoda; class Insecta; order Hymenoptera; family Vespidae; genus Mischocyttarus; species Mischocyttarus mexicanus. The sequence continues at coordinate 136,644 of JACGTP010000098.1, read as the reverse complement.
TCTGTATAAAGGAACGTAATGGTTTTTATAGTAGAAGCCACTTCATGAGTCTAAAAAGTAAGAACATTATAAAATGAGATAAGAGATAAAACAAATTATAATTATTTCTTTTTTTTTCTCTCTCTCTCTTTGATTGATTTTTTCATTTAAATTTGAAATTATGAAATTGACAACAATTTTTTTAAAAGAACAGAGATGGACGGTTTTTGTATAATAAAGAAATAGTATAATATTTGATTATGTCGCATCAAATAAAATTAATCATTACTTTTTATTTAAAGAATAAAAATACTATTTTATGGAGATGTAACGAATGACAATAAAATTGTTATCTAAATATTGGTTGCACTATCTAAAATAATTTTTTTTTGCACAGAATTGTGCAATAAAAATAATAATAATAATAATAATAATATTAGTAATAGGTAATAATAATATATGATTATATCGCCTGATCTATTATCAAGATTTTAAGATTAAAAATTTCCAGTGTTTTAATTAAATCTAATGCCATTATATAATATTTCTTGAAGTGACTATTACTATACCGTCTGGTTCTCTTTACAATTTATGAATATCTTATTTTCTTTTCTTTTTTTTTTTTTACAACACTGCATAATAGATTAACAAGTACGTTATTAAAAATAACAATTATATTTTACCTAGTTAAAGCCAAAATTGTATTTTTAAAGTATTCGCTGCTAAGTTTTTCCTTATATAGAAGCATTACTTATAGGTGTCTTAATTAATAATAAGATAATATATATATATATATAAATACAGGGTGTCCCTGTATATAACTTAATGCTAGAACATTGGTATCAACTTTTAAAATATTACATTTTCAAAATTGAGCAGCGAACAGGTCGTCTGACTGTCGAAAAACATAACGATCACATGTAAAGAAATATAAGCGAGAGGAGACAAGTTTATCATAAGTGTTAAATAATAATAATATTTAATAATATGATATGCTTATGATTAATAGTCTACGTCGCTCCTCATATAGAATTTTTTGTTTGTTTAGCGTTACAAATTTAAAGTAGTATTTACAAAAAATATAGAAAAGAGTTAATATTTTATATAAAATAATTGAGTAGAATTACAATGAGTGAAAAATAGATATATTACGACATTAAAAGAAATTAAAAAAATTAATATTATTTTCAGTACATATACGTATACGTATAAATTGACTTGAAGAGAGAACTCGTGCTACAATATCGAAGAATATACAACGATTTATTAATAGAATAATTTAGAAAGAAATGTGTGTCAAAAAAGGAAGCAGAACTTATCGATTATATTATTATTATTATTATTATTATTATTACTTATTTTATTTAATTGAAATATATTAATCGTTCATACACACACACATTCTCTCTTTTTCTTTTGTTCTCTCATAAAATTAATTTCTTTGAAATTTAAACAAAATATTATAATCTACTAAATACACATATAGAATTTTATGAAAATAAATTCTTCTTCTCTTCATTTTTATAAAAGTTATTTAAAATTCTGAGTTTAAAAAAGGAAAAAAGTAAATGAATGCAAGCATTATTCTAAATGCCAGTATACGTAATACTACTTAATCCTGTTTCTTTTTTATTATTAAAGCTCATGAGTTTTAAGTTACTATCTCAACTATAAATGCTTCTTTTAATTAGGTTCAAAAATGAAATCATTAAGGAAGTCTATATGTGTGTGTGTGTATATATATATACTGTAATTATTATTATATTAAATAGGTAAATATATGATTTTTTTAAATATAATACAGTATGCACAAAATCATTTCTTTGAAATGAAAAAACCATCTGAAGTATTTAAAAATGTATCTTTAAACAATTTATTTCCCCTATCATGGTTGGACCTTAACTGAACTGAAATGACCTTCGCAATAAGTTGCAGTATTCCATTTTCAAATGCTCTATCAGAACATAAATAAAAAAACCATATTGTTCTATTTAAAAAGTCAGATTAGACCCTTTGTATTTAATTTTATGCTTTGATCTATGAAAAAAATTAACGACATGAGTTATTCTGGTAACTTGTATTTCATGTCACTCTGCCTATACATATATGCTGATTGTTATTTATTTAAGTATAATCTTTAATTATAAACTAAAACAATTACTATTTACAGTTTAATTTTTTTTTATTTTATTGTAAAAAAAAAAAGATTCTTCTTTATAAGATCTAGTTAGAAATATTTTAGAATATATATATATATATATTCATGAATTAATAAATCATGTCAAAATTTATCGCTTGCAAAATTCAATGTTCCATATATATATATATTTTTTTGTTTGTTTATGGAGGACCATGATAAAGTCGGTTAATACATTTTAAAGATTAAAGATTTTATATATATATATCTGTGACGTATTTATGATTTTGTCATAAATCAAAAGAAATTGTCATACTTTGCTTATATATTCGAAGTATTCTACAAGATATAAATGTGTAGCACGAACAATCTCTATTAGTCTGCGATAAGTATTTTACTTTTTTATAATAATAATTTGCTAGAACCAACAAAAAAAAATGTCTGTTTAAAGAATTCAGGCATTTTTTTCTTTTCTTTCTTTCTTTCTTCTAATAATACAAGGAAGAATTACACAATGTTCCGTTCATTTACATTTAAATTATCATTTTATGTAGTAGCATGTGAGAGAATATATTTACACGTAGTGGTTCGTTTATATATATTGACAAAATTTCAGTTGATTGTGATAGTTTTCTTTAATCAAAATCAAAAAAATGTATATCTTCTTTAAATCCATAAATATTTCTCGTATAAAAATAATAAAACAAAAATAATTGATAACGGTTGTGTAATCTTGGATTTTAATTTACAAATTAAAAAAGAAAAAAGAGAAAGAATTAAAAATATAAAGAAACGTATATGTAACATAATATTATTTCAAAATATATTCATTATAAATGATTTCGTAAAGAATATAAATTTTCTAAATCAACATGTAGCCACAAACGTCTCTTCTTCCTCTCTTTCATAAGATTTCATCGTATCTATCACATTATCAGTTTTCAATGTATCCAACGTTCAATGGGAGAACTTTATTTACATTTAACTTTAATTCTTTTAATTTATCTTTGATTAGACGCAAATATTTTTCCTATTAAAACGAAGTTCCATGCTTCTAACTAACTAATTTGATTATTTTTTTCTTATTTTCTTATCGAGAAGAAAAAATTGTAAGAAGCTCTTTTCTTTTCTTTTACAAATATTTTCTCGATAAAAACTATAAAATACGAGGATATAATATTTTAATTTCTTTTCGTCTACTACTTCTTCTTCTTCTTCTTCCTCTTCTTCTTCTTCTTCTTCTTCTTCTTCTATTTCTTCTTGCGTAAAATAATATATTATAAATGTGCAATACTGTAAACAATAACACATATCTTGAATTATTTCCCATTTAGAGAAAACATTCACAATCACCTGAACACGGATTGAACATTTTGATAGTCGGATACAAGATGTATAAAACACAAAGGTACACAAGGCGTAATTAAACGGAAACATAAAACACAATATGATATACGAGTATAGAACTGGAATGTGTACTGGATGAAACTGTATACTATAAGGAATACTATTCTAATATAAGAATCTAAATATCACAATCACAAGCAACGTTAATAATAATAAATGAATTATAAAGATTTTTTGATTTCTTTTTTCTAAAAGGTATAAAAGAAAAAGAAAAAGAGAGAGAGAGAGAGAAGAGAAAGAGACAAAGAAGGGGTGAAAAAGAGAAATAGAAGAAAAAAGAAAGAAATATAATGAATCAAAAATAATAATGCATATTCTAGCGTAGAAAAAAAAAACCAATTACTTATTACACAAACACAATATATGATCTAATAAAAAATATATATACACATAATATATATTAAATCTACGTTAAACACAAATTTGGATTTCATTGGCAGTTTTTAATATATACTTTACTTATCGAAATATATTTTTACTTAACATATTTTTTTTTTCCATCTAACGAAAATTAACAATTAATAATCATTGTATTCTTTTTGTGTTTTTTTTTTTTCTTTTTTATTTATTATTCCTCAAGAGACGGTAATAAGAAAATAAACATAAAATGATGAAGTAGCATCGGTATCGCTGGAAACAATATATTTTTTTTTTTAATATATATTTATATTACGTTATATTAAATATGAATTTAATATCTAAGGAAAATCATTTAATCTGTCTATTTTCGCATCGGTATTATTCGGGTAAAAATTTGATAATACATGTATTACAATACGTAGATTACACAAATTTAATTTTTATCTCTTATTTTTATATAAATATATGATACTAACCTGTAACGCAAAGAATGATTTTCTTTTTATTCTTTTCTTTTTTAATTCGACACAAGCAAATATTATTGCGACAAAATAAAATCAAATTATAGTCATTTATAATGTAATAATATCTTACTATAATAACTATAAATGTTTTGGAAGTAATGTAAACTCGATATCAATAAGTTTTCATATTCAGCTTTTAATATTGTCAACAATTGGTTTTTGTTTTTATTTATTATTCTTTTTGTGTGTTAAATCATGTTTATAAAATAAAAATTAAAAATTATATATATCTTCATTACTAAATTCTCAATTTTCATATATATATATGTAAAGCCATGTACAATAAAGATCGATATTATTAACTTTTTTCTTTTTTTCTCTTTTTAAATTATGGTCAAAATATATATATATTTATATTTCATTATAATAAATGAATAAAATTTAAAAAATTTAATCTCTCCAACAAATCGAGTCATATAAATTTAATGAAAACAACAATACGTTTAAAAAAAAAAAAAATATCCAAAAGAATTGAAATCGTTCAAAATTCTTTCATTTATTTAATTTATAAGAGACATCAATAAAGTGTCGGATAAATTTTTATTGCTTCTTTCCGATGTTATTTTTTTTTTATATTATTATCATTATCATTATTAATATTTATTATTAATATTTATTATTAATATTTATTATTAATATTATTATTATATTTTTTTTTGTTTTGTTTTAAATATGATATAGAGGATGAGATTAATAATTACAATGCTATAAAAAGCATTTAAATTTTCCTTCAATATGAAGGAATATTTCTTCAAACCAAGAGCTAGCTTTCTGTGTTGATCATTTCGATAATAAAAAGAAGTATATCCAAATAGATTAAACTTCAGTCCAATACACATTTCCAATCCTAAAAAATCTTATTAATTATTATTATTATTTTTTCTTTTCTTTTAGGTTTGAATTAATGCACGCAATGAGCCCAACCACTGTTTTTATCTGTATAAGTCATAGAACTATAGATCGGCAGACTCATTATGTACTTACTACAGGCAGACACACACACATACATACATATTCTATTAATATAATTAAAATTAAAGACTATTAGGGGGGAAGGATGTAGAGCTATTACTGTGAGCCAGACTTAACATTGAGCCGCTAAGGCTTTCATCATCTGGATATGATTCTTTTGATGCTTCTGCTATCGCCAGAGCACTGAAAATTTATTTTATTTATATAAATAACGATATAAATACAAATCTATATATAACGAATTATTAGAATAAATAAAATTTATTAAAATATATGAGTCAGTGGTTACAAAAGTAATCCATTAAAAGTCATAGATTTTTCTTATCGAGATATACATTTACACATAGTTAAATTTAAAAATTTATTACTTTTGTAATCACTAGCTCATATCTGCAAATAATGAATATATTTTTTTTATTAAGATTGAAATTAAAATTCTCTGGTGGATTTCAAAAATGTTTAAAATATAAGTAAATAACACAAGCCTGAAGATATTTAATTTTAATATTTTTTAATTGATTCGATAGATAACAAATAATTAGAAAGTAAGTAAATATATTGTAAAATATTTACCTGAATCCTATTCTTGCACTTTCCTCGTCGAATTGTTGTAATTCGCGTTCTTGCCTTTCGTGTAATAAACGTATTCGTTCGCTGCGCTCGCGAAGAAATTCTTGCGTTTCGAGTTCCATTTTTTGTTCGAGTAATGCTCGTCTCACGGATACACGATCCTCCAATTCGCGTCTTTCACGATTTCTCTGCGCTTCTGCTTGCATTTTGTTTTTAGATTGATACGCGATCAAAATCTCCAATTCGTAATTTAACCTTTCCTGTTAACGAAAGAAAAAAGAAAGAAAAATGTATCGGGATCATATCTTTAATTTAAAGTTGCATAAAACACGAGATTATTTAATAAAATATTCAACCTTAAGATTATGACACTGGACTTCCTGTGATTCGTCTAATCTTATGGTTTGCTTCTGAAGCATTTCAGCGATACTCTGCTCGTATTGATCACCTAGAAGTGCAAGCTTTCGCCTCTGTTCCTCTTTTAATTTCTTAATAACTGATTTCTGTTCATCTTTTGGAGTTGTTTGCAATATCTGCGCTTTTAATGCCTTATATTGTCTAGTCTGTATCTTACAAGTTTCCCTAAATTGCTTGCGAACTTGCATTTCTTTTTGCTATTTGAAATAATTAATATTAAAATTAAGTATATACCATATTTATATATATACATAGAAATAAATTTTTCTAAAGTAATATTTTTCTTACTTTAAGACTCTTTGGCTGCTGCTTCAGTTCAAGTGCATGCTTCTTACGTAGATCACGTTCAGAACGTTGCATATAATCCTGTTGATTACTAAGTTCAGTAGCATGCTGTCTAAGAACTTGATCTTCTCTAAGAGCATGTACTGCTCTTTGTTGTCTGTATTCTAATTCTTGAGTCTTTTCATGATGTCGTAACAGCATGGTATGCGCTTGCTCCAATTGTTGTTGCCTTTTGTTCAATTCCTAAAATATTAATTTATAAATCATACAATTACGCGCGATTAAATTAATATTACAAACATAAACGATGTTCTCTGTATACTAACTTCACGTAAAAGCTCTTGTTCAAGACTGTGAAAAATGAGCAACTTTTTTCTTCTAAATTTACGAATCTCAAGATCAAGATATTCTCTTTGTCCTCTAGCTAAGCGTTGTTCTTCCTGTGCCTCCATTTGTCTTAAATTATCTTTTTGACTTTGAAGAGTAGCGTCCCTTTGTCGCTTTGGTGTTACTTCATCTTGAGAAAGTTCTTTTTTCCATCTTTCTTTGTATGCCTATAGAAATTGAAATAATAATTAATATAAAATCTTTCAATTCAAATGAAAGTAAATTAATATTAAAATCTTAAAAAAATATTATTACTTTGTACTCTCGTTTCTGTTGAGCTTCAAGAGCTTTACGGTCAGCTTCTTGTCTACTTGTAATTTCTTTATGCAATTTCTTCTCAGCATTTTGGTTCTGTTTAAGTTTACGTTCCAATTCTTGAAGATGCCTAAGCTGTAACTTCTCCAATTCTTTACTAAATTGTTGCAATAACGTTTCGTATTCCTTATCTAATAATTGTTTATGGGATTCCATTTCCATTTTACAACGTTCTTCCAATTTAACCTTTATAAATAAAATAAAATCGTTAGATTTAATCATTAAATATTGAATAGAGAGAAATATTATTTAAAAACTTACCAAAGCTCCTTGATGTTCTCTCCTCATCCTCTTATAACCGCTCATTTGTTCATGCATCTCTTCTTGCATATGTTCCTTCTGTTGTTTAGTCACAATCGATGTCGTTCTAATGGTTGCAAAATTATTGGCACCATGTTCTAGCAGATTAGCAGTGACACCACCAGTCGTTATTTTATGTCGATTCCTAACAGAACCGGTGGAATAATCATTGGAATCTGCATTAGGCAGTGGTAAGCTGTTTGTTGAGGAACTTTGAGAACTCGCTGATACTCCCATTGAATGAATCGAATGTTCTGAGGTAATTGAATTACTTTTACTACTATCACCACCAGTTTGTTCGTCAGGAGTATCTGTAATTAAAAAAATTAAACATTACTATATAAATCTAAAAGTGTAAAAAAATAAATTTATAATTAATAATATCGATAATATTCATACCATCCGCATCCCCAACTGTACTTTCAGTTTCACACGCGTCTATCATCAAAATCTTTTTCATCTTGCGATAATTTAAATTATCTAGTTCTCTAACAGCAGCTTTAGTTCTTTGAATCAAATCTATTAGAACTTGCGGAGAGCGTGTTCTTGTTACAAACTGATGCTGTAAAATAAATAATCTATAAGAAGATAACAAACTAGACAGTAACGTTTGATTTTATAACAAAAACCATTAAGATAAAAATTTTATATAGACTATTATTTAAATATCTAATCAATTAGATTATTGTATAATAATAATATAGGAATAACGTACAGACAAGAGTGTACCAGACGTTGGTCTATCATTGGGACTTTTTGTAAGACAAACTTCAACAAAATATCTAAAAACATCTGTCCAATCTGGTGAGTTCAAAGCAGGAGTGTCATTTTGTGCAATATGATACAAAGCGCTCATAGCATTCATATTAAAGTAAGGAGGCTTTCTTTCAGCTAAAATAATAATTAAACATATAAAATTTAATATATTTATATATTATAAAGTATATTAAAGAATAAGAAAGGAATTAAAATTAAATCAAACGAACCTAGTTCGATGCATGTAATTCCTAATGACCATACGTCAACTTTACCATCATATTGCCCTTCATCCATAGCTAATATCACTTCTGGTGCCATCCAATATGGAGTTCCGACGAAACTATTAGCCGGACATTTAATACTAGCCGAACCAAAATCAGCCAACTTGACGGTACCATTTTCAGTAAGAAGAATATTACCAGCTTTAACATCTCTATGAATTCTTCCAAGAGAATGTAGATAATGTAAACCACGTAAAACACCTTCACAGATTGCTGCTATTTCGTCTTCCTTTAAAGGTCTTTTATGTACCTCTATAATGTCTGATGCAGATCCAAGACAATATTCCATTACCAACTATATTAAAATAAAAGTATATGTTAACAATATAATACAAACATCGAATATCAATTAATTAACAATAATTTGAAATAATCCCATACCCAGGCAGTATGGTCCCTGAGGTAACAACCCTTATATTCTATGGTATTTGGGTGATTGAGTTGTTTAAGAAAACGAATTTCTTTAAGAATATCCTGCCACTTTTCAACCGTTTGTTTTCCCAAATATGACATTTTCTTAATAGCAACAATTTCTTTGGTAACCAAACATCGGGCATAATAGACAGCTCCAAAGCTACCATGTCCAATTTCCCTAAGGTCTTCAAATATTTTCTCCGGATCATTTTTCTCAAATAATTCAGCTGTCTCTGGATCTTTAAGGCTACCGGGTCTTGAAACGGCTGGCATAGTAGACAAATTTAATCTATTTAATGGCCGAGGCCTATTTCTCTTTACGTTGTCCCGCCTCCTATTTATCTCTCTATTTCGCTCTTATTTAGATAATCAAATACAATAATAATCCTTCAATAACCCTCACTAATTCTCTGTCAATCCATTCCCAGATGTAACATTCTATCTGAAAAATAAAGAAATGAAAAGAAAAAAAGATGACATTTAACAATAATGATCTTCAAATCTTATCGAACAAGAACAACAAGGAATCAATATGAATTAGACAGAGATGTATCAAACGAAACAGTACACATTCTTAGCAGACAATCAAGAAGACACATGTAACATATTGTTGACCAGCCACCAGTAAACTCATGTCATGATGTCAAAATATTGACCAGTTACGAATTAACTCATAATCGATGCATCTTTGTTTCGCATAGATCAGTAATAATAACCAATGACATGAAATAAACTCTGAGAAATACTACTGCCAGTCAACAATGTGTTAAGAGATACAAAAACCCTTATGAAGTTTAAATATGACAAAAAATTGTCACGACACTATTGTACTAATAATAACAATAACAACAACAACAACAAAAACAACAACGACAATAATAATAATAATAATAATAAAAAAAAACCATCATTGTAATTATTATCATCCTCGTTGATCGTGCAAACACAACACGTCGTATGTATTATTCGAGAATCCTTCTTAAGAATACGAATCGCCGGAAAAGGGTTTACTTTTAAGGCAAGAGGGGGAAAGAATGGTGAACCTAAGGCGGTCGAAGTGGTATGTCGAGACGCGCATTCTCCGCGCTCGCACGTGAAATCGGTGAAGAAAAAAAAATTTCCTTTTTTTATTTTTATTTTTTCTTCTTTTCGGTAAGGAGAAGTAGGAGTAGCAGGAGGAGTAGGAAAAGGAGGTGGAGGAGGAAGAGGTAGAAGAGGGTGAAAGAAGATCCAAGAGTAAGGGAAGTGTGCAGCGATAATAAAGAATGGAAATAACTAAGAGAGGGGGTGGTTGGTCGGTTATCGAGTTGTTGATCGAGCAATTAATAATGATTGATAAATGTTTTTAGACGTTAAATTCGCAATTTAAAATGCGGGTGGTGGGTAAGAAGGGTTGGGTCTTTTTTTTTTCTTTTTTTCTTCTTTCTCATTCAGGAGGATCGCGTCGGAGCGAGAGAACGCGAAGCATCGAACGCAGAAAAAGATAGGGAAAGAAGAAAAAAGAAAGAATGAGATAGAAAGAAAAAGAGAAAGAGAGAGAGAGAGAAGGGAAGTGGGTAGGTGTGTGTGTGTGTGTGTGTGTAAGAAAGAGACAGATAGGACAGAAAGGAGAGATAGAGTGAAAAAAGAGAGAATGAGAAAGACAAGAGGATAAGAAAAATGAATAAAAGAAAAAGACGAAAGAAAGAGACAGACGAGAAATTGGCGAGAAGTCCCAGAGGAAGATTGTCCTCTTCTAAGTAGTTGTCGTTGTAGTTGCGTTGTCGTCACTATGATCGAAAAGAAGAAGAAATAATCGCGCGTCCACATTGGTCAAATGACATCCCCGTGTGTCCTGGAGAAGGAACTCTGCTTCCCGGCGAAATGCAGTTCAAGTTCACGAACGATCTCTTTCTTTCTTTCTTTCTTTCTTTCTTTCTTTTTCTTTTTCTTTTTCTTTTTCTTTTTCTTTTTCTTTTTCTTTTTCTTTTCACTCACTCACTCACTCACTCACTCTTTCTTTCTTTCTTTCTTTTTTTCTCATTCAGTTACTCACTTACTTACTTACTTACTTACTTACTTACTTACTCACTCACTCACTCACTCACTCACTCACTCATTCACTCACTCACTCACTCACTCACTCACTCACTCACTCTTTCCTAGTTAAAACGCAAAGAGGGTAAAAAATAATATTCACCTCTAAAATGGCGAGCGAGCGAGGAGCACGGAGGCATGCGCGCAACTTAAAGAAAAATTACACTTCAATCCAGTCAGCTTAGTTTTCTTATTAAGGATGATCCATCAAACATATTTAAGATTTCGTTGATCCGTGTAAGAGATCTTTCGGTTTCTATGAGAAATGCACCGCACCCCGGAAAACGACGTACACGCCCCGTACGTGTCACGCAAACGTACATACGCACGCACGCACGCACGTATATATATATATATATATATAATATGTATATATATGTATATATGTATATATGTATATGTATGTATATAATATCTATATATATATAATATATATATATATATATATATAGATATGCACGCACGTATATATATATACACACACGCACGAGTGATGCACCAGAGGAAAGCGACAAGTTTAAATTACAATGAATATCGAGATTGATTATACACGACACGACACAACACAATAAGGTTATTCTTTTTTCTATAGATTGATAGAAATAATTAACGAAATTATTTTTACACGCCTTTTCGCTTTCCTATACCGTCGTGTTCTGTTACGACTGTCGAGCCGTCTGTCGATGATCTGTGGCGCTCTATGTTGGCAGACTTTTGAGTTAATGTTACCAGCTCTGTCGGTTATCTTTTTTATCTCTCTCTCTCTCTCTCTCTTTCTCCTTAAATTTTCTTTCATAGACTAGCATCTAACCCTCCTATCCCTTTCGCTCTGTCGGTTAACGAATTTAAACCAGTTACTTATCTCTGCTCGTGCTTTGGAAATATTCACAAAGTATATATTTTTTATATACTTGGAGTTATTCGTAAATTATTTCTATCTTGGCTTCTGATTATAACATACACTCAACATAATACGTGGTTAGTAAATTTTATATTACTTCTAACGTTTATTATTTAAATCAATGATGTTTTTATAGGTTGTAGTAAACAATGAAATTTTCGATATTTTTTATTTCCATTATTAAAGGTTAATACGGGATATTTGAATTTTTTTTTCTTAATTTTCTTTTACATTTAATTCATAATTACATTCGATTCATTAAATCTATTAATAAATATATATGATACATTTTTTTTGGGGTAGATATATAGAAAGATTTATTTATCGTTTATCAAATCAACTTTGTTCCATATTTTCCATTAATGATGAAAGGAATGTATTACCATTAATTAACTTAGTCGTTCCCACGATAAATTCGACGTTTACTAAAAGAAAGTTGATTGGTATTTATTTCTATAATATAGAAGTTTTATTGTTTAATGTAATACTTACAGTCCTCTTGTTGGGATAAGAATCGTAAGGCTGATATTTCAGCAAATGTGCATCCTCCAATAAAGAATACTAATATTAATTTTGGTAGATCTGAATTAGAGTCTTCGCTGGTAATCGAATTTCCTATTAAAAAAAAAGTTTATTATTATTTTGTTAATATAATATTTTACTTCCAAGCGATAAAATGTTCATACTTCTTCCTGCTGATGCTAAATTGTGCAAAACATTAGATACTGTAGGTCCCGGTATTAAACCCATTACGTCATTTAATCCTTGCCAACCATTTGGTTGAACCAATTGTTCCGCCAATCTTATACTAAGAGGCGCATATATTGAATGAACGTAACTAATATCTTTGGGTGTTATTTCGCTTTCATCTTCTACCGTTAAACGTAATGCTTTTCTCAATACGCTGTATTGACGCGTAGATTGTTGTGTTTTCAATAAACCAACTTTTTCTAAATTTAATAATGTTGGTAAATTTTGATATCCGTAAGTTTGTATTATTTCTCTTTTATAATAATCTAATAATTTAGGTTTTAAACCGGAATTCGTTAAAGATTGTATACAAAGAAGGCGAAGGACTTGGAGCAATGGTTGTTGTTGAGCTATTAAATCTTCTATGTATGAATTAGGTTTGTCTGTATCGATACAATTTAATAATTCTTGTTCAATTTGCAAGTATTCTAAAAAACTATTAGAGTCGGTTACTTCTTTTATCATTTCTGCTATCGTTGTGTCTATCGAAAGAAACATACTACGTCATTTTTAATAATGTTTTAAACTTTGAATGCTTTATTTCAAATAACTTACGTCTCGCCAAAGATTGTTTCGTTGCCAACATATGTGGTAGTTTAGCAACAAATTGTTTTATTTCTTGAACACTTTTATCTCCGTGTCGTTCATCAAATTGCGAAGATATAACTTTAGCTTTCCTACTAAGAACTGGACCTACTCCATTGAAATTTTTATCTCTGTAAATGAGAAAGATATAAATGTTATACCAAAGAATAGATAATATTAGTATTTACCTAATTTCGGCAAATAATTCTTCTCCGGAGTTAAGTATAATTTGTTCTTTCACATTGAGAGACATTACAGTAGGAGAATCGTCGGAATCGTGAAACTTTTTAGCAGGCAATTGTACCGTATCTGGAAATTTATTGATATCGACATATATAAAAAAAAAATATTTTTATAAATAATGAATAATTTATAAAAAATACTTTACTATATTTTATCCCAAATATTTCATCTATTAAGCCTTCGTAAGTTAGTTGAGTGACTAAAGGTGATAATAAGTCAACAGATCTATCTAATAATAATAAATGTTCAATAGATGTCGGTTGTAATATATTCATTTTACTATCTTCTTCTTCGCGATTTAATCGTTCTAATAATTCGTATACTTTGGCAGCAGCAGGTCCTCTACCTGTAATCTTTGAAATCTTTCCATATAATTTTTGTAAACCTTGAATAGCTTGCGCTACTTGATATAAACAAGTAGGATCATTTTCTAAGTAAAATTCTTTGAACGATTCGTTTAATTCCATTGAAAGAAGATCGCTGTCAAATGGAAATAAATCGCATTTAAATTCTTCTATTAATGTAAAGCTGCCAAAGACTCCTCGGTTTTGAAGTTTCTTTTGACATAACAAACTTTTCGTTGGTACAAAAAATAAATGAAATTCTTTACGAGGCCTTTTACCTTCTTCCCTGTTAAAGTAAATAGATATTATAGATATAATACAGATATTAATTAAATCATTGTAATTTATGAAATAATGTATACCCGTGTACATTATCAGCTACTAAATCCATCAAAGCTAAATGCGGTCTTGTTATAAATATAATATTTGCAATATCGGGTGGTATTGATAAAGTTCCACCGCATAACGGATACATCTTGACAACGTCGTGTTCCTCTAACAAATTATACTTTGCGACAAGTCCAATTGGGTCACCCAATGACTGGTCCCAAATAATTGCCTATCAAAATAGAATAGATTGTACATATATAAAAAAAATGATAATTAAATATTAATCACACTGTCAGCAATTGTATTACCTTTGTACCATCGCATTGTTCAAGTAAATGTAACAATTGTTTTCTTGCTTGTTCTTGTATAAGAGCAACATTTAATCTTCCACTTGACAAATGTGTCGAAGACATTACGAATATATATTTTAATACCTAATTAAATATATATATATAATTAATATATATAATTAAGTGTATCGTAAAACTATTACCTTGGATTCATTTTTAATGTTTTGACAGATGTATATTAAGATAATCAAATTTAAGGTTATACACAACCACTAGGTGAATCTCAGCAAAACAATTATAAATTCATTCTTACGTATTTTTAGATGATCAAATCGTTGACCAATCGAGTTAGTTTATTTTCGTTTACTTTTTTTTATTGGTCAATCTTAACTCGGATCAATAAAATGTTATAATGAAAAAGGTCAATTCTGATTCGTTAATATTCGTAACTAGAAGGCTTTGTATTAAAAGAACGACATCTGGTAAGTGAAAATTTAAAATTCGGGATATCGTATTTATTTTTAAGTTGAATACTAATAACTATGTTTATAATAACTATGCTTATAGAAGATTCTTATTTCCACGCACGAAAGCAAAGTGTGCGTTTCTATTAAAACTCTGTAATTTCGATTATTGTTATAGATTATTTTGTAGAAAGAGAAAATAAAAGAGTTTACAAGTTTAGATAATATATTTTTATTATTAAAAATTGTGTCGATAAAAAGGATATTTGAATTAATCTAGGTAATAATTTAGATACTAATTTTATTATTATTAATAATTTTTTTTTAAATATCTATCTGCCAATGAAAAATGTATTTGTTAACTTGTGTTTTTAGAGCGCCTTCTAACGATTAAGAGGGCGTTCGAGTACTAACCTCTTAAAACCGAGGAAGGAAATTGATGGGCTTGGCGGTGCAGTTAGCGTCGGTAAAATGGCGGACGGTGACATTGATTTGTACGCCGATGATCTTGAGCAAGATTTCGCGCAGGTAATTCGATCTTATCTTAGATAATAATACAAAGTTTGTATAATTATACATAATTATTAAGGAAAGGTGAATATTATTTTTTTAAATATCGATAATCGATAGTGATTATTTAAAAAGAATAGGCAAAAATTTTTATACATATATATATATATATATATACATATACACCATATCCATACATACATACATACATGCATACATGCATACACGTATATGTACCACGCGTTTAGTATAATATTCGGAGTGTTTCGGCGTCATGAAGGAGGGGAGCGGTGGTTAACGATCGCTTTACAAACTTCTCGACAAAATATTCATTCTGATACGAAAATATAAACCCTCAAAGTATTATCGTGCATTTACTTTTGTGTTAAAGTAATCGGATAAAAGAATAAAAACTATAGTCATTAAAAAATCATTTATTGTCAATCTACGTTACATTAATAAAATAGTGCATATTGTGTTTACCGCGTTATAAACTTTTCGGGATCCTAGAACAAATACGAGAATTAATAGAGGTTTCCAGCAGGAATAATCAAAATGGTGTTAGCGGTAAGGCAATTAATGTCGTAGTATTTATTTCCACTTCGATTATATATTATATATTTATGTTTTATGGAGCACTGCATAAGCACTGCATGTTCTAATTTAACGATACATAAATTTTATGTATTTTTAATGATACAAATTTTTTTTTTTTTTTTTTTCTTATATGGTTAAGAAAAGATTACTTTCTTTTTCTTGTTTTCTTTTTGTTTTTTCTTTTCTTTTCTCTTCTTTCCAAGTTTCCACTTGTATTACGTCCTATTAAAAAAAAACAATTTCTGTCTAAATTGTCAACGCTCTTCTTTGTATTTAAAGCGAGTAATCCCCATGGCTGCCAGAGATATGCTTTTATTACGTGGTAAATAGTAATATATGTATTGTCGTTTTTACGTATAATTTTATTTAATTATATGTCTTTTTCTTTTTGAATATGCTTTAGGATGAATTTGCTGGTGACGGTGTGGATTTATACGATGATGTAATCGCAGCACCGGCTGGTGGGAATGGTGGTGTTTCTAGTGGTAATGCTGGTGATGGAGGTGGTGACACAACATCTACTAATGAAGAGACTAATGGGAATGCACCGTATCATCAGCTTGGTAACAATATTCAACCTAATCAAATAGGAAGACGTCATCAATTATACGTCGGCAATTTAACTTGGGTATATATAACAATATATTTATTTTATATATATATTTAATAAAATAATTATTAAATTATATGAGAGTGTTGGATTTAATTTTATTTTTACAGTGGACGAGTGACCAAGATATAACTGACGCGGTTCAAAGTATTGGTGTATCTGATTTCGTAGAAGTAAAGTTTTTTGAAAATAGAGCTAATGGACAGTCTAAAGGTTTTTGCGTTATTTCTCTGGGCTCAGAACAAAGCATGAGAGTATGCATGGAAAGATTACCGAAAAAAGAATTACACGGTCAAAATCCGGTTGTAACATTTCCAACTAAGCAAGCTCTTAGTCAGGTAAATAATATGATGCATTAAATAAATGAGATTAAAGTTAAAAAGTTTAATGAAATATAAAGTTTATATAATGGATGAATTTTATTATATTTTTACAGTTTGAATCTCAGTGCAAGACAAGACCAGCACCTGCTCCTCAGCAGAGTCAGAGTCAACGTCCTCATAATCCGCATCAACACCAACCACCAATGCCACCTCATCAGCAACATCCACAACATCCACAACATCCTCAACATTCGCAACAAAATCATGGTCCTAGAATGATGATGGGACCTCCACAAGGTGTCAGACCTCAAAGGATGCCACCACCAGGAATGGGCCCACCTGGACCAGGTGGACCTGGTCAACAAGGTCCACCTCGAATGCATGGACCACCTATGGGTCCTGGACCTGGACCTCATCATCCTTTACCTGGACATCCTAATCAAGGCCCACCTCCACCAGGGTATCAGCAAGCACCATGGAATGGTCCAAGACCGAATGGTCCACCAGGACCACCTAGGGGTCCAAGTGGACCTGGTGGTCCACCACAACAAGGGCCTCCAGGACCAGGACCTGGTCAGCATAGACCACCAGGCATGGTACGTCGTTATATAAATATTTAGCATGAGATGTAATAATGATTCTGTACAGTTTTCTCTAAGTATATATGCATTTAAAATAATATACAATATAATATGAAGTTTATATACAAAAATAATTCTCGTTAATATACATTTTTAACAGCTAGTATGATTATTGTATATAGTTATCAATAGTTTCTCTTTAACGAATATTCTAACCAAGCAGAATATAATGCATAAACAAATAAATTTAAATTCTGCAAAGTTCTAGTTTTTATTTTTATGTTAGAAAATGGTCTAGAGTATATTGTTCAAAACTTTAATTAATTATTATCATATAAATTTGATGAATACTTTATGCACTTACATATCCAACATTACGAATAAAATCGTACTAGAGACGTTTCAGAAGTCAGTTATATTGCAAGTAATTTATAACGATGTTCTTTTGTTTTATATATTTCATTGAGAAACAAAATCAATTAGAAAAAGAAACAATATAATTTTTGAAAATAGAATCAAAGTACATGAAAGGTTATTATATGAAATTGGCACATAATAAATAACTGGCTTGGATAATAAATTCTCAAGATTAGTAAACTCTCTTGTATGAGTATATTTAATGTATATATTTACTTTTTTTTTTAATATGAAGTAAAATTATCTTTATACTTTTATTCAGCAATTTCATGGTGGTCCACCTGGACCTCCTGGTCAGGGTCCTCCTCGTGGACCACCTGGACATCCTGGAGGACCTCCAGGTGATCCTAGGGGTGCTCAGCCACGACCAGAATGGAGTAGACCACCAGGTTTGTAAATTATTATAGAAAAAGAAATAGCAATAACACGATTATAAATTTGAAACATCTTGGATTTATATGCTTTATTTATATTTTTAATAGAAATTTAAATATACAATGAACAATAGCACACATTTATTTTATTATCAAAATAAAAAGTTATTATTTTTACAATAGCACACATTTATTTTATTTTCAAAATAAAAAGTTATTATTTTTACAATAGCATAAATATATAATTATTATTATTATTATTATTATTATTGTTATTATAATATTATAATAATTTTTCTATTTTTATTTCTCTTTTTCCTTTTCAAAATATATACTTACAAGATTATTAAATGTGCATATAGGAATGCATCACGGGCCTCAGGGACCACCAGGTTTCCCTCAGCATCAACATATGCAAGGCCCGCAACCTGGCCAAGGGCCACCACAGAGAGGACCTCCTCCAGGTTCTATGGGTGGTGAGAGTTTTGAAACGTTCATAAAGTATCTTAATTATTCTTTATTAGTTATTATATTATTGCATAATATTGAGGGAAATATTCACTTTGAATATGTGCATTGAGATACAAGGTGTTTCAAACAATTATATATTTAAAATCAAATAGTCATAGTCAAATTCACAGCATTAATTATTTAATAATATCATTTATTTAATTACTTAATTAATGTCTTGTTGTTTGCATGATAGAAACTGACGAAAATTTTATTTACTAGAGACTAGTGAATATTTTAATAAATACAATTTGATATAATTTATTAAAAAATAAGATATTTGAAATAATAGATAATAATTCCCTTCCCCCAAAGTGTATAGAAGTTAATAACATATCCATTTGTATCTTAACAAGAATATTAATATGGAGTATTAATATGGAATATTAATAATAAGAATATTATTACTAGGACCAGGCGGCCCTCCTCCTGGACACGGAGGTCCACCTCAAGGCCCACCTCAAGGACCACCAGGAGGACCAGCACCGCATGTTAATCCTGCATTCTTCCCACAAGGACCACATCAACATCCTGGGCAACATCCTCCAGGACCTCCTGGACCTCCTCATGGTCCTCCTCATGGTCCTCCTCATGGTCCACCTCATGGACCTCCTCATGGGCCACCTCATGGGCAACCCCATGGTCCACCACATGTACCACCTCATGGTTATGGACCACCAGCAGCACAGGTATAATTTATTTAATTATAAATTATTTATAC
This sequence comes from Mischocyttarus mexicanus, assembly GCA_023678845.1. Taxonomy (NCBI): domain Eukaryota; kingdom Metazoa; phylum Arthropoda; class Insecta; order Hymenoptera; family Vespidae; genus Mischocyttarus; species Mischocyttarus mexicanus. The sequence continues at coordinate 116,911 of JACGTP010000098.1, read as the reverse complement.
TTTTAAAAAAATATTTAATTTATCTTATATATTAATCTACCTCTATAATTAAATTAATTTTTAGCCACCTTATGGTGCACCAGGACCTGATCATCGTCCCGAAGGCCCTCCTCCACTTACTGATCAGGAATTTGAAGAAATAATGGGACGTAATAGAACAGTCTCATCTTCTGCCATAGCTAGAGCAGTATCTGATGCTGCTGCAGGAGAATATGCCAGCGCAATAGAAACTTTAGTCACTGCTATTTCCTTAATTAAACAATCTAAGGTAGCTGCAGATGATAGATGCAAAATATTAATCAGTTCATTGCAAGATACTCTACGAGGTGTTGAAACTAAGAGTTATGGTTCCGCACGCAGAGGTGAGTTATGTACCAAAATATTTTATATTAATTATTAAATATATATATATTTATTAAGAGAGAAATTAAAGTTCAGAAACTGTAATATTATTTTCATCAATTATTAGTAATGTAACAGTTTAAAAAATTTATTTATTTATTTTTCTCTTATTCTTCTTTTTAGAACGTTCTCGTTCACGTGAGAGAGATCGTAGTCATAGAAGACGCCGCGAAAGATCTAGAAGTCGTGATAGAGAATACAGGGAACGTAGCAGAGACAGAGAGAGAGAACGTGATAGAGAACGTGATCGTGAAAGAGAACGAGATCGTGATCGTGATAGGGAACGTTATTATAGTGAGCCGTATCCTCGTGAAAGATCACGCAGCAGAGAAAGAGAGCGTGATAGAGAAAGAGATCGAGAATACAGAGAAAGAAGCAGAGAAGAAAGGTAAGAGAACATTATTTTACAACGAAATAATTTATCTTGCAAACTTTGTATTGTAATTAATTTATAGCATGTAATTATTTGAAATAACTTAGTTTAAAAAAAAAAAAAAAGAAAATTGATCAACTCTCATATACCGAGAATATGCACAGTACAACTAAAATCTATAAAAACTCATATGCAAAATGCAACATATATCTTATGGAATTATGATTATTCCAAGAATATTAAGTAAAAGAATATTCTTGCTCTTAAAATTATGATTTTATAAATATTACATTTATCAATGTTATTTAAAAATGCATTATTAATTAATTCTATGTTTAAAAATTTCATTAAGCTGCATTGCGAGTTATAATACATGAGAATCGTATTAATTGTGATTAAATTTAATATAGCGGGTTTTTATTTATTGAAAATAAGTTTTTATCGATTAAAAAAAGAAGTCAAGTTTTAATTATTTAAAATCTTGAAAAATTAAATAATATTACGTGTGCAAAGAATCGATTTGAATAAACTTCTATAAGTTATTATCGATATAAATGTAAAAATGAAAAAAAAATTAGAAGATATTTAGCATTTAATTGTATTTCATATATACATCTATATTAATACGTTATATTAATAATTGACACACAATGACTTTTTTTTTTTATAAGTCTGTGTTAATATTTTGAACTAATGATTTTCAGCATTTGCGAATTTATCATCTCGTATTAAAAAAATGCGTTCGTTGTTATGCGTAAAAATATTTATTATATGCTGAATTATAATATTATAGAATCGAATATTATTCAATACCATATTAGGGGATTTAAAATATCCTAAAAATGCATCATCGCACAAATGTCAAATTTGGGCTGGTTAAAATAAAGTTCATTTATTTATTTATTTATTTATCACGTATCATTACAAATAAACTCACATTAGCATTTAAAAAGACCACACTATTAAAAATTGATTAGAGATATATCAACAGCCTGAATTTGATAGTACAAAATAATTTTTTTACCGTATTGGTTAATCGATACTTGTCGATAATGAATTTTCTTATTATGTACCAATGGTATATATATACAAATGAGACAAGTATACAGTTTATAAACTGTAATATATAATTAATATTAAATTACTAAATAATAGATACTATATATATATATATATATATATATATATGTACACATGACAAAGTTAGGAATCAAACATTTTTTACTTCTTCATTTCAATGTAAAAGAATCCATTAGAAAATCTATTTAAAATTAAATTACATTTGTAGAAAAAAGAAAGAAGGAAAATAATTCATATATTTTTTTTCTCTATATTATTATGAATTATTAAATATTCATACGTTGTCGAGAGGAAGATCATTTAATGTGCAAATAATAGTAGTTTGAAACATTTCATTTAATTCTGTTGTATAGAAAATACCGATGATTTTAATTCCTATTTTTAATGTTATTATTTCACATCGTTCGATAGTGTCATTAAAGGAAAAAAAAAAACTAAAAGAAATATGTGAAATGTTAACACTATTGTGTAGCGAAATATATATATATATATATATAGAAATTTAATAATGATGATAAGAGAGAAAAGAAAAATAAGTAATTTATATATTTTTATATAAATGTATATAATCTCTTATAGATTTTAGAGTAATAAACATAAAATAAATATGTTTAACGCAAAAGAATATTTCTTATAGAAATATATATATTTATTATTTATAATTGGTGTTTGATGCAATCGAAAAGCTATTATTATATAATTTAACAAATTTATTTTGTTGAATTTAATTATTAAATACGTATGAAATACGTAGAAAGTTTTATATTAGTTCAAACACCAAATAACTATTATAAAAAGTATATATATACACATACATCATAATGTGCATACATTTGCAAAATGACCATGAAAATGATTTTTATTTTCGTCTTCGTTTCAATGATACCATGAAATAATATATATATATATTTTTTTTAATTTTTTTTAGATAAAATGTATTTAATAACGTCTAGGTATTTTTAATTTAGCGTTTAGAAAGTTTTTGTATAAAATTATTAAAATGAAAATTTATCGTACTTATAGCAATTAATACTCGATATTATAAAAATATTCTAACTTGAAGAATATTAATTATACTTACTTTTTTGAATATCATCGAGTAATTAAGACAGTAGTTATAGTTTCTTCTTTTTATTTTTATTTTTTTTATTTATTTTAAAGAAAGATTTTTATATTAATTTCTAGTCTGATGATTATATTGGTTATAAGCACTGATGATATATATTTATTTCATTTTTATTGAAATATTATAAAAAATAATTTATTTAGTATTCATATATATGTATTACTAATATGATCCTATGTCATTCATATAATATAAAATAGAATGAGAATATTTTATATCAAAATACTATATATATATATAAAATTAAAACATTTATATATATAATATATCATATTTTTTTACATAATATATTTGCTTACAAATTCTATACTTAAATTATAAACGTCTAACTTACGTATGGAATTTAATTGCATTTTAAATGATTTCTTTATACTTTATGTAAAATAATTTGACCGCACATACATCATTAATAATCATGTTCTCTTTTAAAAGTATCGTTTTAAAAGAGATAATTTAATTTTAAGATAGGAATATAAGTTACATATGGTTTAATCCATAATATATATATATATATATATTATTTATTTATTTTATTTTATGTAGGCCTTATTTTGATTTTTTATTTGAAATAATTATATATATATATATATAAAGTTAAATTGAAGTAGAAATTTTAGTTAATCTATTATCATTTAACGAATTAGAAGCGTTGATAAAATAGTATTTAAAAAATCATAACACAAAATATGCATTTTCCATTAGTACGACACGTCAGTCAGCCAGGCCAAGAGTAAAAGAAGAACCGCCAGAGGCGGCTCCCGTCTCGTCTTCCAAGGCGTCTAGGTAATCTACTTTTTTTTTCTTAAAAATGAATGCATGTAAATAAAAGAACAACAACAACAACAAAAAATACATATTGTCAGTAATTGTTAGTTAAAAACATAACATGGAATCTAAACAAATATAGACAAAGCATATTAAATGCGATGCCATATAATTAATAACTTGTAACTTACATATATTACCATTTAAAGAAATTAAAATGCATAATAAAAATATTTCATGGACTATGATTATTAAATAATAAATTTGAAGTATACCTGCAACATGACGATGATAGCATGTTTATAATATAATATATTTAAAAAAACAACATATATTCTATGTACATTTCAAATTTACTTTATTATCATTATTATTATTATTATTATTATTATTATTATTATTATTATTAATTATTATTATTATTATTGTTAGGCGTTTTTATATTATTTTTCCATTTAATTATATTTTGTTAAAGGGTATGGGTGTACACCTCTCTCCTGTTTAATTATTAAATGTTATATATTTAAACCGAAAAAGACGTATGCCAAAAAAAGAAGGATATATATATATATATATCATTTATAATATTAAGAGAAGAATTTATTTACTTTTTTTTTTTCATTTACACAAGTAATTCATATTTTTAAAAGTCTTATTATTTTTCTTTTTCCTTTTTTTTCTTATCGAACGTGTATCGTTAAAAATGAAGACATCGATAAAATGTGATTATAGTGTTTAATGTATTATAAAATATATATATATTTCACAGATATATTATAATCCCCATTGAAAATTGTATTTTTTTTTTGTACAATATTATTTTTACTCCAATTTCTTTCTTTTTGTTTATATATATATATATATATTTTTTTTTATATTTTTTTTCTTTGTAAAAAATTAATAATTAATACTTTTATATATATCTATTTATAGATATTTATATATATATTTATTTTTTGTTATAGGAAGTATAAAAAAAATAAAAAAGAAAAAATAAAAGATAAAAAAAAAAGAAAAAAGAAAAAAAATAAAGTCAAATTGAATAAATAGACATAACATACCATCATATATATAGTATATAAAAGAGCGTGCGAGGGAGATTAATAAAATTCAGGAAGTTTGTTTATTAAATATTTTTTTGTATAAGTCAGACATCCGTTCAATGCAGATATCAATTGTAAATTAATAATGTAGATAGACAAAGAGAGAGAGAGAGAGAGAGAGAGCGAGAGAGAGAGAGAGGTATCTAAAGTAAGAAAGAAAGGGTGAGAATGTGTGTGTTTTAATGTTTTATAAAACTAGCGTTTGTACGAAGAGACATTAAGATTATAGGCTCAACATTAAAATAAGATAATTTGGCTGACGTGTCCTGTGTAGGTATTATGACGATCGCTACAGAGAACGTGAACGAGACAGAGAACGAGAACGGGAATCAAGCCGAAGACCATCTGAACGTGAAAGAGAACCGGAACGTGAGAGAGAACGCGAACGGGAAAGAGATCGACGAGATGAAAGGGGAGATTCTTCACATCGTTCAAGACATTAGACCGGTTAGAAGAGAAAAGGATAATATATATATAATTGGAACGATAACTTTAGCACACATTAACATTGTGAACTCCTTTGGCTTAGTTCTTTGTTCAATTTAAAAATTGAAACAGAAAGAAAGAGAAAAAAATAAGAAAAAAAAGAAAATAATAACAATAAGAAACAAATAATAGTTAAGAGAGAGAGAGAGAGGAGGAGGAACTTTAAACGCAGCTTTGTAATTAAGATTTAACTCACTTCTTTGTGGTGGTGTGTTTCACCATACAAGATACACAAAAGATGTTGATTATAATGTGTTTAGTAGGAAACAAAGGATATATATATATACACACATAGATGATACATTTTTTTTTCTTTTTTTGCATTAAACTTTTCCTAATATAGGGAAATAATACAGTGATGACAAATATGATTTACGATAGAAGGTACTCCGTGTGTTTATTACTTCAGTTTGAAGATACGAAAGAAAAAAAAAAAAAAGAAAAAAAAAATACTATTAAAAACGAGAGAAAAAAAGAAAGACAAAAAAATAAGGATATAAATCCTAATATATTAATATTCAGTAGATTTATCTTATATTGATTCTAACTTACGTTTCTTCTTCTTCTTCTTCTACTTCTTCTTCATCTCTTCTTATTCTTATTCTTCTTTTACTTAATAAACATATTGTAAGATGATAAATACACGTAAATATAAACATGTGTAATTAGCATTATAAGTGTATAAGGAAAATATGAATGTAGTTTTAAAAACAGGAAAAAAAAAAGTAAGAAAAACCAACTTTAGATTTTTAATCAAGACGATGTGTATCGGTGCTTTATTATTAATTGGCAATATTATTAAATTGAATGAAATGGGTATTTTCAAATATATATGTACGTATATATTTATATTTAATTTGATTGATGCTAAATTAAAAATGAAGCGAAAAAGGGTAGAAAAGAATATTACCTGTTAAAATGTTTCATACGCAAGTGCTGGCTCAGAGCTCTGGGAAGAAGGAAGACAACTTTTGTGAAATACGTCGATCTTCTGGCTACAACAACAAACAACACGATGCAAGATTGTATCTTAAAATAATACATATATACGCTTTCAAAAATATATACTACTCAATATGTCTACTTTATTCATCTGTACACGCAATATCCTAAAATGTTATTTTTTATGTTTCTTGTGGTTTTTCTAGAAGAATTGATCCTTCTCATTATCTCGAAGCGCTCTAACCACCACCGCCTGTTATAATAAATAGTTTATGTTATTTTTTAAGAGAAAAATAGAAAGAGAGAGAGAAAGGAAGAAAGAAAGCGAGAGATAGATTGATTTCTATATTAAACTATTATCTTAATAAGATAAAATAAATACATAGCGTACTGTATACGCGCATACATATATGAAAGAAAAAACAATCTTGACATTTTCTTTTTTTTTAGTATTAACTACAAAATTTAATAACAATTAGTGATCTTTTCATTTTTTTTTTTTAGAAAAATCAAACTATATACTTTATTAAACATGTTGCGCCGTTTTTTATAAGGCATTTTATGCAAATATATATACACATGATGTTCTGTTGTAACTTATAGGTACAAGCAAGCAAAAAATGATTCTATAGTAAAAAAAAAAAAAAAAGACTAAGGATCGAAAATGTAGAATACAATTTGTTCAAAGTTTTGTTATTTTGAAGAAATTAAGTTTGAAAATTTGTCGAATAAAGCATAACACTCGAACCGAGCAACTTGCAATTCTAAAAATTAAAAAAGCCTTGTTCGATAAGTATAAATATAGAACCGATACAAGTGTGATATGACAATATTTGTAAATATATTAAGAAGCATAAAAATATGTGTTATTCGAAAATATTCGTAACATGTAATCGACAAATTTTTAAACTTACTTTTATCAAAAAACAATGCCTCATAGAAATTAAATTTATTCTACGTTTTCAATTTAGTTTATCGTGTAGAAACAATTCTTCCTCGCTTGTATCACCTGTTACAGGATATAATACCCTTTATTTATAAATATATATATATTAGCTTTGTGAGAATTTATCTCCTATTTAATATTATACACACATATAACTTGTTATTTTTTACCAACGTATCTTTATATTCATTAAAGTAATATTAATAATTTTTGTTTTGCAATTAATGAATGTAAAAAATTCTCACAAAGTATTGAGGAAGGAAGAGAGAGAGAGAGAGAGAGAAAGTAATTAATCCTGTAAGCACACCAACCAACAGTATCCTGACCTTTTATGTTATAATTTAAAGATGGAAAGAAAAACTGAAAACAAAAATATGTTAATCGATAATGCATGTCAGATTTTCATTTATAGCCATTTATTGATGTTCTGTTCAGTATATAGTATATAGACTACATAATTCTTTAAATTAAGTAGAAAATCATGCATGAGGTACTACTACTACTGGTACTATTATTACTATTATTACTATTTCTACTACTACTACTAAACTACTCTACTACTACTACTACTACTGATAGTCTTATTGTCTATAACTATTTTTATTTTAACACGAAGGAAGAAATAATGACAAAGAAAGTATAATTTGTTGTAATTGATTGAAAAAGAAACTTGTTTGCGTAAGATGGTAATTTGACAACTGGAAAATAATTATAAAATATGAAAACATATCATATAGGTTTAATACTATCAAATTTACTTACATTAGACATCCTTTGTCAATGATGAAACTTAAAGGAAAACTTAAAATAGAGTACATAAAATATTTTTCCAATGAGTTTTGCTCATTATCAGTGCCTTTATTGAAACAAATTTATCAGAGAAAATGAACGGTCCTGCTACAAAGCAGTCTACTTGAAATGTTCATACGAATACTATTTTCATCGCTTTTCTTTTTTTTTTATTATATATTAAAAAGTAAATTTTCTTACTATGTTTTTTCCCAATAAATAATTTGGTAGTTAGATTTTGAATATATGAAGAAATTATAGATAATTAAATATTTAATGCGATAATTTAAAAAAGAAAAAAAAATGTTTAATTTTATATTACAACATACGTATATCGTTTTAAAGATTTGTAAAAAATCTTGGATAGAAAAAATGTTTTGTACAAAATTGAGATTATCTTCTTAACATTTATTTTAAAATACTCATTGTATTAGAGAAGAGATTCATATGTGTTATGGATATTTATGATACCTGCAATATCTAAGCATTAAAAATATTGCAAGCTTTTCGATTGACTTCTATGAAGTTCGATCAATAAGTATATATATTATGTTGCCTTTAATTATTTTATATTTCCGATTTTATCCTAGTACTATTTGTCATGCAGGTATTTGAAAATGTGTGTCTATAAGTGTGTTATATCAATACTTTCTAACAGGTTCATATTTTTCCAATTCGCATAAACAAAATAAATAATATTTAGTGCATGGGTAAAATCATAATGATGAGACTATACAATGTATATTCTATTTTTTATTATTAATGCTATTTTATCATCATATATCTCATTCTATGAATTGTATGAGATATATGTATATATATTAGAGATTTATATTTATAAGTATATATTATTAATGCGCTTGCATACAATATATAAAGAAAGAATATTTAATGTTAGAGAAAAATTCTTCCTATATTGGAAAAAAAGAAAAGCTTTAAAAGTTATCAATTACATAAATACATATGTCGAATTAAAGTAATGCACGTATGACAATATACTGTCATAATTGATTAATGTATGAATTTAATTGTACGATATTATTTTGATACAGTATTTATTATTATTATTATCATTATTATTATTATTATTACTATTATTATTATTATTATTATTATTATTATTATTATTATCATCATCGTCGTCGTAAAGAAAATAACTAATTAATACGATCACTTAGAGAAAAGTTTACTTATTATGTGCATATATTTTTTCAAGGTAATTATTTTTTCTTCTAAATCGCAATGATTTATATTCTCTTTTCGTATACTTTTTATTATTTGATATGTGCGTATTATATATATGCATACTTTTCTCAGCTGCAATCATTATTATTATTATGCCCACTATACAATATTGCATAGCTCTTCGATTCTTTTATCTAAAGAATCGTTAATTTGTTTGTATATATTTATATGCACATAAATATCTCCCATTAGATAAATTTAATAGATTTTCCAGTGAAGTTATCACTGGACGATTGTATGTGGAATTAAGGGTAAGTTACGTATAAAAAGCAGCTATGTTTAATTTATAAATTAGTTTTAAATGTATTTAATATATGAAGATGAGCGATATAACAAGAACAACAACGACAACAAAAAGAAGTGATAATAGTATATTCCATTTCTTATATATATATATTGTAAACTTAATAAGTAATCACAATCGCTCTTTGTGTAAATATATATATATATATAAAATATATATATATATATATTTTATTAACAATGATTTAGTTTTTCTTTGTGGTCTAATATTTTTCTTTTATTTTATTATAGTTCTATTTAGAATTTTTCCATTTATTTATATTTATTATCATCAACGCAATAAGATTAACAGACCACAGTAAAAAACAATGATATTTTAATTTATATTATTTAAAAAAAGAATAGCAAAAATGATAATATTACACACACAAGCACACAAACGATAAAATATGCACAAATTATGCATGAGATTATCATACTTCTCCATAACGGTAATTTAAATTTTTCCATTCCAAAATTTCCATTTTTTACATGCATATAAAAATAAATAAAAAAGAATATTTCATTTTGTTACGTCATAATGAAAAAAGGGATGGGATATTTAAAATATCGTTGTTATTGTTAATATTTTTTATCATGTAATAAGCATACAGCGTGTGTGTTATATATATATATACATATATTATTTAACACATTAAAATGTTATGCCAATCTCTAAAATCGACCATAAACTTCCCATTCAGGCCACGTTGATCATCGATGGCTTACATTCTTGTATTTTTTTAAGTTATAGATCATCGTGGTCTAAATGAAAAGCTCAACAAAAGAGGCTTGGCACGTTTAATGCATTAACTATCTAAAGAAAAACAAAATTCAACTATAGAAGTTTAATTTTCTAGTCAAATTTGATCTCCAGAAAATGACAGTATTAAAAATATTATATATATGTATTAATTAATCTTAAGAAGTTTTACACACACACAAACATATATATATATTAAAGAAATCTTAATGCTTTATTTTTTATATAAACAATATCTTTTATTTTCTTCATTTTATATAATGAATTGCTGGAACAATAGACAAATTATGAAGATTGCATTCTAGCAATAATATTGAATAATTATTGAAACACGATTAATGTAATAATAATAGTAATAACAATAATCAAATTATAAATGTATAAAAAAAATAACAAATCGTATTATAGAAACGACAGTGCTATATTGAATGAAGCAAATTTAAGAAGGAACAAATTTAAAGAAATATTTTTTATTACATTTATCAGTCAAATAGAAAAATAATTAAGGATACGTTATATATACACACACACACACTCATATATATATATATATTTATACAAACATAAGAGGAAGTAATATTTACAGGACTTTGCTTTTATTATATAATATGTTTCTTTCTAAGTATCATGTAAGAGACAATAGCACTGATTATAAAATAAGGTAAGTTAAAAAGAATTAATATTATATCTTAGAATGAAATATATTATTCTTAAATATATCCTCTGCATACTATAAAAAAAAAGAAAAGAAAGAAAGACTGATGTATCTGTGATGATTATGAAATATATACATGAAATATTTTATTATAGAAGATATTTAAAAATGTGGAAAGATTCTTTGTTATACAATATGTAAATATATGTAAGATAAATTTTTTCAGAGAGAGGGAGAGAGAGAAAGAGAGAGAGAGAGAGAGAGAAGGAAAGAAACAATATAAAAAAGAAAATAAAAGGAAATATTATTATATTAAATTATAATAAACACATTATGATATACAGTCTTTTTAGATACTCTCTTTTTTAAGTTTGAAGAGTATATTATATGCATTTTGTATGGTCTTTTTCTATTATCATAGCATACATGCTGTTAATATTTCAGTACACACATAATAATATTAATATTTGAGATAAAATGTACGAAGAAGTTGTTATTTAATATTATTATGTGTGTATATATATATATATGTTTCTTTTATTTTACTTATTATTTTGTGTATATGGAGTAATATGTATATCTATTTTATATATATATATATTTGTGTTTGTTTTTGTCTTATCTATTATCAATGGAGATTACATTTACTGATTTTTTTTTCAATCATACAAACGACGTGATATGTATGACCGCAAGGAAAAATAGCTATACCATTGTTATCTAAGAGAATTGATGTTTGGAGAGAAAGAGTGCAACACGGACACGTCGTAGAAATATTCTTAGATTTGTATCGCATTCCCCAATGATGAGCACCGGTACTTAATATATTTTTGTTATCGAATCGTGCTATATCTTTTTTTAATACCTCTATTAATTGATCTTTAATCTGTAAAATAATATATTATGTATTATTATTATTATATATATATATATTTTATATAAAATAATGAAAGTTTAATTACCTTCATGGAACACATTGTATTGTATCCGTGTATATCGGAATTATTACGCTTATTAAAATCTACAGCCAAGCGTAGTCCATGATGATGTAAAATTTTCGTAAATATAAAGGATTGAAATATACTGTTAGAGAAAAAAAAGAGAAAGAAGATGAAGGACAAATTTTTAAATAATAATTTTTGTTTCTCTATATATAAAAAAAGAAATAAAAAATAATAAATATATTGGAGAATAAAATATCGCATACCTTTTGTCGAACGTTTGAAAAGGAATAAATGTTTCTAATTTTCTTAAAAACACCATAGCTGTATCCGGGCCGTGTTTCTTCATAACTTCTAATATTATTCCGTTCCAATTGATAGGTGAAATGTTAGTTTGTAACGGTATTAATTGTTCACAAGATAGACACTTATTGTCGTTCATTATTTTGAGATACTTTGTAATCAATTTCCATTGATTCGCATCCAACGTAGGTAAAATAATTGACAATGTAACATTGTCTCTAGTTAAAAGGCATTGACTTAGTATATCTTCTATGGCATATTGTTGTTTCATATATAAAGTTATATATTCTCTCCACATATAAGGTACTCTGTTACATAAATATATACATTTGTCTGTACTTTTATTTACAAATTTGTCTAAAAGAGCTTTGCCAATTTCTAAAAAGCTAGGCTCTTTTATTTGACTATCCGTTTGTAATGGAAAACCGCAGGTACATTCATTATAATTAAATATATTTATAAGAATGAAAGCACCGATAAAATGATCTGTAATAATGGTATTCATTGTAGTACGTAATAACTCTATTGATACGTTTGTTAAAAATGTTTTGGTACAGTTAATTTTGGCATTTTGTATTATATCACTAGCCAAAATTTTATACTGAGGTATAGTTTTTTGTAAACTTTCTACATTGTCCATTTCTTTGCGTATTTCAAGAATAAATTTTTCAATCTCATTCTCAGTTGTAGAAGTTTTTATGCTGCTAGATAATCTACACACGGGTTCAATATCATTTTGTATCTTTTTCATTAAACTTTCATTTAATGACGAATCATTGTTTATTTCTAATATATTTTTAATTTTCGATGATGTATTTTGTACAGAGGATATTTGATTAACAGATTCGGAAGATGATGATATTTGTTGATGCATTGTTAATTTATTTTGTTGATCTTCGGTAAATTTTGTTTTCAAGTTTCCCGAGTTAACTACGACGATGCCTGATTCTAATTTAACAGGATTAACATTTAAATTTGATTTCAATATATTAATTAATGGTTGCAATAATACTGATATCTCATCATTATCTAATTTTTTTCTTTGATTCATTTCAATATTGTAGATATCATCTATATTTTGATCGTTAATTAATTTCAATAGTTGAGATTTGTATGTAATACATGTTTCTAAGCAGTCGTAATACTGGTTAGTATAATACAAATTCAATATTAATTCATCAAGCGTATAAAGTGTTAAACAATGGAACTCATTATCTGAGATCATCAAATAAATCTTATTATCTATGACATCTGCCATAGTTATATTTGTAAATTCATTACTCCATAGTACTATATTTGGATTCACAGGATCAAGAATATATAAGCCGTTAAACGTATAAGAAAACAAATACTTAGAAGAGATAACAAATAATTGAGGAAAATTGATTGATTGCGAGGTCCATATTTGATTAATATTATTTCTTTGTTCCAATTCTTGTTTTATTATTTTATGAATTTTCATCGGCGGTATGGCTAATAATTCTTTGAATTGATGAGTTTTTAATACCACACCGTTGGTAGATATTTCCCAAAATCTTGAACTAGGTCGGGCGCAAAAGATCTTTGTTGAAAGTAATTCCGACATATCGTTGTTACTTTCCGATATGAGACTGAAAGAAGTTTTCTTTTTGCCAAGAGGATCTTGTCCCTTTTTAACGGTCGATGTTTTAACATTTTGTTCAATCGGCATTTTATAAAAGCATGCACCAAATTCTCCATTTCTTCCTTTATTACCTATTTGTTTATATTGTTCATGAACTGTATCGCATATGTAACAACGCGTTAAAGTTGATATCAATAAAAGAGAGGAAGAAAAATTTAATTGTACAATGCTGGATTCTAAATTCATTAATATATGAGACGGTGATTGAAACATTCCATTAACCTGAAACAATTCAAATGAAAATATAAATATAATATAAACGAATGAACTCAAATTCCTGTAATATTTACAAATAAATTATATGATCTATTATAAATATAAACATCCTTTGTAAATCATCATCGATTATAGAGAGAAGAAGAAATAAAAAGACTTACCGTGAAAACGGATAATATGATAACAGAAACTTTGCCCGTACCATCGCCAATATATAATTCCGAACTATTATCATTCCAACAAAGACACGTAATCTTTTCGTAAGCATGTTCATTAGACGTTGAGACTAATTTAATAGTTGGCTTTAAAGTAACAATACAAACGATTCCACGTGTAGTGGCTAATGCTATGGTTTTTTCATCGGGCGATATAGAAACAAGGGAGACAATACCTTCCTAAAAATAAAACAATAAATATAATATTAACCATGAAAGATTATATATTACGCAATTAGATTTTATTAGATTTCAAAGATTATTGATTATCAAAAGGGTTACCGATAAAGGTATTAATTGTCGAAAGGTGCATGGTTCTCGGTTAAAGAGATAGATGCTTCCGCTTGTTGATCCAAGTATAATGTAATTTTGTGAAACATTAAGGCATGTGTACTGTAAAAGATGTTAGAATATTTTTCAAACGATAAAAATAAATAATATCAAAGAAAGATATAAACCCTAACCTTTAGAAATTACAAAGGTCAATTATTATTAATTAAATAATTATACAGAAAAGAAATATTTTTATTAATTAAACATTATTGCATTTACTACATTGAAATATATTATATTATAAACAATAATTCTACCTTAATTCTTTGTGTCGAATTTATAGGCTTGTGTAACACTTGATTTATTTCTTCGCATTCCGACAATATATGAGGAAATTCCTGCATAATCTAAACAATGTCTTTTTTGTTTAATAATATTAATCCTTTCTTTATTTGATAGATGTTGATTAGAAAAAAAAGAAAAACTTCTTTAAAATTTCATAATATAAATTCACTTTTATCTGTGTATGATATATGTTAAACGTTATTGGTTAAACCCATACATATTACCCTGTGTACATCTATATATATATAATATGAAGTAACCTTATAAATATAAATATATATATATACATTAATATAAAAGGTTATTTTTTATATTAACTTAAATATTTATTGATACTATTAATATTATAACAATTTATATTAATATAAATATATTTATATTTTTCATGCATACATATATATATATTATTTATTAATTTTTATATATTTAATTATCCATCCTCTAAGTGGATTCATATTTGTTGATTAATATACCAATATTAAACAAATATTAATGTTGACAGAGTAAAAATGTTGTAATATACAAATAAAAGAATTTAAATTTGAAAATTAAACATAGTTGATAATATTTAAATTAATTTGTATTAGTTTTTTTTAATTTAAAAAAAAAATTATTGGAGAAAAATTAATGAATTTAAGAATTACTTTATACTTAATTACACATGCCTTATTCTTATAAATATTTTCTAATACATTAAAATACAAAACGCAAAAATAATTTAAAATAATAAGTTATATAATAATACACATGCCACAAAAATATACCACTTTCATATAAAAAATTCAATGTTTTCTATTTTAATTACTATTTTAATTACTATTTTAATTATAACCAAGAATTAGAATGTTTTTCTAAAATAATTCATAATATATAATTATGATTATGAATAAGTCAAATATTAAATTTTTCTAAATATGTTTAATATATATGCGATATTTTAATTAAATAGAACAATATTGTTCAACTATTTATAAAATTCGAGAGAAACGAAATTTGAATTCTCCCACCATTTTTTAGTAAGAATATTTGACCCTATGCGAACCAACCAAATCTATTATTATAATAAATTAAATTGAAATATTGTATATACATATATTTTCTTGTCTTTTTTTTTGTTTTTTTTTTTCTTTCTATTGGTTTTGTTTGTTTTCGCGAATAAAATATCTAAGTCTACGCTTGGTCTTTACGGGAAGATTCAATATTATTCGATAAATCTTCTAATAGGTATCTTCTCATGGGATATGACTCGCACTGACAAGTAAATTCTTGTTTTATCCATTCAACGTTATTTTGTTTGTCAGATTTTGTAGTTTTAACTTCACTTTTGTTGCTGAAATGAGGCATTATATTCCGATAATTGTTCTCTAATCTGCATTGATTTAAAACGAATTTACAAAGATCCATATGATTTTTTTGAATTTCGCGCTGCGTGATAGAATAATCGAATAAGTTTCTATTTATATTTTGGGATTGATTTTGGTTTGCATTAACGTTTATTTTATTTAAAGATGGATTTTGACGTTTATCTTGGTTTGGCGACTTATTATTTTCATATGGGACTGGGGATTGGGGTTGGACTGTGTTTTGAGATGAAGGTTGAGGTTTGTTTTGATATGGAGGTGGGGATTTGTGTTCTTGGTGTGGTTGTGGAACATTTGATGTTAATTCTTTAGCCAATCTTTTAATTGCTGACGGTTTGATTAAATTATCCCCATAATTTTCATCCCCCGATGATATTTCATAATTATAATTGGAAATTTTCTTGTGTAGAGTATTATCTTTTGGTTGAAATGTTTCAAATGATTTTATTGGTGTAGTGTGATTCCTCTTGATACCATAAATCGGTCGTATCGTAGCACTTCGATTTATCTATAATTATTATTATAACAATTAATACATTATTAATAAATGATATTTTTATATTTAACATATATTACAGTGGGGGGATCAAAAGTAACTAGATAAGATAATAGTTCTTTTTTTCGAAACTTGCTAGTTTTTTTGTATCTTGAAGTTTGTATAGCCTGCGAGTCTAGGGATTTTCTCTAGTAATATTGAGTTTAACAATAATATGATTTCTATTAGTTGCAAATAAATTTACGACAAAAATTACACGGATTTATATAACTAAAATACTAATATTATTAATTATATTAATAGACAACAAAAAAATCTCTCATGTATTAATATATATATATGTATAATATCTTACATCTATATTATTTTGATCCTTATTGTTATTATCATTGGAGACCATTTGCATTACTCTCGGTATAACTGGCAAATTGTATATCTGATGATCAAAATCATATTTATCATAAAATTCAGTTTTCTCGTATTTATGTTTATTTGAATTTTTATTAACTCCTATCAAATTGCTTAACATTTCTTTAATAGTTTTCCTTTGATTACTTTGTTCCTTCGTATTGTTCAAATTTTCTTTCTTGTTTTCACTGATATTTTTAACAATGGTTGAAATCGGTTCGAGGCTTGAAATAAAATTATCATTAAATTTAACTTTCTGTTCAAAAATGTCGCAATATCTTTTGGATAAAATCGGTTTTGGTTTGTTCGACAACATTTTATCTAATTTGTCGTAAGCCAATATTCTAGGTTGAATAGATTTATTAGAAGAATTATAATAACTTGACGTGATTCTTGGTATTGAAGTTTTCATATATGATTTTCGTAAAAATTCGTTATTCGCGTCTTTGTCGCCGGATAATTTATATTTATTCTTCTTATCAAAATTGGATATTAATTTCAATAAGAAATTTTTCGATTTTTCTGATTTAGCCAATGAGCCTAATTCGATGTATTCATCCTTACACAAATCATCAAACGAACGACAAACAACATATTTTCTCTTGATCAAATCTTTCGCATCTTCTTCATCGAAAAATAATGTCCTTGAAGCACCTGTCGCTGATTTGGAACGTTTACGTTGTCCCGGCATTATTTTTTTAAATAATATTATTATTTTATCCCGCACAGATATGAAAAAAAAAACAAAATTTGTTCAGAGAATACCCTAACTATTACTATTATATTTTTCACTAAGTTTTATTTTATTCTTACTTAGAAATATATTATAATGTTATGCGTTAACGAAGATTATGCTAACTGTTATGAAAAATTGCGAGACGATAAATATTAAAGGTCAAATATTTTTTTTTTTATTAACTATATCATCGATAATACTTTTATTTTAAATAAATAAATGAATACAATGTGAAAAAGATTAATCATTTTAATTAATCATTTATCTTAATAATTAATATATTTATTTATTTTTATATAAATTGAATATTGTTTTTTATGTTCAATAATATATTTTGAATTGTTTCTGACCTGTGACCATATAAAGCTTAGATAGACGACATGACATATTGCGAACCTAGAGTCATTTCGCGGCATTTATGAAACAATTCTAATGTAAAATAACTAAAATTATTTTTACATTAAATGATATAACTTATAATATATTTATCTTTATTATTTAATAGATAGTATAAGCAATACATACTTTATATTTATTTTTACTTATAAATGTCTATTAACGTAAAGAAAAACATTTTTACATATTTTAATTGACACAAAGATTAACTCAAATTTCCCGCTTAAAAGTAAAAGAATATAATCGAAGGATTGTTAAAATCTAATTGACATTTTCTAGTGCAATTTATGTATTTATTTATTTGTGTATTTTTATTGTCAACATGTGTAATAGAATATGTGTTAATTTAATAACGTAATAATATATTTATGTATAATTAAATTCTTTACTTTCAAAAAGCTAGAATATAAGAATATAATTCATAACCTCAAATCGTAATTTTTTGCCGCCAGATTAATGAATATTTGAATATCTTGAACTAAAATAAAATCTTAATTTTTATATTCATGTTAATTATATACTTTTTTTTCCAGGTCATAGAAAATTATATTTGATAAAAAAGATCATTAATATTGAGCTATAACGTTAACAAGAAATATAAATAAGTATTCTTAGTTGAAATCTTAAATTATAAATATTCGTCTACAAAACTAGCGTTTTCCTTAAAAGTTAAAAGAAACTTTTTCTTAATTATATATTATTGTCATAGCATAATTGTGTTTATAGTAGCATAAAGGAATAATGTCAAAGAGAAAAGGTTTAACATTGGATGAGAAACGTGCAAGAATGCTTCAAATATTTTACGAAAGAAGAGAATTTTTTACATTGAAGGAAATAGAAAAGATTGCACCTAAGGAAAAAGGTATCGTTGTTCAAACAGTTAAAGATGTTCTTCAAACTTTGGTAGACGATGGTTTAGTTAGAACAGACAAAATTGGAACTTCCGTATATTTTTGGACGTTTCCTGGGTAAGAAAATATTTTACGAGAGATATACGAAACAATATAAATTATTACAACGTTATAAATATTAAAAAAAATATTATTTTAGAGAGAACATAGTTGCCATTGAAAGTAGGATAGCATATGCGACTAAAAGAATAGTCGAGGCAGAATTCAAGCTTCAAAAGTTGAAAGAAGAATGTATAAAAGAACAGGTAAAAACGTATGTTTAATGTAAAACACAATTGTTTTTTTTTAACCTTAATAGGATGATTATAATTCGTTTGATAATTTAATATTTTTAGACCGGTAGAGAAGATACAGAAGAGAGGAGAATTTTATTACAACAGATACAATTATTAAGAGATAAAGAAAATGAAATTAAAAGTCAAATTGCCAAACTTAGCGACGTTGATCCAGAAGTGATTGCAAAGATGTCTAAAAGAGCACAGGTAAGGCAAATATCATGTAAACATTAGTTATATAGAGAAATAATAATTGTAATTATTTTTTTAATCAGATGTTTAAAGAAGGAACGAACGTATGGACAGATAATATATTTTCCATTCAAAGTTGGTGCAAACAAAAATTTGGTATAGTTGAATCGGACCTCAATAAACAGTTTGGTATCTCAGATGATTTAGATTATAAGGAGTGACATATACTTGTATATTAAAACTAAGATATTCATATTTTTTTATATATTTTTCTAATTAAAGTTAGCGTTAACTCTCTATTTTATTACATAAATTTGCCCACCATTCGTCAAAGAGAGAGGGAGAGAAGAGAATTATTTTCTGAAATTTATTAAATACAATTATTAAGTATATTATACATTTTGTTCTCGTAAAATTGTAACAAATTTCGTATTAATGAGAAAAAAAAAGACTTTCTAATACAGTTGTATTGTTCATTAAAAATAAAGCATTAATATTCAATATCGCAGAGGTATTTTCTATTGGCTGGAATCGTTTAACTTTCTATTCGAGATTTACCTACCAAGTACCTACATACGTGCGATGATCACGCCCTCTCGGCGTTATTAATCCTGTATAAGCAAAATACGATCAGTTTATATTCTAACCTTGCGTTGTAAATGTGTTAAAAACTGGATATTACTTATAAATTATTTGGATTCATAACGTTGCGAAATGGCTGAAGTTAAGTCGCGTCGTATTGCTCAGGCAGAAGATTTATCAAATGTCGAATTTGAAACGAGTGAAGATGTCGAGGTTATTCCTACTTTTGATAATATGAACCTTCGGGAAGAATTATTGAGAGGAATTTATGCATACGGTAAATTATTTGTTTTCATTTGTTGAAATTTAACCTCTATAGGTTATAGGAATAGAAGAGGTATTAGAATTTGGTTACACGGAGTTTCATTCAAATAACAATGTTATATCTAGTGCTTCTTATGTTTTTTCCATAAAATTTGTTATAAGTAAGACTCGTGTTTATTATATTTAAATCGTGAAGTGTATCACCAAAGTCTCGCATGATTTTGTAAGTTAAGGGATTAGCACGAGCTAACCTTTTAATTAAACATATTAAACCGCTTTTTAATATTGAATAATAACAGATCTTTATATATCTAAATGTTTAAAAAAAACTTGACACAAATATTTGCAATAGATATACCCAA
Organism: Mischocyttarus mexicanus; assembly: GCA_023678845.1. Taxonomy (NCBI): domain Eukaryota; kingdom Metazoa; phylum Arthropoda; class Insecta; order Hymenoptera; family Vespidae; genus Mischocyttarus; species Mischocyttarus mexicanus. Next base: position 96,015 of record JACGTP010000098.1, on the reverse strand, counting down.
CGTGTTATGTAAAAAAACTGTAGAAACTATTTGTAGTATTTATATCAAATAAAATAATGAATATTTATATACCATTAATAGGTTTTGAAAAGCCATCAGCTATACAACAAAGATCAATAAGACCTATAATGCAAGGGAGAGATGTAATAGCACAAGCACAATCTGGTACAGGAAAAACTGCTACTTTTTCAGTTGCTATATTACAATCTTTAGATACAGAAGTACGAGAAACACAAGTACTTGTCCTTTCGCCAACACGAGAACTTGCTACACAGATACAGAAGGTTATCCTAGCATTGGGTGATTTTATGAATGTACAATGTCACGCGTGCATTGGAGGTACAAATCTTGGTGAGGATATCAGGAAACTTGATTACGGTCAACACGTAGTATCGGGTACACCTGGAAGAGTATTTGGTACGTAAATTTATAATCGTTTAACATTTCCTAACTATACCTAAATATATTTCAATTGTAAGATATACTTATATTTAATAATATTTATTATATTTTTTTTTATAGATATGATTAAAAGAAGAGTATTACGTACCAGAGCGATTAAAATGTTGGTACTCGACGAGTCTGACGAAATGCTTAACAAAGGTTTCAAAGAACAAATTTATGATGTTTACCGTTACCTACCACCAGCAACTCAAGTTGTACTAGTTTCTGCTACATTGCCCCACGAAATTCTTGAGATGACCAGTAAATTTATGACAGATCCAATACGTATTCTTGTAAAACGGTAAATATATTATTATTGTAATATTTAAAATATATCGTTTGTGTATCTATTATATAGAAACTTAATTTAAGATAAAATTTATTCCCTACAGTGACGAATTGACTTTGGAAGGAATAAAACAGTTCTTTGTTGCCGTTGAACGGGAAGAATGGAAGTTTGATACTCTTTGCGATTTATACGACACATTAACGATTACTCAAGCAGTTATATTTTGTAATACTAAACGTAAAGTAGATTGGTTGACAGAGAAGATGAGGGAAGCAAATTTTACAGTTTGTTCAATGCACGGTGACATGCCTCAGAAAGAGAGGGATAATATTATGAAAGAATTTCGTTCTGGGCAAAGGTAAATGTTAAATATGAATAATAATAATATTAATAATAATTTGTTATTCTGCATTAAACGTTGAAATCTTTGTATTAATTTTCATTTTTATTTATTCTTGCAGCCGAGTTTTGATCACAACTGACGTTTGGGCAAGAGGAATTGACGTTCAACAAGTATCACTTGTTATTAATTATGATTTACCAAATAATCGTGAATTGTATATTCACAGAATAGGTCGGTCTGGTCGGTTTGGTCGTAAGGGTGTATCGATTAACTTTGTCAAAACCGATGATATCAGAATCTTGAGAGATATTGAACAATATTATTCAACGCAAATCGATGAAATGCCCATGAACGTGGCAGATTTAATTTAAATTAGTTTTTAACAAATTCAATATATGTTTTTATTTTATTTTTTTTCCTCTTTCATCATTGAGTAGAACAAGTAGTTGTTTTTTAAAGGAAGACAAATAATTTCAATTCCATGAAAAAGATAAGAAAAGAAAAGGAAAGAAAGAAAAAATTCAATCTTCGTTGATATAAATGGAACTTATGGAGAGAGAAAAAAATTAATTTGTAATGTAAACAAAAATGTGTACGTATATACACATTTGTATATACAATACATATACGAACATGTAATACTAGTATCATCTCTATGTATATCCATCTTTATTTTGATAAAAAAAATGTTACTAAGTATGTTAATAAAATAATTGTACAATGATACACATTTTTATTTTAAATATAGTTTTATATATTATGAGAATTGATGGGTATTCTATCTTTATACCGTAATTTAATTTTGTACTACGGATTTCTTACGATAGTATAGATTAAAGGGTAAAGTAGTATGAGTCAAGCTCATTTCATATATGGTCAGATATTTACAACTACTAAAATATTTATAGTCCAAAATAATTAACGATAATATATTTATTAGAAAAATATAATTCTTTGTATGAATATATCCTTAGTCTTTTACAAGTCTGTTCACTCTTGAAGCACGTGGTAGAATAGATGATCTTTAGTTTCTATAGTCTTCTTGCACGCCAAATTATCTGATTAGTGATTAGCGGCAAAAGTAATGTACTACTGGTTCAGTAATTTAACCCGTAGGTCGACGCTTCAATCGCTAGTGAAATGTGGGGTATTAAGACCGCCACAAACTAAGAAAAATAGGAAATAAATTTTAGCATTATGAAAGTACCATTCATTGAAATAAATATTATGAATGATTTAATATTTGTTTACTGTTCGATGTTTTATTTCGTAAGATACAGACAAGCTATACTTTATAGAACGTAAAATAATCGAATATACAAGGTAAATAATGATATTAATTTATTTACTTTTGAATTTATATTAATTTCAAATCTAAATTAAAAAATTACTTTAGAGGTTATACTTGAAAATTATGGCTGAAGGAAAAGAGGGCTTCGATGTGAATGAAGTTTTTGAAAAATTATTATTTGCCGAAGATAAAGTTAAAGAATCTGCATATACGGATGGATATGAAAGTGGAAGAGATAAATTGTTAAAAGGTTATCATCTAGGATATCACAGAGCTACCATAGTAGCTAGTCAATTAGGTTATTATTGTGGTGCTTTAGAACAATATTTGCACAGTAATAAGACAACCAATGAGAAAATAATATCTTTGGTTAAAGAAACTTTAAATGATATTTATAGTTTTCCTAAACACAACGATGATAGTATTGATATTTTAAAGGCATTGGAAGATATTAAATACAAATTTTTTAAGTTTTGTTCTTTAGCTAAAGTAAGGCGAGTGTGTCCCCAAATTACCTTTTTTGATTATTAAATTAAATTTTATATATATACATATATAAAAATAAACAGTTAAAAAGTTATTTTACAAGATGGCTCGTTACGAGGAACATTTTTGTAAAATAATAGATTTTTTAAATTTGTATCAACAATTAATCGATTGCCATTTGGTCGATTTTATAAGCCACAGATTGTGGGATAAATGTTTACCAGATTTATTGAAATTAGAACTGGAAAACGTTCAAACTATGAATGATATTTGGAAAGAGAACGAAAACGTTAGTCGTTTAAATGAATTTATACGAAAGACCAAGTCGTTGTCTTTGCAGTCATGTCCGCTAATATCAAATTATAAAGATATTCCAGAACTCTTAAATTTAAATCTGAATAACGATGGATTTAATCTTGATACGAATAACAAAGATATCGGATTTATGAGCGAGAAAAAATTTCACGAAGTTGAAATGCTTGGTCGTGTTATTGGACATGTAGCAAAATCAACAGGAAGTTTGGTAATAGATGCTGGTGCTGGAAAGGCATATTTGTCTACGTATTTATCAGAAAATTACAAATTACCTGTACTTGCAATCGATTCGTCAGATCTTTGTCACAGAGGAGCTGTTCATCGAACAGAAAAAATGAAGAAAGTGGGAAAACAAAGTTCGTTATCGGTAAATACATAAAATATTTATAAATAAATAAATTAATTTAAAAATTCCTTGTCAAATGCATGCATTTACTCTTTTTTTTATTTGTTTGTTTATTTTTCTTTCTTTCTTTTTTCAACAGGTCAAATACGTTGTCGCAAAAATTGACGACAACACGGATTACAATAAAATGGTTAATACTAATTTTCCCAATTGGAATTTAAAAAATAATTTAATTTTAACCGGACTCCATACGTGCGGATCCTTAGCTCATTCGCTTATAAATGTCTTCCTGCGTAACGACAATTTTAAAATCATTTGTTTCGTACCATGTTGTTATCATTTAGTCAACGAATCATTTAGCAATAGAATTAAATTTTCTCGAAATGCTAGAATGTTAGCGCAACAGTGTATAGAAAGGACTAAAGAAACCAAATCTTTATCACCTTCGTTGTTTTATAGAGCATTGTTACAAGTACTTTTACATTCTATTGGTAAACAAATATTTTGGATTTAATTAATATAAATTAAATATAAAAATACATTATATATATATATATATATATAAGTACATGTATACATGTATTTAATTGATAAATCTTATCTAGTTTTTGTACATAATATAATGAATACAATTGTTTTTAGGTTTAGGAAATGTTAGAATAGGACGTGGAGGACCGTTAAATGATTTTCCAACTTATGCCAAATGGGCATTACTCAAGATTGGAGTAGATAGAAAAAAGGTAAAGATTATTGGATGATTAACGGTCTAATTGATTTGTTCGTTATTAACTTATGATTTTTTATATTTACAAATTTATTAAAATATATTTTTCTTTTTTCTGTTTTTTTTTTCTTTTTTTTTCCTTTTTTTTTTGGTATTTAGATACCGTCAAATGAAATTTTGGAAGAACTTTACCAGTCCCATATTAATTTGAAATTAAAATTGAACCTATTTCAAATGTTGCGAATATATATAAGTCCGGTATTGGAGGCAGCAATTATATTAGATAGAATAGTATATTTGCAAAGTAACATGAAATGTTCAAAGTCATTTATTCTACGTTTGTTTAATCCTGTTTTATCGCCAAGACAATATGCAATAGTTTCTATCAGGTAAAAAATTTATTTTTAATAAGTTAAATTTGATAAGTGTTCATTTTTAACAAGCTGATTGATTAAAATATAATTTGTATAAAATTGACTACATTTTGTGTGTAAAAAGATCGATTGTTGTCTTAAAAAGAAATAATTACATATACACGAAGTGTAATTGATTAAATTTTAATTAAATCTTATTTTGTACTTTTAAAAAAATAATTCATTTATTATTATCATCACCATCACCATCATCATCATTATCATGATTTTTATTTTCAACGGATTGTAAATAATCCATCACTGATGAATATCCTTCCTCGTGCACCGTAGGAGCTAAAATTCCTGTTGGTGCTAACCCATTTTTTGCCCTACATAAACTACAATTACATAAGCCTCGGCAGGGAGGACAAGCCCAGTTCTGTAAGAAAGAAATACAACAATAAAATAATTTCATATACTAGCGTAAATACTCAATGTTTTACATATATATTATGTTGAACTCGATAGAAATTGAATCATTTTTAACTTACTGGATCTTTCAAGGCTTTAACGATGTCTTCTCCATATCTTCCATGTAAACATGGTCCACAGAATTTACCCCTTGAGCCGATACATTCACCTGATCTACAAATTGTTTTTGTATCCAGTGTTTTTTGTCTACATTGATGACAACTGATGCCATTTATTTTACTATATTTCTTTATTGTAGTATTCTTAGCAACATTGTCTATCATTTCCTGCGTTACTTCATCTACGGATGATATACTATTTAGATTATATTGAGATTTGGATGTCTTCAATTTTATTTTCTTTCTTTTAGGCCTATCGGGTGATAATAATAAATTATTATGATAGTTGTATTCTTTTTCATCGTCATCATCGGTTTCATATTCTTCTTCTTTTTGGTCCACATCGCAGATACCCGTCACCATTAAATCAATACTTCTTTGAAAGGGTTTAGCCCAAGGAAATAATACTCTTAACCTAGGAGTACTTTTTTTGAGTGTTTTTTCTTCCGTAGTTTCATTGTAATCTGAATCATTTGACGTGTCGCTTGCAGAAACTGTACTCCTACTTCTGGTATTATATTCTTTATGAAACTCCAAACGTAGTTTATTTTTATACGTACTGTCCCTCTTATCGTTATAATTTATTTTCCGTTTTTTACTAGGTGGTTCATATTCATTAAAATTTTTTACTTTCTTATCTTCTTGGAAATGCTTATCTTCCTCTTTTAATTTATTCACCTCGTTGAAAAATTCTGCAAACTTTGAAAACAACGTTTAATAATTTTCTTTATTTTTCTTTTTTTTTTATTTCATTCAATTATTAATAATTCATCATTCGATCAAGAAAATATTATAATATATTTGAAATAACTATATTTATTTTCTTATAATTAAAAATTAAATAATACTATTCGAAAATTTTTAATTCCATTGTTTAATAACATTCTACTCCAAAATAAGAAAATTTTTCTTTTACTTACAACAGCATTTCTTTTAGCAATATTTTGTTCACGAAGAGCATCATAATCACTCATAGTTTAATATAAATATTTACAATCTATAATTTATTGCCTAATTTATTTGATTATACTTTGGAAGCAAAAGAACTACTTTGCGGTATTCCGTTATTTAAAAGTATACTTTAAGAGGTGCCAATAAAATATCATTAAATTATCTTCTAGTAATATATTTGAAAATATTACTAGATATTTTATAAAACGTGATCAAAATAGTCATTAACAAATTTAATATAATCAGCATTATATACATTTAATTAATTATTTATAAAAGTTAATATTTAGTATACAATATCTCAATTAAATAATTATTAAATATTATTGAAATTAAATATTAAATAACATTGGAATTTCGTGTAATTGCGAAGTATCGCTCGTTCTCATTGGTTCATTCAAAATATCCACGAGTAATTTAGCTTTACAGTTATAAATGATGTACGTGGCACCATCTTCTTTCGGGATCTTTTATCATGTGAGACCTTGTTTGCCGCCCTTTTTTTTATTGTAATAAGCAACGTGTAATCCTTACTAAATTTACCTTAATTATCTTTGTCCATTAATTTTAGAAGAAATATTCTCTTTTCAAAAATATTTTTCTGATAAAATTGCAATTTTAATTAGCACGTGCAAAATTCTTAGTTTCTTTTTTTTCCCACCAATTTCTCGCGGGGGAAATTTAGAACGTGCAAAATTCTATAGTTTCGAGTTGATCTGTGTCTCCTACGTACTCTGTGCCGTCCGCCGGCACACCACCTGTAACAAACTGCGCTTTCGGCATCGATATAGAACGGGTAGTCAGTTACGAACCGACACCTATAGTGGTAATAGAAGCTCCCTACTCTTCCCGCGACAACGACTTTACCGTTAACCGACAAGTTGGTACAACCTTCGATTATCTGATCCGTTCATACTGTTCTTTTGGCAAGCGCTTAATTCTTACATTAGCTTATTCCCTAAAGATCTAATCGAACGTACTGATATTTATTTATACATTGATTTTCAGGATGTTTATTTATATGTATATATGTAATATGTAGATATAATTTATATAAATAAAATGATTAAAATCATTGTTTTTTCATATTACAAAATTCGTTTTGAAAGACAGACGAGTGCGTATGCGCATAAAGGTTGCGCGCGCATCAGATGTATTTTAAAATAAAAATCTACATTGAGAATTAGCATCGTAATCAAAACAAAAATTGATAAGATATCAGTTGAAAAATGTTACGAATAATATCAACACAAATTTTGTTTATTCTTTGATTATGATAAATATAAATTTCTATATATGTATATGAAATGCATATGAAATAATAATTGTTTTATATTTAATATTTCAGATTAGCAGGGGGTGGAGGCAAGGAAAGAAATGATGAATTGTAAAAAATAATTAATTTACAATTACAAATATTTGAATTTTCGAATAAAGTGATTAAACTTTTTTTTAACTATTATCTACAAAAACTCGAAGGAGATTTTCTTATCTGTATTATGACGTATAAGACAAGAATGCGAGTTGAGAAGTAGCAATCATTTACAATTACTAACACACAGTTGCGTTCTATCTTTTTAACGTGTAGATCAATGAATTTTAAATGGACGTATTATAAAAAGTATTTCATTTAATTTAATTCGACTGAAAGAAAAATTTTTTTTTTCTAGTTCATTCTTTCACGAGGTCATCTGTTTTACAAATTACTTTCATATCTTCTTTGAATATAAGGTACTTAAAGATATAAATTATATATTCTTACAGAAAATTTTAATTGTATTGCTCTATAGTAATTGAAATTAATCCAAAATTTTATTATTCTAATTATTTCTAATTGCAGTTAATTCCAATTCGATTTATAAAAATTTAAAAATGAAATTTTTGGTAAGAACGGCACTTGGAAGTTTCCGCGTTTCTTCGTCTGCGTTCAATTTGTTAAAAATTCGTAAACAAGTAAGCCAATAACATTTACTATTTTCTTATAATAAAAAACAAAAAAATGAAAAATAAATGAATGGTGCGAGAGTGTATGTAATTTAAAAAAAAAAAAACTTTGTTTTCGTTTTTAGACATTGCAATTTTCAAAAAGTATTACGTCCCAGGAAGTCTTTGAAAGGGAATCGAAATATGGTGCACACAATTATCATCCGTTAACAGTAGCTCTTTGTAAAGGTGAAGGAGTTTATATGTGGGACGTCGAGGGAAAAAGATATTACGATTTTTTAAGCGCATATTCGGCTGTCAATCAAGGTCATTGTCATCCGAGGATTTACAAAACGTTGGTGGAACAAGCAAAACTTTTAACATTAGCTTCGAGAGCTTTTTACACAGAGGTTTTAGGTGAATTCGAGGAATATGTTACCAAATTATTTGGGTACGTATTTATTATTGTCAAAAATAGAAATCAACAATTATGTGAAATTAAATATATGTATTAAAATATGTTATCATTTATTTGCAGATACGACAAATGGTTGCCAATGAATACCGGAGTCGAGGGAGGAGAAATTGCATGTAAATTGGCACGTAGATGGGGATATGCTGTTAAAAAGATACCCCAATATCAAGCAAAAGTTATTTTCGCTGAGGGTAATTTTTGGGGTAGAACAATGAGTGCAATATCTTCAAGTACTGATCCTAGTAGTTATAGTGGGTTTGGTCCATTCATGCCAGGATTTGAATTAGTACCTTACGATAATTTGGTTGCACTTGAACAAGCATTAGCTGATCCTAACGTTTGTGCGTTTATGGTTGAGCCTATTCAAGGTGAAGCAGGGGTTGTGGTACCGCAGGTAAGAAATATAATCAAATTTTGTTTTATATCCATTAATTAATAAAATGAATTTAGGTTCAAAAAAACGTAGAAAATGAATTTTGTCATCGATACGAGTTAAAAAATAATTTTTATAATAATACGATATAAATCCTGATATATTTATTATAAATTTATTATAATTCCTGATATGTGTGTGTGTGTGTGTGTGTATATATATATTTTATTTTCAAGGATGGTTACCTGAAAGGTGTTAGAGAACTTTGTACAAAATACAATGTTTTATGGATAGCGGATGAAGTTCAAACGGGTTTAGGAAGAACAGGAAAACGATTAGCTGTAGATCACGAGAACGTTAAACCCGATATATTGATACTTGGTAAAGCATTATCGGGTGGATTTTATCCAGTATCGGGTATATTAGCTAACGATTCTATAATGTTGACCATAAAACCTGGTGAACATGGTTCAACTTACGGTGGTAATCCTTTGGGTTGTAAAGTAGCATTGGAAGCATTGCAAGTACTCGAGGATGAAAAATTAGCTGATAATGCTGATAAACTTGGTCGAGTATTAAGAAATGAACTTGAAAAACTTCCCAAAGATATTGTTACGTTGATCAGAGGCAAGGGATTGTTGAACGCCATTGTGATTAATAAAAAATTCGATGCCATGGATATATGTTTGAAATTAAAGGATGAAGGTCTTTTAGCTAAACCAACTCATGGTCATATCATCAGATTGGCACCACCTTTGGTTATTACTGAACCACAGATAAAAGAATGTTCGGAAATTATTTCGCGAACTATACTCAAATTCCAACAGTAATTTTTTTTCTTCTTTTTCTTTTAAATAATAGGTCACACTTACTTTGGAACTATTTTGATTGAATAATAAATTCTCACACATACGTACACGTATTTGTAATACAGTTTGATGAAACTAACTATTTTCTTTTAAACATTTGAATTATCTGTTTTTATTAAACATGTATCCTGTTATCAGAATCCTATCAAAGATATATCAGAGATAAATTATCTACTCTCTTTCTCTCTTGCTTTCTTTTTCTTTGTCAAACAATATTAAAATTATCTCAATATATTTTATCACACGTGTCAACTTGATATCTATACCAAATACTGATATTAAATTGAATAATTTTAATTAAAAAATTAAAAAAAAAACAAATTTATATTTCTCTCTACGTAAGACGAATAATTAAAATTTCTTATTTATACACTTTCGCAACATAGTAATTGACTTTTCTTTATTATCTTTAGAAAAAGTATTAATCTTTTTAAATGCTTATTATACTTCGGTTTATTAATAACTCGTAAAGAAAGATAAGACAACTTATAAAATTGATAGTTTTGTATTCTTGTATGCTAATAAAAATCACTTTAAAAATGAAAAAAAAGAGAAAAGAGTTGGAGGAGGGGAAAGAAGATTATTATACGTATATTTAGATACACATAATGAAACTTTGTTAAATAATTTCATACTCATTGAGTACATATAAGAAACAATTATTTTAGTTTATATTAAATATTAATATTTTTATTATATCACAATAGATAATTTTAATTTTTGTATAGTTAATAATAAAAAAATATATAATAATTTTATTTTTCTTCGTATTTCTGTTTTTGTTTTAAATAATCGGTTGAAATTATTTAACGACAAACATCGTTTGATTTGTTATAGTATTTAAACATAATTTACCTCAAAGAATTACAATCCGTATAAATACCTACAACCTGAGGGAATGACCCGATGAAAGATAAGGAGAAAAAGTTAAATATTAAATTGTAAAAAGTCACAACAAGTTTATTATCTCACCTTCTTTGGTATCCATATCTTTACTTTTCGTTATTAGTAAATTTGTTTCATATTTTTTTTTCCCCCCTTTCTTCTTGTTTAAAATTTCCGATATACAGAATGGCTCTATAATAATTGTATATTTAAAAAAATAAACTCGTGTTGTATTTATTTATTATATTAAAAACAAAAACGTATATTGATTATGTAAAATTTTTAAAAGACACTAATCGAATTGTTTACAACCAAATATTTTATCATACAATTTTATTTAGTCTTTTTTTTTATAAAGGAATAACAAATAGGGTTTTTCGAAAATTTGCAATCTCTTTTTTCAACATCAAATTGTTTAAATGATTTAACTATAATATGATGTACTTGAAAAAATTGATTTAATAAGATATTTAAAAAAAAATTTAATTGCGAAATGGGGGTAATTAAATAAAAAATTTTAAGTGTTAATAAAATATTGTATAAAGTTTATGAGTTTTATTTTTATTTTATTTTTTGTTTAAATACAAAGGATAATTTTTAATTATTATTTTGAACGACTATACAGTTTCTTTTATAATTGAGAATATAATTCGTATTCGTTATTTTATTTATTGTTTTATTTAAATAATCGATGGAAGATTTAAGATATATTAATGAAAGTCTAATTTGATAACAATGAAAGATTTAAAAACGTAAGATTATATTGTTTGGAGTTTACTTTAGACCATTGGCGCCTTCGTAAAACAAAGGCTCATTATCAGTTAAGTTTAACTCAATTCTTCCTTATCTAAATAAGTATAGATCTATTTGTGATATGTTTATTATAAATCCTAAGCTGTTTCTCCCCACCCCATAACATTTCATCCATATAAATAATGAAACATTTAACGTGTTTCGTTTAGAAAGCATCCTCGCTGCATTTCTAGTTGATATCTTAAAGATTCTTCACATTATTATATTCATTATTAATATATATATATTGATCTCTACAGGGTGAAGTGATTAATTAAAAAAATAATTTCATCATTGTACCTGTTATTTAATTATTTATTTGTACATAGTTCAAAGAAAAGCGTAAAGAAATAATAAATATAATTAACAAACAAAATGCAATCTCTTAGACAAAGGGTTTTTGCCATTGTAACAAAGAAGAGGTACAATCAAGAAAGAAGGTTTTTAAGTAGCAAAGAAATAATTGAACGCGATGACAAATTTGCTGCAAAACATTTCAAACCGCTTCCAGTTGTACTCACCAAAGGTGAGGGTGTTTATTTATGGGACAACGATGGAAAGCGTTATTTAGACTTTTTAGCTGGTTTTTCGACAGTCAATCAAGGTCACTGTCATCCCCGTTTAGTCAAAGTTATGCAAGAACAAGCTGCTAAATTAGCTCATACTTCGAGAGCTTTTTATACAGAACCGCATGGAGAATTAGGAGAATATTTAACAAAATTAATTGGCTATGATAGATTCATACCTATGAATACAGGTAACAATATAATTCCAGATTTTGTGTTATAATAATATTTTTTAAATTAAATTAAAAATTATTTTTAAAGTGTTTATAACGTGATATAATATTTGAATAAATTGTATATAAATATTTATAGGAGTTGAAGGTGGTGATACGGCTGTTAAACTTGCAAGACGATGGGGATATAGAATAAAAAAAGTCCCAAAAAATAAAGCTACCATTCTATTTGCTAAGAATAATTTTTGGGGTAGATCGTTAGCAGCATTGTCGGCATCAACCGATCCCAGTTGCTTCAACGATTTTGGACCTTACATGCCACTATTTGACAAAATACCATACAACGATTTAACAGCACTCGAAAACAAATTCAAAGAAGATCCAAACATTGTTGGTTTTATGATGGAACCGATTCAAGGAGAAGCTGGTGTCATTACTCCCCATGTACGTTAACGTTTTATTGTTTCTATTTTAAAAACATTACGTAAAAAAATTCTATTTTTTAATTACTTGGTAATCAATTATTAATGACGAGCTCTATTCTGAAATATTCGACCATTTATTTTCTATAGGATGGATACTTAAAAGGTGTTAGAGACTTGTGTACAAAATACAACGTTTTATGGATCGCTGATGAAGTACAAACCGGATTATGCAGAACTGGAAAACGTATGGCGGTAGATCACGAAAATCAAAAACCAGATATTACGATTCTAGGAAAAGCACTTTCTGGTGGAATGTATCCGGTTTCTGGTGTCCTAGCAAACGATGAGGTAAATCTATAACAATGTACAATAACAAATTAATATTAAATTATTAATATCAATGATAATATTTTTATAGATAATGATGTGTTTCGAGACTGGTAGTCACGGTAGCACTTTTGGCGGTAGTCCTTTGGGTAACAAAGTAGCAGTGGAAGCATTAAAAGTTTTGGAAGAAGAAAATCTTGCTGATAATGCTAAAAAATTAGGAGAAGTATTGAAAAATGAATTGAGTAAATTACCGAAAGATATTGCTGTGGAATTCAGAGGACGTGGATTGTTGGCAGGTCTTCTTATCAATAAAGGTATTTCCTTATCTTTTAATATCTGCAAATCATATATGAAAATTATGAATAAACAATGAAGTAAAAGACTCTGCTAAAATCAGCTACTAGATATTAAAACGTACCATCTTAAATTAATCATCATTTATGTGTCTGTTTATAGAAGTGGCTGAAGGTTGGGATATCTGTTTGAAATTACGTGATGCAGGTTTGTTAACAAGACCTTCGCATGGTCAGATTATAAGAATATCACCACCGTTGACTATTACACCAGGTCAACTTGAAGAAGGTTTACATATTCTTACAACAACGCTAAAAAGTTTTTAATAGAGATTGTTTAATTAAAATAGTTAACATAATTTGATTATATTATAATGAGAAATGATAGTTACCAAAATAGCACAGTTTATAGCCTTTTTAATATAATGACTTTTTTGAATAATATACGAATCTGTTCGTTGAACGAAGATATATTTTTATATGTACACTTAAAAGTGAATGATATAATGTAATATTATTAATATACTTCATACAAATAATTTCTTTTTACAATATACTTTAAATGTGAGTATCGCTGTGCCTCTTCATATGTCTCGTTAAACTGAAAGCTTGAGAAAACATTTGATTGCACTGTTCGCATTTGTAAGTTTTGGTTCCCGTATGAAGATTCAAATGTCTTTTTAAATGATTAGCTAATTTAAAACGTTTACCGCATAATCTGCATTGATGTTGTCTTAAAGAAACGTGGGAAGCTTCGTGATTTTTAAGATGACTCGATTGAGAAAATGTTTTGCCGCATAATTTACATTCGAATGGTTTAATTTTAGTATGAATTCTCAAGTGTTCAACTAAATTACCCTTTTGTGTGAAACATTTGTTACAATATTCGCATTTGTGCATCTTTATTAATTTGTGTGTTTGCAAATGTACTTTCAAATTGTAGTTTTGGCTAAACCGTTTATCGCATATCTCACATTGAATAAGATCTTTTCCTGTATGCAATTTTTCATGAGCTTTTAAATTTTTAATCAATCTAAATCGTTTCTTGCAAGTATTACATTGGAATCCTTCGAGTTGTAATACTTTTTTCGAATCATTATTATATACCTTGTTATGAGTTTTCATGTGTTCTTCGAGATAAGACGGATAAGTAAATACTTTGTTACACAATTTACATAAATGTACGTTCTTTTTAGTATGAAGTCTCATATGAGCGTTCAATTTACTTTTAGATGCATAAGCTTTTTCACAACTATGACACTTGTACGGTTTTTGATCGCTATGGGTTACCTGATGTGCGAGTAATTTAGATTTCTGACTGAATAATTTAGTACACAATTTACATTTGTATCTTTTCAAATGTGAATTAGATAATTCCTTTTCATCAAGTTTTTCTTTATAATCAGAATCGGATGAACAAGATTGATAATTGTTTAAAATATGTCTTTCCGTTTCGATATTTTGTGCTTTAGCATATTGTAGATTATGCAAATTCGCGACATCATTTTCCGAATGCATTATATTTTGTACGCGTTGCGTATCACTTTCTCGAACATCGTCGAGTTGTATGTTATCTGGAAAGTTTAAATTCTGCATTTGATTATTATTCACGTTTGGTCTTTGGTAAGATAAATTTTCAACAGAATTATCAACGGAATTAATAGACCTCTCGTAGCTCAAGTTTTGCGGTAATTGATTAGAATTCTCGCAAATGTCAATGTTGTCGTTATCACAAGATATGTCAATATTTTCCGTAGTATGTGCTATATTATGACAAATCAATTGCGTCCTATTGGTAAATGTATGATTGCAAAGAGAACAATGTAATGCGCAAGCAGCTCTGCTAGAACCATCCTCGTTCATAGACATCATATGCATTACGTTAGATGTAATTAATGGCGATAATTGAGTATTCTGTATACCGTCGTTAGAAATGTTAGGATTCAAATGGCTGAAATTAAGATATGAATTTTGAGACTCTATAATGTGCATATGTTCGACAGGAATATTTTCTTGGACGAATGGTAAATGCAGTCTACTGTGAGTACACAATTCTTGATAACTCATAAAAACAGCACCGCATTCTATGCACTTCAAAGTTTTATGAGAGTTTTGTACCGGCATAAAACCTTGGCTCTGTTGATACAATTTGCAACCAGATACAGTAGCGTAAGAAGTTAAACCAGAAACCTAATAGATAAAACAAAAGCATATGTATGTATATGATATTTTTAAATTGTAAATAACTATATCAGAAAATGTAATAATAATAATAATACTTTTAAAGCAGCTTGTCTTAAAGCCCTATCAGCTGCTCTACATTGTTCACGATACAAAAGTGCAGATTCTGCTCTGGTAACGCATCGGTCACACATTTTTTCTGGTAATCCGTCACCCTGCCAAACCTATACAAAAAAAAAAAAACAAAAAAAAAAAATACAAATAGAAAGCAAAATATAGAAATAAAAATATGTTTAAATATGAAAAGTAATAAGTTTATATTGATTTACTTCTAAACAGGATAAAGATCTGAGTTTGGCAGCAAGAGAAGAACCCGCTGGTCCGACGAACAAACAAACCATTTTATCGCCATCCTCTCGCAAACACGTACGACACAACTTGCTAATATTTTCTCCGTCAATTTCTTTAGTTACTATAAACATCTTTGATTTTTATTTATAAATAAAATATCACAATTAAAATTGCACATAAACTTTCAACGAGTTTGACGTTATGTGGTTATGCCGCCATAATTGTTTTTTTGAAAACTGTCAAAAGTTCTTTAAAAACTCGATAGATAACAGCACAATCGAATTACATAGAAATGCAATTAAAACATAAAACCGTGATTACGTGTAAACGTGGTTTAATAATATGAATCGGTGAGAGAGGGGAAATCTTGTAAAAGTAAGCCAAATGTAACGTACCGAAGTTCCTATCTGTCTTTCTCGGTGTGTTTTTTTGTTGGCAATCAACAATATCGATGTTAATTTTTTAAAAGAATCTCTATTATTTATTGTCAATTAATAAAGAAAAAACAGTGATACGTTAATTAAGGTTATAAAAAAAAGTAACAGATATACTGTTAACGATTATTTGTTAAACAAGTTTACGGTTTATATTCTTCATTGATAAAAAGAAAATTGATAACAGTAAAATGCCAGTTCACATATATTTTTAACTTTGTGATTGAAATAGAATATGTCAGAACGAAAGTTGGAAGTTGTTGTTGATAATGTGGAAAAACAATATCTCGATGAAACCATAATATTCAATAATGATATTCAATACGATGATACCATTGACGTGTCAAACTTTGATTTTAGCGACAATGATAGATGGTAAGAAATATATTAATTATAATTTAATTATAATTATCACGAATTATTTCTTTCTTCCTTTTTTTATTTCTTACATTCCCTTTTTTTTTTTTGATACTAAAAACTTGTATTTTTATCTCGTCAAAGAATAATTTTCATTTTAAAGGAAAGACAGTTAATATATCTTAAAACAATGTGTGATCTTTGTTTTCAATTTTATTTATATTTTACGTTATATATATTTTTTTAATTCATAAAACTAACGTCAGTTAATCATTTTTCATAAAAGAAAATCTGAAATATTTGTTATTTCAGGTTATTGGAACCCGTTGAGTGCTCGCCAGAGACTACAGTGCACGACTTATACGCCTGGTTGAGAAATTCCTCGGAGACAAGTTCTCAAAATACTTCTCCCGGTTAATTTTCTTTTTCTACCGTCTAATTTATTTTGGGTTTCATCCCTCGTTATTTATAATTCATTATATATTTGGCTTTAGCTACTAAAAGGTTTACGGATACGAGAACATTTACAAGGCCTAAGAAACGGAATACCAGAATGAGTTTTGAATCTATCATGGAAGCGTTACCGCCTCATTTACAAAATGCATGCAAAATCAGGGACAAGGAATTTCACAATTTTTATCAAAGTGTAAGTTATATTGATTATTGTAATAAATATCATTTTGGATCTAATCGTTTAAAGATTAAATCAAATTTAATCAAAATTGTAAGTACGATATAAATAATATTTATTATTATTATTATTATTATATTTAATACACAGCCTAATAAAACTAACGATAAGAAAGAAGGTATACCGTTTATGTTAAAAGGAACAATGGAAGCTAATCGTTACAATCCTGATGAAAATTTAATTACATCAGGACAAGAAAGTATGGAAGCTTTTTTAAATATGTCCCAATCTAAAGGAATTGATTCGTTTATAAATTTAGGAGAACCAGATTTTGGTGATACATTAATGAATGTTTCTCATCCATCAGTTTTATATTCTTCTGTCATATCAATGAATAATGATAACATGTTATATAATATCGACTACAACAGTGGTATCAATTCGGATACTTTTTCACATCCTACTATGGATAAATGTCAATTTATCAAAGTTAAGAACCCAAAGGTTAATTTGGAATCAACATTTGTATCAAAATTCAATGATAAGACTATAGTAAAGAATAAAGATAAAAATAAAATGTCTATAAATAATACATATACCAGCGAGCCAAGGAATACAGAAATAATGAATATTAAGGATATTTGTAATATAGATACTGATAACGATACTTTGTCCACTTTGATAAATGAGGGGATAGAAACGACTAATGAGAATGCATTGTCTTCCACATATACAAATCCAAGCGATCTTAATATCACAGTGAGTAAATCTAAAAGCAATGATGCTAGGAATTCATTAGATATTACATATCAATGCGTCGAGGTAAAAGAAGATCAAGAAGAAGAAGAAAAAAAAGTTCCACCTGAAATGACCATTAAAAATAAGTTTGATTCTTACGAAGAAAATATTCATGTTGGTTCTAACGCGGAAGAAACTGCCACTAACAGTAGAACAATTTTACCTGTACAAAATAATTGTATAAATTCAATACCGCAATTACCTGTTTCATATTCTAATCATTCGTCTAAACAAGATAATGTACTAAATTCTACATTCACTAGTATTAACAAGAACATTAATCAATATCAATCAACGTGTGCGAATCCTACGAGCTTACCATCGGAAGAAATTCCTTCTTTAAGAAGAGAATTATTAACTGAGATACAACGTAGCGGAAAATACAAACTACATTCTGTCTATAGTAATACTACCGATGAATCTTGTACACAATTGAAGACTAATGAAAATATTAACGTTACATATGACTCGAATATTATACAAAGAAGTAATATTCCTGTAGAAAATAAATACAATACGTACAGAAAGCAACCTTCTAAGGAACAATCTAATAGTAAAAATGAATTGTCAGATTGTAATATAGTAACAACGTCTACGCAAAAAGATAATACGCAGAATCGTAAGTTTTATACTTTTACTAAAAAAACTGCTAATATCAATGGAAAAAGTAATATGGAAATTGTGGAACAATCTTTGCCACCGCCTAATAGTAACATTGACGAGACATTTTGTAAACCAGTTTCAAAAGCACCTAAGAAAAAATTGCACGCGCCTAAAAAATTATCCAAACTGCCGCAATTCTTGCAAAACTCTAATCCTAATTTATTGTCAAATTCTATTAAAACTATAAATGCGACTGGTTATTCGTATTTACCTAACGTCAGACAAATCAAAGGTACATGCGTTAATAGGATGGAAGGTATACCCACAGCTATGACTACTAAATCATATTCATTGGGAAAATTAAGAAGTGGCTCAGAACAGAGATTGCCACACGTTGATATTAATACAACGTTTCAAAAGCCAAATTCTGGTGGTTCTACCGAAAGTATAGATAGTACTCAAAGTGCGCATAGTGCTCCTGATTTAGACGACAGACTTAGTATGTGTTCTGACAGTAGTCATAACTCGTATAATGTATGTACAACGAATATGGAACAGTTGCCTCCAATTGTATATATGCAAAAAGAATGTAAATATATTTAAATTATTCAATCAATATAGATATTAACCACTTGCGCTACTATTTAAAACGTGTTAGCTGGCTGCAGCGTACGTTATTTCAATAGTTCCGATAAATTCCTATTGATATAGTGTACACGTCGCTTGCGATTATGAAACAAAAATATTTCGACGTGCGTGGCACGTCTTTATAGCGCACGTGGTTAAACCAATTTTATAAGGAAAATTAATTTAAAATGCAATTGTTTCATTTTAATTAGGTACTAAACATCAATCTACACCAAAACCAAAGAAACAAATTTTACGTAATAATTGGATAGACGATTTAAAAGATTTACCATCACCAATTTCAAAAAATCACGTCGAGGAAACAGAAAGTAATTCTAGTTCGCCACTTAGTATAGATTCATCCGTTAAGACTAGTTCGCCGATAATAAGCCCAACTGAATCTAGTCAAACTATTAACAATAACGGAGAAAATAAAATATCGAGTAAGTTAAACATTATATTTATACATTAAACATTTGTTTTTATAATATAAGAAAAGTATTTGATAATCCTTTTTTGTCTATCATTTAAAAGGTAATTTGGAAGAGAAAGAACAAGAGAATGCAGTTAGTCTCGTGAAACAGGTAAATTATATTTTAATTATTCAATATACTGAAGATCTCGAACGGCTGATAATAAATAATTTAGTCAAATTATCTATTTCTATGTTAACGATAATTTTGTACGAAATTTCAGACAACAAATAAATTAACGAATACGACAGAAACTAAAACTAGACTTCGACAACCAAGTAACTGGAATACTGGAAATAAACCGGCTAATGTAGCGAGTGGTATACCCAGACCACAGTCTCGCATACCAGCTCTTAGATTTGTAAGGCCAAATGTTAAAACTACTACTACTACTCAAGGTGATTTAAAGAAAGGTTATTTGTGAAACTAAATATAAGTAAAAAGGAATTGCGCGATGGCAATATTATAATATATATATATATATATATATACAATACATAAACATTATTATTTTGAAAAGAAAAAGGAATTATTACTGCGATCATTTGTGCACAAAATAATATTCAGAAAAAAATTTTTCCATTAAAAATAAGTAATAAAACCACGTTTAATTTATAATTAACAAATTCAATATTATATTGAGCTTCTGGGAAACGTCAAATTCCTGCTCGATCGTTATATACATATATATATAACACATATCATCAACGCGTATTTAAATTTCCATTTAATTTGGATATTTCAACAAGATTTTATATATATGCGTATATATTATATATGTATATTCATTCGCCAGAAGTGTTATATATATTATATATTTGCTATTAGGAAATAGTAAGATAATTTTTTATACAAATATTTACAACAAAAACACAATAAACAGTCTATAATAATAATAATAATAATAACATTTAATACTAATATTAATATCAATAATAATAATAATAATTAAAATAATATTACTAATATAAATAATAACAATAGCAAAAGTAACAGAAAAAATATTAATTACCACTTATGCTTTTTAATTATTTTTAATTTTTCTTCTTTTTTTTTTTTATAACAATTCATGCTATCTATCATTTATGCCTATCGTTACATGGTGAATATTGCTTTTGTGGTTTCCTTTTTATTTTATTTATTTTTTTTTTTGTATCTTTAGTTGCAAAGTTTCGTTTACACAATGAATAATCACTTTCTCCGATATCTAATTGATAATAATATTTTTAATGATAAAATCTTGCTACTTGTAAATTACATTATAAGTTTCTTTAATATACATATATATATATATATATGTGTATCTCTCTTTAAGATTAAATATTTTACGATTGAATGTCATAGTTTCAAAAATATTTTTAGAAAATATATATATATAAAAAAAAAAAATAAAAATGTATATTATACTGTTGCCAAAAAAGGAAAGAAAAAAAGAACGTTTAAAAGAAGTATATCTCTAAAAAAACGTCAGATCTGTTAAACAATTATCTGAATTTGTTTTCCATATTGTGTATACATATCGTAGAAATAATTATTCAATTTTATTGTATAATGACTAAATTGTTTTTTGTTCGTTTATTATATTATATTATATATATATATATTCCTTTTTTTTTTTAATTTTATTAATTTTATTAATTTTAATTTGTATTTTCTTAAACAAATCTTTTGCTGCATATGACACGATAGCTTATTGGATAAAGGATTACAATTTTATCATAAATAATACATACAAAGTATTCTTCGAATGAATCTATAACAAATTAATATTTTAGCAAACAAAAATCATACACACACACGTAAGAAAATACTTTAAGAGAGAGAGAGAGAAAAATATATTTTTCGATATCCGTCCTAATACTTTAGCCACCCACCACTACCAATAAATAAATACGCATACGTTGTATGTGATCCTTTATCCAACGATTAAAATTAAGAGAAACAAAATAATAAGTAAAAAATTCTTTAAAAATATAGCATAAATTTAAGCAAATAATATATTATAAACTAAAAATACAACAATTCATATCACTTATCAAGAGAAGTATGATTTTTTGTATACTTTGATTAATTAAATAACATATAAGAGTAGGAGCGCTTTTTTAAAAATTAAAAAATCAACATGTGTACACACTTATTGCGATCAATAAAAAATTTAAAAAAATTCCTAAAAAGAAGTAGAAAGAAACAAATAAGAAGAATTGTTAAATATTTTTTGTTTATATTTTTTCCATTTAAAATTTAATTAATTTTGTTTTAAAAATTTGTGTACGCGTGTGTAAGTGTCCTATATTATACATTTATATGCATAATTATATATATATATACATATTTTTTTTTTTTAAATTTCCTATGCTTTGAAACTCAAACTTTTTTAACAAAATAAAAAAAAAGGAAAAAGAAGAAGAAAGCTTAGTGACTGAATATCGACTAACTAGACCTTAAGTGCCTTAATTGTATAATTTGTATTAATAAAACATTTGTTATATATATATACAATATTTATTATCACAAATTATATATATAAAAAGAAAAACAATCACATTAGTGCGAGATTGCTTATAGTATTATTAAACAAAAAAAGGCAGTAAAGACATGACAAAATACCTAGCAGTACTTGATTATTATGTCGTATCATATCATATCATATCATAAGTATATATATATAAAAATACTAGAGTGTTTGAAAA